>VXBA01005297.1:0-197667 GCA_013399895.1 Serilophus lunatus | reverse complement strand
TCGGTCGGTGCCGGGCCCGGCGCCCCCGGCGCGGCGGAGCGGCCCGAGCTTGGCGCCAAAGGGGCCCCGAGGAGGCGCAGCCCGGGCGGGACGGGCGCGCTTCCCCGTCGCCCGCCGTCCGTGACTCCTGCTTTGGGCTCTTAATAAAGCGTGCGATGGAAGCACAAGTGTGGGATGAGGCGTTTTAGTGCGGAGTCTTTTTTTTCTGTTCTCCCCTCGTGGTCAAAGGAGTTCCCGTTGGTGGGACCCTGGTTTGCACGTCGGTGGAATCCTCTGTAGGGAATCGTCTGTGCTTACAGCTCTTAAGGCATCTGTGTTTCCCTCTAACGTGCTTACTGAGGTAGCTTTGATTTAATAACAAATGCTGCGCAGTGGAGTTCAATGTGCTTGAAGTTGTGAATGCACATCCCGTGGTTCTCTTTTAAGCTGTTCGTTACTACCGAAGCATTGGTAAGGCTGATCGGTTGGGCTGAGGTGTGATGTACCCAGAAGTGCTTGTGAGGGAATCTGTGTGCTGTGTGAGGTTGAGAGTGTACGTGGCAGAGCAGCAAACGCCGGAGAGACACTGGTTCGTGACCCACTTTCTCTGCAGAAGTCACTTTGTTTTCTAGTTGGTTTTTTTTAGGCCTGTGTGCTAGACAGAAACTGTCGAGGAAGATTCCTCCTGACAAAACGAATGCTGTAGTTGGGAGGTGTATGTTTTTTATTTAACGGTGTTTCAAGTTTCAATTCGAGACTTGCTCTTAAAACTGTAGCACAGTTCAAAAGCTACATCACAAGCATTAGGTTCCTCATGCCAGTCATAGCTGCTGTAAAACAACCTTTTTGCTATCTAGTGCCAAACTTATGTATGAAAGCTTTGTAGCTTGTTGGCAGTGCCAACCCAAATCTTGGTGCCAATGGTTCACCCTTGTTACATAATAACACTCTAGGTGTTGCAGATAACAGCCAAATCTGTGCTCTCATTTGTAAGAACAAGACTTCTACCATTGCTTAAGAAAGCTGAGTTCTTTGGTGCTCCTTTAAATTAATGTGTGAACCTCTGTGGAAGAAAGACCTGCCTTAGGCTTGACTATCTTCACCACTGAGCTGTTCAACGGTGTTTGCTTTTCTCAGATCAGGTATTTTTCAGCTGATGCATGTCTGACATGAAGGTCATGTTGCTGTTCAAACAAACTGGAGAGAATTTAATTAAAAAAAAGTCGAGAGCTCAAAGCACTGGAGTTAAAGCTGACTGCAATTAACATATTAGTGTAATTTTTGCTATCATGATAGAAATGTGGGTAGTCTAAGCCAATGATACTAAGTTTTGAAGTGTCACGTGTGAAATCATTGTCAAAATATGTGTGATTCCTGTTAGGGAGCAATACAGGAACTTTCTGAGTTTAACCCATGTAAGTTGCTATAGTCACTGCTAATTGCTATGTGTGGTAAAATCATGCCAAAGGGTTTAAGTGATGCTATTATATGCTGTACTTCAAAATATTGTTGTCCTTGGCGTGGACAGACACATGAAATTAGCTAGAAATGGCCCTTCTGGGTTTGTAGGGCTAGTGTGAAATCAGTAGGATGATAACATCTCTGAAGATCAGGTGTGAGGAAGAAGGTTAATTTTTTTTTTTTTAAATAGTGGAAAGAACAAGACATTCAGAAGGGCCATTCTTTTTCCAGGTGAAATGGGTTGAGAGATGATGAGTCTCCAGCCATTTTCTGAGCACAGTTACAGCATGTGTTACTTCAGCAGGGAAACCTGTTTAATTAGCCTTTAATGGGACTTTGTGGTGGAGTTAAGAACAATTGTAAATCCTTATCATAGGTAGGGTGGATGTTGATTTTGTTTTACCTTCCAGTAAGTTGCACTGCTGCAGTCCTTGCTCCTCTAGTGGGAGGATATCTGAGTGTACCTTGGTACAAACACTGTCAGCTGTGAGATCTCCCTGCTGGCAGATGTTCTACAGCAGCTGTTTTGGGCCTGTTAGTTTGGACCAGCTGATGCTCAGCACTGCAGTGGTAGAGGAGGAGCAAGGCTGGGCCCAGGATCTTTGTGGCAGGACATCAATATGAAAGATGCTGGAACATTTTAAGCCAAACTTACATTTCTTTGGACTGCAGACCCTGCTGCTCTGTTGCCTGTAGGCTGTGGTGGTGTAGCCCAGGCATCCCCAGCTGCACATTTTCCAGCTCCATGTGCTCCCCATGGAGCCCATTTCACACCCAGTTCCACCTTAACTCCTACTCAGTGCTGTTACGTGTCCCTCTGGTAACAGTGTGATCTTCACTGTTTTATAGAAACTGAAATCTAAGATAGATGCAAAAAAGTACTATGATTTTCTATTGTACAGAAGTAAAATAGCAACAATAATTTGATACAACTTTTAATTACCTGGTAATTGTGATATCTGACTATTGATACTGTGCAAAATCCACTGCAGTAATGAAATGTGGAAGTTCAGGAGGTGATTAATCCAGAGAAGTCCAAACCCAGCAGAAGCTTTTCCCTATTTACTCACTTGTAGACAAAGCCCTCTGTTCACACAAGTGTGTAGGAGCTCTTACAAGTGTGAAAACATAATCAGATTCCCATAGCTATAACAGTCTCAAGACTTTATTTCAGAGCCAGTGATGGTTTTATTCTCTGAAAGAGTCCTCATGTAAAGTGTTTCACACCTCTTGTGCTGGCAAAGCTTGATGGAAAAGACACAGTGAAAAGAACCCTCTAACACAGTTCAATTGATTTGTGACACCATGGAGTAGCAGCAGAGTCCTGCTTTGAAATTGGAAAATGTCTCGATTTTAAATATATTATTGTATTACATATATAGAACTTTGCCTGTGATGGTGTCACTGTGCTATTGTGTTACTAAATGGTCTCAAGACAGCAGCTGAAGAATGTTTGTGGGAAGGGGAATTCTGGCACTGCAGACCCTTCCCGGTGTGTGCCAGTCCTGGCAGTGCAGGGGTGGGGGGAGGTGAGGCACCTTGCTGGGGGCTTTCTTGTGCTCATCCTTGGAATGGGCTCTCAAGTAGAAATCAGCTTTGAGATGACTGCTTTGGAGAAATTTTGTGAATGCATCGGTTAAAACTGATTAAATGTGCATGAGTTTGTTGGAAAGGCCTCTTCATTTGCTGCTGTTAGTGCATTAGTGACCGGAGGTTGAGCAGCGCCGTTTTGCTGGGGTTTTATCTTTCTCCCACTAGATGGCCCGAGAGCGCCTCCAATATCCTGCGAGAACCGAAACTTAGTTTCCAAAAGAAACTCGTGTCATTTTAACTGAAGTTAAAATTCTGCATCATGAAGAATAAACAAACTTCTGTGATGCTTTGTGCTTGTTAAAAATACAAACACTTTATATCAACCGGGAGTGTTGGTTAATGTAAGGAATGTGTGGTACTGAGGGTTCGTCTTTTCCCTCGATTAGAACATTTCTTACTGAGTGTAGAACAAAGCTGTTTAGTTTTGTGTTGAGATGAACTGGTGAGCTGTCACTTGACAGTGTGTTCAGCAGTAATAGTGCAGAGAGGCTCTGAAAGAGTGTCGATCTCAGGCTGAAGTTTGTCCCTAACATCTCTTGAGGTGACACTTGTATTTTACAGGCCACCATAACTGAATTTTTTTTTTGGTGTCTTGATTTTTGCTGCAGAGGGTTTTGGTAACAACTTTGTGCATTTCAGTAGTGTGTGGATGTGGTCATGGCTTGTGTTTGGTCACTGGGGGATGACAGGTATCCACTGAAGGCAGCTCTTGCCGTGAGCGTGGTGGTTGGGCTCTGGAATGGGGCTGAAGAAGTGTGGGATGTTCATCCATAGACAGACGTTCAGAACTTGACAGGACCAAGCCCTGGACCAGCTCTGGGATATTGAGCTAGGACATGGAAAGGGCCATCCAGACTCAATCATTCTGCTGTTCCAAAAGGGGTTTTTATTAGTAGTAGTTGCCTCTCTGAACTTGTTTGTAACTGCAGTATTTTGTGTAAAATTCCACCTTTCCTTTTGCTTCTGAGGACCTTGATGTGGTGGGATTAGACCACCAGAAAAACTGTGTCTGCATGCGCTCTTTTCCTTCTTAAATTGCAGTCCCCACTGTGGGGGGAAATAAAAGGCGCCACGTAAAGGGAGTGCTGTTTCATGGCTGCACTTGCCAAATGCCACTACTCTCCTATTATTGTATCATACCGTTGCTCTTGGTGTCTCTTTAACAGGGATGAATGATTTTCTCTTATTTCTTTCCTCGGGATCTTTCCTAGATGTTCTCTTTTTCTCTTCATGGAAGTCTGATAGCAGTAGTTCCTTCCTCTGCATCTGACTGTACTCCTTTTTTTCCATTCCTTTTCCCATTGTCCTGTACTGCCACCTTCCTGTTTCTCTTCACTTTTCTGGCTGGAGACAAATCAACATGTCCATGTGTACTGGAAGGATGGACATCAGTGGAATATTTTAGTGAAAGGGATATTGCTGCCTGCAGTCAGTTCTGTAGACAAAGAGATGTAATCTGCTCCAGTGCATGGCCCTACTGATACACAGTGGGTTCTGCAGTTGCAGGATTTCAGCCTTCCTTTCTAATTTCTTCCCAAGTCCATTGCTTTCAGTTTGTTGAGGAATGTACTACACAGAGTTTGCCAGTTGAGTCGGGGACAGAGAAATTTTTGAATACATTGATTTGTGATAGATATGTAAGTTTAAGGGGATTTCTTTCCAGAACTGATACACTCTAACTTTGTGTAGGAAATTGGCTGCATGGCCTTGCTACTGCTATTACAAGTAATAGAGGCTTAACTTTGCATGTGACTGGAAAGTAAACTGAGTAAAGCAATTCCATTCTTGGCAAGCTGGTAGGGGAAAATATAGCTATAGGACTAACATGTTAATGGTATATTTTGGTTAGTATCATGAGTTATGATTTAGTTCTAATGTTTTTTTACTGAACAAACTTAATAGCAGGTATGAAATAGAGTAGATTTAAAAAGATGTGTTTCTAGGAAGTCTTTGGTGCAAAAGAAACAGAAAGGTGTCATTTGTCTATGTGTATATTTCTGTATGCTCTGTGTCATGTGGAACTTTGCTGTAAAAGAGATGTTATGGTGATGTGAAGGTTTTTCAGGACATATCTTAGTCATGTCTCAAAAATTTGCTTAGTAACTGTAGGCAGTTGAAGCAGGTAGTAATACTTGTTTTCAGGCAAATATGTCATATATGTGATATATGTAGTACAATAATATACTTACTGTGTCATTTTGCAGCTGGGAATACAGAAATTATATTTGAGGGTGAACAAAAATAGTGATGGACAAGATGTCAGGAACGTGTTGTGTCTCATATCCGTCTCAATGCGTTGACATAGTGGTACCTGTGTGGGCATTTTGGGTAGGTGGGTGTAGTGCCTGGGAGTGTATGACATGGCAGGCATGATGCAGAACCATCTGAAAGCTGGACAAAGCTGCAGTGGGTTGCAGAATCAGGTGAGAGCTTCTAAACCACCTTCTGCTATAAGAAATGTGCATCCAGTTCAGTTTAAATTTTAACTTTACGGTTGCTGTGGTTACAGCATTGTAATACTGAAATCTTCACCCCAGTCAGCATCAGTTCTGTTTGGCTGCTGGAAGTAATTCTGAAATCAAGCTGCTTGTTGTGATCAATAAAGCTTGTTGTCGTGATTAAAATGCCAACTCCTGGTTTTGAACTTTTCAGAATAGCTCAGACATAATAATTAAAAAAGAAAAGACAGCAGTATGCTTATAGTTAATTATTAATGTTGTTATTTTGTCTTTATATTCCTTTGTGTCCTTCACTAGATGTCACTAGTAGATTTGGGAAAGAAACTTTTAGAAGCTGCACGAGCAGGACAAGATGACGAAGTTCGCATTTTGATGGCAAATGGAGCACCTTTTACCACAGACTGGGTAATGAAAACTTGTGCAGTGCTTGGGAAATCATCTTACTTTTCTCACCTGAAGAAGAAAATAGTATTATTACAATTAAGCATTTATGTTGGAATTCTGCAGTCACATCATCATCTAATGCCTAACTTGAAATTAAAATGGTCTGTTTCTTCATGTGGCCTCCTACTGATTTTAGTAACAGACTGTGAATGAGCTTGTTATGGTGACTTCTAAGATGAACTATGGAACTGTTAGTGGGAGAAAGCAGCAATCATCCTCCTAGTTACTTTTTTTATGCATTTAGTATAGCAAGAGTTCTGAATTACGGAAGCAGTCCCAACTACCTAAAATGTGCAGCTGAGAGTTTTCCTGACACAGGGGCTCTGAGGTGTCTTTTGGAGGTGTGTGTTTTTGAATAGGTTGTATAGGGAGGTCAGGTACCTAAAATTCCTAGGGTATTTATAAGTTCTTAAGAACCTTAATCTGCTTAGTGACCTAACTTCAAATTAACTCTGTTTTGAGCAGGAGATTGGACTTAGGTGACTTCCAGAGGTCCCTTCCAATGTTGGTATGGTGTGTTGACCAACACTAAAAATAGGATTAAGCCCCTTGAAATTGTACACTTCAAAAAGAAAACAACAACAAACTTTTCCCCCTCCTTTTTGCATTGTGTAAAAGCCCCAACAGCTTCTTTCCCTGGGACTGCAGAGGAGAATTATTTTGAAGTGGTGACTTGACACCTGGGTTTGATATCTCCAAAATAAGAAATACTTCATACTGATGTGTGTTAAAAGTCCCACATTTTCTGTTCCATTACAGTTGGGAACATCTCCACTTCATCTAGCAGCTCAGTATGGACACTACTCAACCACAGAAGTGTTGCTGCGAGCAGGTGTGAGTCGGGATGCCAGAACCAAAGTGGACAGAACTCCATTACATATGGCAGCATCAGAGGGCCATGCCAGCATAGTAGAAGTCTTACTTAAGGTAAGAACTGCTGAAAAAAGTCTGAGGTGGGGATATTGCAGTGGTTTAGGTTCATATATTTACAATTTTCTTTTTGTCATGAAACCAACATTGAAATTTTATGAATAGTTACACTGTGGGCATTGGGTGCTTTGTTTTCCTATTAAGCTGTAATTTAGCATTAAAATCATCAATGTTTCAGATGAATTATTTAGAGGTGTTTCAAAATAAGACTACTCCCTGTAATAAGAGATCTTAGAACCAAGATTTGTTACGTTTTAGGGAATCTTTAATCCTTTGCAGTAAGGAATTTACTTGGTAGTTAGATTGAAGTACTTTTAATAAACTTGTAAAAGTAAGGTAACGAGGCATTCCTGATGGAGAAGGGCAATTTTGGGCTTCATTCTGTGACCAGCATTATTTAATTCAGCTACTTGTAATGACATAGTTTATGCAACGATCTTGTTTGTAGCATGGTGCTGATGTCAACGCGAAGGACATGCTCAAAATGACTGCGCTTCACTGGGCGGCTGAACACCACCACCAAGAAGTTGTGGAACTCTTGATAAAGTATGGAGCAGATGTTCATGCTCAGAGTAAATTTTGCAAAACAGCATTAGATATTGCTGTAGACAATGGAAATGAAGACATTGCAGAAATATTACAGGTAATTTTTGATTCCTGATGTTAAGGGAGCTTATAGCAGAGTACCTGATTCCACATGTAATTGACTGATAACCAGACTGGAGTTTGGTGTTCATTGCATGGAGGTGAGATTAATGTTAGTAAACATTAGTTGGCCAAAGAATATTTGCACCACCTACAATATCAAGAATAAGTATTCTTATTTTCTTGAGTTTCAGTGTTGTAATACCCAGAAGTAGGTGGACTCTTCACAACCGAGATGTAAAAAAATCCCTGCTCTTGACAGTATGTTTTGACTATACCCTAGTGTTCAGTTAGCTTCATATGTGGATATTAATTTCCTAACAATTGGAGATCAAAACAGGAGAGAAAAGGTGACATATTTTTTCAAAAATAGAAAAGCTAGGATTGAATTATTTGAGAAGTGATTGTGATCAGGATTATAAAAGATACTTCCATGAAAATGTGTATTCACTGTTAAAGGCAAATTAAGTGATCAGCATTACTGGGAAAAGAATAGAAAGCAAATAAAAATATTATTATGCCATTGTATAAATCTGTTGCTTCCCTTCATCTTTAACTGTCTGAACTTCTGGTGTGTTCCTTTAGCCTTCTCTTCACATAGTAATAGAAGTTAATAATAATTCAAAGAAACACAAAAAGAAAACTGCCATATACGTTTCATGGCAATTGCTAAGCTGTCAGAGCAGATTTTCAGGCATGTGTCTGCCCCGAAAATCCTGGTTTTTCAGGCTTCTGCTTTAGATATATTAGCTTGCATATCTGCAAAGAGGCCTTGTCTTTTTATGGTCCTCTTTGTTTACAATAAGTGGTAGGGAGGAGTAGTGGTGTGTTATTATCCTCTTTCGCTTCAACAAACTTTTTGTTTTTAGATTTCAGCCAAAAAAAAAAAATTCCTTACATACTTGAACACATGACACAATATGTGCGTATTACATGAGTACTGCTTGTGTGGAATGTGCAATAATTCTAGCTCTTACACAAGGCAAAAAACTCCTTTATTGCTACAATTAGAATGACATTATTGCCTTTGTCTCCTAGATTGCAATGCAGAACCAAATCAATACAAATCCAGAGAGTCCAGACACTGTGACGATACATGCGGCAACACCGCAGTTCATCATTGGACCTGGAGGGGTGGTGAACCTAACAGGTCTGGTATCTTCTGCAAATACATCCAATGGAACAGGTATTTAGATGCCTATAGGATAGCTGGGATTTTATACTTTAATTGGTTTTCACCATTTAGTGAAAAAGTTTGAGGAAAATCAGTGGTAAGAATAGTTACCATGTTCCTCTTCAGTTGTTTTTGTGTGTTGTAAATACGTACGTACCTAAAACTACAATCTTCACTGAGATAAATTGTCAGAAGTTGTATTTGCTTAGTAAAGTGAACTTCAGAATAGCACTTTGGTTCAGCAGAATAATGCTGAAGATGGAGTGTGTGTGTTAGAAGCTTCAGTGCAATAGTAATAGAAGAACGGACTTCACTGGTTTTGAATTTATCAGCTAACTTTTTTTTCATCCTACTAGATGAAACAGGAGTGTCTGCTGTACAGTTTGGAAATTCATCAACATCAGTATTAGCTACGTTGGCAGCTTTAGCAGAAGCATCAGCTCCACTGTCTAATTCTTCAGAAACACCAGGTTAGAAAGCTAAGTCATTTAACCTAATTTAATAAATTAAAAGTACATAAACTTGAGCTTTCCTTCAGCACACAAAATAGTGTGGTAAATAACGATTGTATGGATATAGATACGAAAGGAGAGCAAGGAAGGAACAATGGCCATATTTATGGGGTTATTTTTCTTTTATATGGAGTATCTTTAGACAAAATCTTCACTTTTCTTTCAAGGTTTGAAAAAGTCCTAATAGTGTTTCCTTCCAGAACTAAAAGCCCAACATTGAGAAAAATCAGAGCTATTTGCCACAGCACTTGCAACTTGGATTTTTTTTGTGACAATGGTCTTTCTTACTGCTGAGCCTGTACTTGGAAGCCAAATCAGGTTCCATGCACCACCACTTATGGAAGTTGCTGTTTTAGTTTAATGAATAAACACTCTGTGAATATCTAAGCAATGCTGTAGGACAGTAATCTCTGAACATAAGGATCTTCAGAAGACAACGACTACAGGCATTATTTAAACTACAGTGATTTTTCTTTGTATGTTATATTGTAATTAACATAAAAGATGAAAGCTTCAGGGTTTTATCTACCTTCTCTCATCTTGAACATCACAACATGGTCTATAGGGTTTTAATTTCATCTCTAGATAGAAAGCACTCTATTTAAATCAAAGGCTTTGCTTTTACCCTGACAAATTAGAAATAAAATACAGAGTCAGTGTGCTTGAATTTCTTTGATTGTGCTGCTAATGATCTTGTTCTTTGTCTCAGTATCTTCCTGTAAAAAATAAGGGTGGTAGCTCAAGACCCCAGTTTTCAGCCTATAGTGCAGGTTTTGGTGTTTGTTGTAGTTCTGAATGCAACCTTTCCTTATCTTACCTTCACTTACAGAGGTAACAGAGAACTGTGAGAGTTCACCGCTCTATACTTACTATTGAATTATGAATTTGAAGTCGAAATTTGAATCCTGAATTTGAAATAGAGCAGGAATTTCTTACCTCCAAAATTACATACAATATTTGGCTTTTCAAGTTTTATATTTCTTCTACAAGGATGTAAAAATGTCAGCTCTCAGAACTTTTCCTTTAGTCTTGTTTCATACTTTGTATAATAAAGTTGTAGTTGAGTTTGAAGTACCCATGCAGTATAGGCAAAACTTGAAGATTCTGTAGAAGTCCTTCATTTTGTAACCATCTTGAAGACCATTATGTTAAGCAGAGATATCTGGGATAGGTCTTGAGGTACAGCTGGCAAAGCATTGGTTGAGAGGTAGTTTCAAGGTAGTATTTCAAGTTTAATTTTTTTTTATTCCACTGTTAATATAACTTAGTCTGACTTGTCTATGATGCAAAAGTTATTTATGTTCTTAAAAGCACCTCTTGTTCTTGCTGCCATGTTGACACTGAGCCCAAAGCATCAGTTTTGAGTGGGGTATATCTATTGGCAAAAGGCTAAAAAAAAATTATTATATTGAGCAAGGTAGACCAGGATGGAGTTGCAAGTATATTTCAAAATGTGCTTTATGTTGGCCTGGTGAAACATTTCTATTAAAAGTATAATATGTGGTAATATATTAATTGGGAGGGGATCAAATTTGAAAAGTCATGGATGAAATTTTTTCTCAGCTGCACCAAAATACATTTGAAATCATAAAGCTTAATTTATAAATTGACTTTTTTCTTTACTAATCTGTTGATAGTTGTGGCCACAGAAGAAGTTGTGACTGCAGAATCTGTGGATGGGGCCATTCAGCAAGTTGTCAGTTCTGGAGGTCAGCAGGTTATTACTATAGTTACAGATGGCATTCAGCTGAGTAACCTGCATTCCATTCCAACCAGTGGAATAGGGCAACCCATCATTGTGACCATGCCAGATGGGCAGCAAGGTGAGTGCAGACTTGCATATTTACAGCTTGAGGAACTGTTTCAGTTACAGTAATAATAATGGCGTGTTAGGTGCAAACAGCTTGGACAATTTTGTGTACATAAATGAATTCTTATACTGCAGAAGCCTCAGATACATGAGCCATTGCAGTTCAGTGGGTTAACACATGTCAGGTCTCTGCATTGGGAGAGAGAATGGGAGCATGGAAGAATTGCTAAACTGTGTGGAGGAAAAACAGGACTACTTGCTTTGCCTTCAGTAAGTTTGATTCTTGCAAACTTGAAGTAAAACAAAAGCCTCCTTCTAATAATCTATGCTGTTGCCTTTCTGAAAATTCTGTGAGGAGGTGAGGCTTGGATTTAGAAATCTGATGCATGAAGCAAGCTATGCAAGTCCCATGGAGTGTGTTCTTATTAGAACAAATTACCAGTCTTACATACTTAAAGTTTTAGAGCAGCAGTGACAGAACCAGTGAAGCCAGAGTGACATAGATGTTCCTGTTGGGCCATATATACTTCGTAGAAGCTGGTGTAATACAAGTTTTATAGGGTGCAAATATTGTTTGAAGTAAATGTATTTATATGTACGGATATGTTTTCAGTTTTAACAGTCCCAGCAACAGACATTGCTGAAGAAACTGTGATAAGTGAAGAACCGCCAGTGAAGAGACAGTGCATTGAGATTGTTGAAAATCGTGTGGAGTCTGCAGAAATAGAAGTAAGGAGTATGTTACATGATCTGTGTTAAACAGTGTTCAGCACTGAGTATCTGCTTGTGGTTTTTGTATTCAAGTTAATTCTGTGTTACCACAGAATGAAGTGTGTGAAACAATGACTTGTTCAGTCTCTCCTGTTACTGAAAGTCATCTTTTACAAAGTTGTTGTAAAAAGAAAGTCAAAGGGCTGTTGGCTTCATCTTGTGGTCATGCAAGTAAAGCTGACACATGTTTAATTATATGATAACATCTTTTTTTGTTGTTTTTTCCTTTGAGATCACCAGCTAGTGTTTAAAACTGGGAACCGATATATTATCGAGTGATTTGACTCTTTCCGCTAGGAGTGAATGAGTGCACTGTACCCTCATCTTTCTGTTACAGCCACATGCTTGTTCTGATTGTCAGATCATACTTTTAGCAATGTTTCCTCTCCATTCATGATATCCAGATAACTGTTAATGGAAGTGTGAAACAGTAAGATTGTGTTTGTCAATTTTTATCTGTATGTCATCTCCTGCCTTTTTTTCAATTCCAAAGCATTTTACTATTACACAACTTTGCACCATTCAGTTTTTTTAGAAAACTATAGTACAAAAGACATTAAAATGTTGAGAGCACTTTCTTTTTATATGACAAATGGCTGTAGCTGTGCAATTTAAAAATGTGGCTTTTTTTGTGTTAGCCACAATAGGTCAACCATCTCATTCCTTCCCTTACTTCTAGCTGTGCTGATCAGTTTTGGTCAAATGTTTATTAAAATTGCTCTCTGGTTTGACTAGACTGTAAGTTCTCTTTTTGTTGACTCCATGATATTTCTTTTATCTAACATTGTAGTATCCAACTTCTGTTCATATTATCAAATTGTGCCTAATTAAATACTTTTTGTTGTACAGTATGTACTATATGTTATCCATGTCTAATACCAATAATTACCATCTCTCATCACTTGCTTTCCCTGTCCCGAAGTTGTCACATCAAATACTTCTGGCCTTTGCAGCTTTGTGGTCATTACAGATTATCCTGACAGTTGCAATTTTCTTGCTGCATTTTTTAAAATGTATGATTGTTACAATAAAGGCATTTCTTTTATTCACACTTTTAAAAATCTGCCTGAATTATTCGTAAAGGAAATTGTTTCCTTCAGTATTTTAATAATTCTGTTAGGTGAATTTAAAAAAAAAAAATCCAGATTGGTTAAGAATAAATTGACCTGTTCCTAATTAGAGATAGTTGGTGTAACAGTATCAATAATGCTGTTAAGGGGATTGCCAGTTGCAATTTTATGTTAAACACATTTCTCAACTATAGAAAAAAGTTGGTGTAAATGAGTTACTTTAAGTGCAAGTTTTGATGACTGACTTGTGCAACTGGAAATGCACATGCAGACCTCTACCTCTGTGTAGCTGACTTTAGGGGCTTTATTGTGGTTCACAGGGGTGTGGTGCTACCTTACTTTGGTAGCAGTGACATTAAAGAAGTGCACATAAAGTCGGTTCACTTCAAATTTCTCCATCACAGACAGTGGTAGATACTTGCATTTGGAGAGTAGGGCCCCTCTCTCGTTAAAATACTTCTAAAATATTTTAAAGTATAGAAATACAGAAAACCTTTATTGTTTGATTTCTTTGCCTCACACTTATTTATTACTTTATTTCATTATAAGGAGTTGATTCAAGGCTGAACCCTTTCTTTACCAGTTTTAAATTCACAGTGTGTGAACAGTTAACTGTAGTTTCAAAATTGAAAATCCTTCCATTCATGTGAGGTAACAAAATTTCCTGTGAAAGTATTTTGAAATTACTAAAGCTGTAGAGATGTTTTTAAATTTTCTATTTTGGATCTGTTAAGTTCAAACATTTCAGCTCATTTTGAAGAGTGATAGCAGTTTTGCTGAGCAGTTGGATATCTTAAACATGGGATGGCAGCAAAAAAAACTCTGTCGCACAGATACTCTGTTTTTCACTTCATGCATAATTCATTAATGTACAGTGATTTTTATTTTCATTCTTTAATTTGACTCTTTTTCCCATGCTGCATGTTTGAAAGGTGACACACACCCACATTAGAACCAAGACAATCATTGCATTGGACTAAAAAAATAATCATACTTGAAACTAATTATATTAGTAAATTCATATCTCTGGTTTCTCTCTCTTGTTTAGGAATGGTTTGGTTATTTTAGTTATGGGTGTTCCAATTGTCAATATTTAGACTGTTAAGAAAAGTTGCATGTTATGAAGAAAATTTCCAGATAAAATGGAAGATTTCTTAAGAGCACTGAGGATCCTCTAATTTGAGTTTTACCTGGATAGGTGTTTACATGAGATGAAAGGCCTTCAGATCTTTAGAACACTTTCAGTTGTGTTCTAAAGAATGTCCCAAAACACTTTGATTAATAGGTCAAATAAGTCTTCCCTATTCTAGATGTCAAATTTAAGGAACCAATTTTCACTGAATTCACCACAGGTATGCATTGCTCCTCCAGAAGCATTAGGTTCTTTCCACTGCTCAGCCACACAGAATACTTATCCTCAGTTCCTCAGCTCACTCTGTTTATGTTGAGACTGTGACAGTCTAAAAGTTACACCTATTAGCTGCTGCACTAATCTACATGCTTGGAGTTGCTAGTCTGTCTAGTAGATACTGGTTTTATCTTTTTGCCCTTGCTGCTGAGACTTGGATTTTTTCCTTTTTATGCCTTCCTTAGTGCGCTCTACTACTTATGGGTACACAGCTCTAGTTCTCTCTTCTGTGGGAAATACTCTGTGATGTGGTTTGAGAACCTCTCCACGCCCAAGTGTTTGCAGTGTGCACACACTCCATAGCCGTGATGGCCCCTTGTTTGCAGTGCATGGCAGAACCACTGGCCAGTGAACTACCAAAGGTTCTTATTCTTCTGCGACCCAGTAGGTAGAGCAGCTTTGCTTCTTGCCAGTGTTAGGTTTCTGATGGTTTTTCTGAGACAAATTCTTGGGATAGATAATGCCCAACTCAGGTACCCCAGACCTCAAAAGGGAAAGGCTACTTTGCACATGCAGCAGGATCAACTGCTTTGACTGCTTCCCTGGGAATTGTCATGTAGCTCTTTTTACCAACACTATTCCACGAGGCTGTTTTATGTGAGCTGTTGGCTCCCCTCCTACTGCAGAGATATGACAATAGTTTTGGTTGGACTGGTGCTGGAATATCGTTGGTGTGTTTCAGGTTCTCTGAGATGTAGGCTCTATTGTTCATTTGCCATCTGTCAGTCTAGTTGCTACATGAGTTGACCATTCATAAAGTTCACAAAACCAAATTTTCACAAGTGGAAGCTGAACTTTCTTTTCAAATAAAGTAAGCAAGATGAGATAAGATCCCATTTTACTAGTGTAGGCTCCAAATTAAGCAAACCCTTGCTTGCTGCCTTCAGCTCTTAAAGCCCTATGGAAAATGAAGTTGCACTTGCTGGAGTTTGTTCTGTATTCTAGCTGGTCTTTATAACCTGCTAATAACATCTCTCCTTCACCTGTTGTTTTTGCTGTACAGGTGCTGCTGTTAGGAACGATCTGATCACCTGTGTCATTGTATTTCAGCACATTCAGCACAGCATGTGACTGTGACAAGTACTGAGAGCAGTAGCAAGTAGAAGGGAGGCAGAGTATTTTCTGTTTTTGTGACCATGAAAATATGTGAGTGCATCAGAGGTGAAGAATAGGGATGCTGTTATGGGAGTGTGGGAGGATAAAATTTCTAACAACTGTTTAAGTATTAAATGGGAGTGTGATACTAAGCTGCTGGGATGGGAATAAACTGAAAAGGCAACTTATTTTCACTGGGCCTCAGTTTTTTGATAAGTTTTCTAGAAGATGGCTTGCTTCTCTGACAACCTTCCTTCCTGTTCCTATTTAACAACCGCATTGGAAAGAATGATTTTAAATCTAATACTACTTTACATAATGAAAGTATGATGCACTTTAATGAAATGATATTTGGTTGAAGATCAAAACAAAACTATTTCCCAAGCAAATTGCTTTTTCAATTGGGCTCAGTGCAGCATCAGATGAAATAACAGTACCTACATCACCAGAGATGGAAATACATTCTCCTTAGTTCCTAAGGCAGCTTCAGAGGAGGTGGCATTTCCCATATGAGTTTGCTTGGAAACCATTTTGAGCCCATCCCCAAAAATCTTTTGTGCGGGATTTCTGCAGTTATTTCAGAAAGGATTTGTTCAGTTACTGCTTTTGAATAGAAAAAGCTTATCTGGCTGAATGGCTCTTAAGATGTAGAGTCCTTAGGGATGTAATTATACCTCTGGATTGCATAGTATCAATCACTCTATAGAAACCAGCAAGGTGTATATTTTTATCAGTGGGCAGCTGACACTCCAGCACAAAGGGCTGTTAGGTAGCATTTTTCATTATACTGTCTGATTAGAAATACAACAGGGAGAGTCATTCCTGTTAAATTGGATTCCAATTTTAAAAAGTAGCAAAGGGCATTGAATTATTGGAGAAACGTTAATACCTTATGCTACCATTTAATCACCATGCTTCCACTTTTTTCATTTAGCTCTTTTTACTTACGTGGTATCTTTACAGCTCAATAGACTTTGGTTTACTGTGTCCACACTTCAAGCCTTATTGTGGGGAGTTGTCTGGTGTGATAATTCCTGTCTAATTTGAGCAGCAGCATTCATACAGGTTTGCCCGAGTAAGAACTGAACAGTTTCTACATGATACTCTAACATTTGAGCTGCATGTAAAGGAAAAGTACTTGCCTTTTTAACTTGTATTTGATATTTTTTTGACAAAATATTGCTGGTTCTGTTTCTAATAGGAAAGAGAAACTCTTCAGAAACAGCTGGATGAGGCAAACAGAGAAGCACAAAAATACCGTCAGCAGCTTCTAAAGAAGGAACAAGAAGCAGAGGCCTATCGGCAGAAGTTAGAGGCAATGAACCGCCTCCAGACTAATAAAGAAGCTGTTTAATAAAAAATGAACATACTGCAAAGCCTGTTACTCTCAAAAACCTGCAGTACAATCTTGAACTGTACACTGTATAGGTACAGACACGGGATTTCATGCTTAGAGAAGATGCTACAAGTTGATAACTGGACTTAAGCCGTGAGCTCTGATTAATTTCTTGTAACATAAAAACTCTGAATTTAGAAATTGTGAAAAGTATTTAAAATGAAATACTGTAAATAGTTGGTTTTTTTACAGTTTCAAAATGAGTTGATAAATCTTTTTGAAGGGATCCAGAAACACGAAAAGCCAATGTTTTTGTGAAATTTTTGATTTTAGTATGAATCTAACTTCTGAAAAAACAGAACAGTTTTAAGGGTGATGTTGTTGATTCAAGCTGACAACTTGAAAATTGATTATGTGACAAATTTAATTAACAGTTATTTCTACATGGTAACAACTCAAACAACTTCTCTGAATAAGACATTTCCAGGTGGAAATCTTTGTACAGCTTTAAGTAGTTGTCTCAGATTCTCTGAAAACCATTTTTGGTTTGTTTTTTTTTATTTTAGGTGGTGAAATTTTTATATTTAATTTCAGATATATCCAAGTAGATTTACATGTATATGAAGCTAATATTTTTTAAACTTTTCAGTTTGTACATATGCTGCATGTTTTTATAATTTCTACATATACATCTTGCATAGGTATTTTTCAGCAAAGATGAGAAAAATTATGAGAAATATGTTTAGCCTATAGGTCATTTGAAGTAAGCTAGCAGCCAGTTTTATTTGTGGATGGTCTATTTCTTGGAAGAATGTAATTTGTAATTAAGAACAAAGAAGTAATTTACATATTAAGAGGCAAGATTTGGTAGTGGAGGCGTTGAAACTTCACTTTGTGTGTCTTAAAATTTTCTTGTACAAACATTTTAAAGATCAATGACAAATGGAAAAGAATGTCTCCACTGGAACACAAATAGTAGTATTTTAGAATATTGCTATTGATCTCTCTTCCCCAATAGCCTTGAAATTATTTCAGTGATAAATTTTTTCTAAACTGACTTTTACATTTGAATTATGCAATTGGGCAAGTAATTTTTTTATGTTGTAGTGATGCTCTTCCTACCCAGCATCATTGTTCCTCACTGTGATACCGTGTTTGTGTGTGTCTGTGCCGTGATCTATTATGCTTAAAATTTATATGGCACGTTACATCTTCAGAGCATTGTAAAATCCTTTAAAGAGCCCTTACTGCACTGCCCAAGGCAGGTAAGTGAGTGTTATTGTCTCAATTTTATAACTGGTATAAATGCAACACAAGGGAGAGTTAAATGACTGGCTTAACACCACGTGAACCTGTGGTCACCTGGGAATGGATCTCAGGAGTTCCTGGCTTCTAGTCCTGTGCTTAGACTGAGCTGCCTTAAGATTGTTCAGTGCTGTGTTACATTAAATTTTGAACTACTGTGCAGATTTGTTTTTTGTAAGATAAAACTCTCTGTGCTTTGCTTTGTTGTTTCATGTTCACTGCTTTTATGGAATTGTTTATATAAACTTAAGCAAAAAGTCTGGTTTATCTATACTGTACACAGAAGAATTACCCTTAAAACTGTACTCTGGCCTACTTTTTCTATTTTACAATTAAATATCTTTTCCACATACATATAGCGTAGAATGAATTCCATTTTAATTGTTTTGTGTGTGCATTAGCAGGTCAAAGCCTCTGTGTTGGGTTTTCGGAAGAACGTGACAAAAAACAGTCTTAGGCTTAGATGGCCTTAAATGGTGGGAGGGAGGAGTGAGGAGAGAATTGCGTTGTACTGTACAAAAGTTTGTCAAATAGGTCAAAATTTGACTTGAGTTTATAGAATTGGCAGTGAAGAAAAAATTCTAGATATCTTAGTATCATTATATATTTGGTAAATTTGATCTTGATTGGCAAATTTGACCTAAAAATAATGAAAAGGTAATAAAAATGAAAAATCTGTGGTGGTAGGTTAATTATTTTCAATGATATGTTGGTACTAGGACTTGAAGCAAGCCTCCTGCAGCGATTAACTGGAAATTGCTCTATTTTAAGGATCTTTTCAGGAACTATCTGTTATGTCATTAGGAAATTCAGGAGCCAATTAGGCAAGGTAAACAAACTGCTTAGGCATTGCTCCAATTGAATTACTCTGTGTCAAAATAGTGTTTGTGTCCTCACATCCCACAGACTTAACAACAGGGCAATCTCTGTGAGATCTTCAGAACGATAAGCATTTCAGTGTTAGTCTGGGTGGTGATAGTGGTAACATTCGCATCCAACTGGGGAGTTTCCCACGGTTGTGATGGCACAGATGTTTGTGGCAAACAAAGAAATGAACCCTTTCTATTCATTCCGCTTCCTGTGTGCAAATATTCTATTCTTCATGATCCATAACAAAATCCTTCTAAGTGCAGGGTAGCTATAACAAAACCTGATTTATCACTAGCAGTATTTACCCTACCTGTAAGTCATTACCACCTACTTCATTCTAGTTCTGGACAGGACCTGCTGTTTGTTCTCTTCTGCACAGAACAAGAGACCAACCTGATGAAACTATCACCTTTGAGCACAGGCATAGGGTAGGTATATGTCACATGAAATGTTCGTTGTATAGTTGAGCTCCGAAAACCTTGTTAAAAATATGGGTCCTTATTTGCTGTTCCAAATTAAAAACGTAAATGTAATTAGCTACTATCTGTTTCTTTGAACAGATGTCCATATATTAATATGTTAGTTACTTGTAATGAGCTAGAATCACAGTTTTTGGCAGCTTTGAGGTTTTTTTGAGTTAGTCCTGTGCTTGATGCCAGTCTCTTCTCACCTTCCTTTTTTGTTCTTCATAGGATCATTTACAGTAAAGCTAAGAGAGGTTCATAAATTGATACTAATTGCATAGGCAGAGAAATGCAAGATAAAACATGAATTTGCGTATAGGGGTTTTTTTGCACTTTTCTCAGTCTCTTTTTATCAGTTTGGGGTTTTTATTTCAGTAGATTAATCTGATATGTGTTTCTCAGAGCATCTTTGTCATATCTATGAAACAGTTCCTTCTCAAATATCTAATTGCAGCAGAAGCTAGGAAAGGTTTTGCCCTGTTCTGTAGACACTGTTGCAAGAATGATGTTACAGCTTTCAATAACTATGATGGTGTTTGGGCTGCGTTGGGGTACATGTGGCAGAGAATCAAAGCTGCTCTGGCAGCCAGTTCTCTTCAGTGTGATGACAAGAGTGAAACTGCTGTCATGTTGGAGGGTCTGCCTGACCTGCTGTCCTGTCCTGAGCAGGGCCAGCCCTAAGCAAGAACCCAGGGTATAGCAAAAATAGGAAAAGAATACATTGTAGTGGTAATAATTTCTCTTTCTGGTGCTTAGTCCATAAGTCATACCTCTCTCTTTTTCCAGGGCTACCTGGTACAGGTGAAGATAAGTGCTCAACATTGAATACAGTGTCAAAGGTGGTGCTGCCAGAGATAGGTCAAGGATGTGTTTTCAGGTCCTAAAGCTGGAGCAAGGGGGAAATCTGCATGGCTGTACTTCCAAACTGAGAACAAGCCAGGTGTAGGACTTGGAGGAATTCTGGAGAGACAAGACCAAATCCCAGTGTTTATGCATGTCATATGTGAGAAAAGCAAGCACAATGAAGGGAAAAGATGCATTTTCCCAGCTCATTGATCTAGGGTGATATCTGTGGAGGCACATCACCCTGATCTGTGTAACCTGCTCTGATCTCAGCAGGCAGGAAATCCACAAAGAGGGTCCTTACCGCTTTGTATGGCAGTTCTGGGACTGGCAAAGCATTTCCTTATAGCAGCACTGAACTGAGAGTATCAGGACTGAAGACTTGTGGGGATGTAGGTATACTCTTTTTGAGGGGAATTCTCAAAACAAATATTAAAAAAGCCAGCCTTTGCAGTTTCAAGTTTGTTCTGTGCTGGTGCCCTGTTTTACTGACTGCTGCTATGGCACAGTAGTTGGGTGTGCTAACATAACACCCACTAGCTTTTATTTGGTTTTGTAAGCTCAAGCCTTTTCTCTCCCACAAGTCTCATGTTAATATGCCTTATATTCATGACATGGATTACTGTGAGACTTCTGAAAGACTGAAAATGAGAAAGGGTTAGTGCAGAGGCAACTCCTCTTAACAATGCACTATCTTACACATCAAAAGAGCACAGATGAGAACATGAGAGATTATAAAGGCCCTCTGTTGGGAGGAGTTAGATAAACACTCACCAATAACCTGCCTACGTTGAACCTTTTTCCAGAATGCGTGAGTCCGAGAGATAAAGGGAGCTATAAAGGGTGAAGCAGCCAGCAGGGCACCACACTGAACTGCCACAGCTCCCAAAAGGTCGTGGCCCAGGTTTGATTCCTTTTGTAAGAAATCAGTATGGAGCCTGAGGAGTACAGACAGAGAGGTGAGTGATCCTTGGCTCTTGCAAGTAGGTATCATTTGCTCATGGAGATCAACTATTGTAGAGCTGGGAGCGGTACCCAAATGACGAGGAACTTTTATTTGCTTGCATGTCCTTGGGGCTTGGATCTGCTGAGGCTGAGACAAAAATGTGTGCTATGGCTGAGTTTAAATTAATGGATTTAGAGTCTGTGGGTAACAGCCTTTTTGGTCTTGCATTTAAGACACTGGGAAAGCTGCAAAACTGTAATTTTAATAAACTTGTGCTAAAGGGGTTATACATGGTGACTCTCCCGCGGCTGACACCATGAAACTGCTCTGGTACTGGTACAGTTCTGGAGATGGAGAGCAAACTTTGGTCCTGGGGTAGAGGAGATTGCCTTAAATAGTGGAGAAAAGGTATGGAGCTATGCAGCTGTTTTCAGAGGATGCAAAAGGCACTATGATAAAATGACAAGGAAGTGTAGGGCATTATGAAAATGTAAGTCCTGTGAAATGCAGTTTCAGTCAATTTTTAGGCAAGAAAATTTAACCTCTTAGTGATAAACAAACTGTACTTGTACCATGACTGTGTTTTAAAGATAAATTTGAACTATTCAGTAATGACACTGAAATAACTCTGTGTGAGTCTGTTCTTTTCCCATGAAGTCTGTTCTAAAAGGCGTGTCCTACATTCTTAGATGGGACAGGTAGGGGATAGGAGGGAAGCCAGTTCTGGAAGCTGTGATGAGAGCAGTATTCCAGTGCTAATGACAGATTGTGTGGAGTGCTAGTACTGCTAGGTAGCTTTCCCATAATTGAAACTCAAAACACCCGTTTGCCTCTTCCAGGAAAAGAGATGGTGGATTACATTTGCCAGTACCTGAGCAATGTGAGAGAGAGACGAGTGTCTCCTGATGTACAGCCAGGTTACATGAGAGCCCAGTTGCCGGATTCTGCCCCAATGGACCCAGACAGCTGGGACAACATCTTTGGAGATATAGAGAAGATCATTATGCCAGGGGTAAGAGCTAAAGTATACTCATGAAAGGGAAAAGCCCTTACTACCTGAAGTGAATGCCAAATCCTGGGAATGGACAGGTTCTGCAGAACATTTTTTTAAATAAGTAAATTAACCAAAACTGAAGAGTCAGTCTTGTAGACATTATGTCCACAGAAAGATTCTAGAGATAACTGTTGTGTTCCTAAGTGTAATTTTAGGGGACAGACTGAATGTGTTTTTGAATTACTTTATATGTTAGTTTATACTTGCTTATTGGGAAACAAAATCACCAGTGTCAGAAAATCATTAGCTTTACAATGTCTCTACCTGCTGAACCATATAATCTCTATTTCAAAGATGTGGAAAGTCAGGCTCAGGAATATGAAAGAACTCTTGCCCATGGTCATGTACCTATAAGACTTGTCTCCTGCCCTTTGGATATAAGGGTCTTTTTCCTATTTTACATAAATACTGCAGTTTCTGCTGAAGGAGTTCATATTAGCAGTTTCAAAGTCTATTATCAAGTTTTTTTATAAATGTTTGCAGAAACTTGACCTGATAAGGGAGAGGTATTCACATTATGCATTCTTATGCTGATGTCCCACATAAAAGCTCCTTCAGATGTAGAGGTTTAAATAGGTGTAAGTTGCTGTGTGTAGCTAAAGGCGAGCTTTTGTTTGACAAAATGAGTACCAAAAATGAGCAACCAAAATGAGGAACAACTTTGTTGTAAGGATTCCCTTCATAAAGATAAAAATTTTGATAAATCTTTCTGACTCTGGTCTGACTTCTGACTCTTTTGAACATGGCAAAACATTCTTTCCTGTTCAGAATCTTTGTCTGCCTGTTAAGTTCAGATAAATGCTTTTGCTGTAATTTGGAATTTATCTAATAACGACACAGCGTTATCATCCACTAGTGCTGCACTCCTGTTGATATTATCTGCTGATTTTTAGCAGCTGTATAGTTGCACATATTATGTTGCTGTGATCCTTTTCCATCACTTTAAACAGATGCTAATCACTACATCTCATGCAGAATTTTATGACATTTCCAGACTAACTTCTGGATAATTTTGTTCTAGGTAGTCCATTGGCAAAGTCCACACATGCATGCCTACTTTCCAGCTCTTACATCCTGGCCTTCACTCCTTGGAGATATGCTGGCTGATGCAATTAACTGCTTGGGATTCACATGGGTAATATTTTTTTTTATTTGGCTATTTGAGACATTTATCTCCTGTGTGCAATATGCAAGAGCAGGTCATAGTAATTCTTACTTTGAATCAGTATATTTATTTGCTTTAACCGACTACATATTGCTTGCATAAATGGAAAATGTCACTGAAAAAAAAAACCCACAAAAGAATATATAAGAAGAAAATTTACCTAGTAGTAAGAGGTGAGTGAATATATCACTAGAAATGTCTGTTTTCTAATTCTTTGCATATCCTACTGTGAGTACTGTCATGTAGTCTCAGTGCCAAGACTGTTACACAAGCACTGCAGGCAATAAAGTAACCACCATCCATGACTGCAGGCTAGATTGGGCTCCATTCCAGTTCTGCTCCTTTGAGAGAGAACATTTCCTATTTTTCCCCTTCTGAAAATAATTGTTTGTCAGCTTGGCCCATGAGTATTTTGTATCTTCCTGCAGCAGCAACATAGCTTTTATTTGGTTATGCCTCTACACACCTCAGCAGCGTTCTGAAGCCAGTGTTTTCCTCAGTGGTGAAGTTGCCCAGGTTTTTAGATGTGTTCCTCTGTGTAAGAAAGCAGTAGAAGCTCATAAACCCATAAGAAATTGATGGGTATAGTTTCTGTGTAGTTGCATCAGATTAGCTCATTGCCTCTCTTAGCTCTTAGTTGGAAGAGGGATCAGTGCCCAGGGTGAATTACAACCTGATTCTCTTTTCCTTAATTTATCTAGGCCGCCAGCCCAGCTTGTACAGAACTGGAAATGAATGTAATGGATTGGTTGGCTAAAATGCTGGGCCTTCCAGAGAAATTCCTGCACTACCATCCTGACAGTGTGGGTGGAGGAGTATTACAGGTAGGAGAGATTAGAGGTGGCCTCATCAATACTTTGTTTTCACTCAAGAAAATTTCTCCCTGGGTGACAATTTTCCTAGAGGCAAAACCAACAAGACTTTCTATATGGGTTTGAATATAGACAAATCCAAATTTGGCATTATTTTCCTGAATTTTAGTATTAAATATAAATTATGGACTAGGAATTGCTTTTAGTGCTAATTGTGTTATGAAGTAGCAGCAGATACTCTTGTGGCCTTCCTAAGTATAAATGAGGGTCAAATTTCATTTCTTCAGTCTGTTCCACATCACCAAATTATACACTAAAGTGATTCTTACATAATTAGAGAAGGAATCCCTGTCACTGTCCTTCTGCACAGTCCTTAGCCACACAAGAAATTATTTTTCCTTATTCTCATGTCTATTTTGTGTGCCTGAGAGTTGCAAGATCGAGGACTGAACCTTTACCTCCTTTTGGAGAGCAGAAGCAAGTATGCCCTGCAATCAATGCTGAGGCTCTGTTTTGTTATATGGGGCTTTGCTCAGGTTTGTAATTTTATGGAAGATACTACATTTTATCTGTAAAACAAAAGGAAAATGTTTTTTACTCCCCCCAACTCAGTCCTGCATGTTAAAAATATACAGCAGTTAAAAGGCTTTGTTTTATGTTGCTGGCCCAGAGAGCTGCTCATCTGCTAATGATTTTTCAGGGAAAAGCAGTAATAGGAATAAAACAGGGGACACTTCACTGACTTCAGTAAATCCCTGGCAAAATAGCAATGAAGTAGCATGCAGTAAATGAGCAATGTCTTTGCAGAGCACTGTGAGCGAATCAACTCTGGTTGCACTGCTAGCAGCAAGGAAGAACAAAATTCTGGAGATGAAGGTTTCTGAGCCAGACACCGATGAGTCCTCACTCAATTCTCGTCTCATTGCTTATGCATCTGATCAAGTAGGTTATGATTACCAAAAACCTAATTTGCTTCTGCTGTCTCAGTCAGGCTATGAAATGTGAACTTGCATTTCTGTACCAAGAGAAAAACCCAGGAATGCATCACAAGTATGGGCCAGTTCCTCTAATGCTGCTTTCTGCAAATGAGGAAACGAAATCCTTGAGAGGCAAGGTTGCATAGGGTCCTGGCAATCCTCAAGGGACTGTTTCACATGACTCATTTCTGCACTTCCTTCCTATTTCTCACAAAGAGGAGGGAATAAACTGAGGTTGGTCCATTTCTAGAGGCTCCTTTAAGTGCTGAGTTTTGATAAATGGCCCTTCAAATACAAGATGAGGATGCCTATTATTATATTTTGGAGACTAGTACCCAAATAAATGAAGCATTCCTTGTAATTACAGTGCACTATCTCTTGTCATTACTCACAAAGTAGATACTTTCAGAGTTGTATTAACATGGATTACAATAAAGGCCTTATCTCTGCATTTCTTGCCACCACTCTCATAAAGCCATAACTTAGCGCAGCTGTTCAGCCTCAGAGCTTGAATTCTTGCTGTTTTTCTTATTTTAAAGGCACATTCCTCTGTAGAAAAGGCTGGTTTGATTTCCCTTGTGAAGATAAAATTTCTGCCTGTGGATGAGAACTTCTCCCTCCGAGGTGAAGCTTTGAAGAAAGCCATTGCAGAAGACAGAAAGAAAGGCCTAGTGCCAGTCTTTGTATGTTCAACCTTTTGGCTGGGGGTATTGGCATAGTGTTGCATTTTTAATGTCAAGATAAAATTACATCTGAAACATTTCTTATTATGTTAACATAGCTAAAGGTTAAAATATATATGAGAGTTTCTATTTTACTGAACAAAAAATTGTAATATTTTGATTGTCTACTTAACCTGCCCACTTTTAGAGTGCTGCATTTTTATTAAAAAAATCCCAGTCCATCTTAACAGGTTTACTTTTTCTAGGTTTGTGCAACTTTGGGTACAACTGGTGTTTGTGCTTTTGACAATCTCTCAGAACTGGGTCCAATTTGTAAGTGTCCTGATTTTTCCCCTGATTTTAAACTATGAAAGCATATAAAAGATAGTGTGAGATCTTTTTAATGCCAAAAACAAGGAGAGTAGAAACACTGATCAGCTGAGTTTTTCAGATGTGTCTCAGGGATTGCTGAAGTCAGTACAAGACTGCAGTGATTTCAGTAAGATTTAGATTAGGCTGCTACAATACATTGTAGTTAAGATGGATGAAATTTGTCAACTGATAAATCCTTAATGTGGCTATCCAGGAAATACAGACTGTGCAGTACTGTTGTAGGATGGATACATAAATATTTAACCTAGAAAAGGGGTTTTAAAGGTAGATTCTGCTAGGACATCCTTTGAATCCACCAGTTTCATAGGTAAATTTGACATGGTTGCAGATTCTATTCCAGCATAAATTCTGACCAGTAGCTGCTGAAAACCTGAGTCTTTTTCTTGTGTGAGTCAGATTGTGGCTTCTATTTCTGGGTCCTTTGCCACCATATTCTGCCACTATATTCTGGCTTGTGCAACTGAGTGATACTGGGGAATTCCACTCAGTAAAAGGGCAGGTGAGAGAAAGCAAATGTTAAAAAGACTCACATGAAATAAGGAATAGTCAATTTTATTATCAAGTCCACCTGATGTCAGCACTAGTCTGTATTTTGATGCTATGGATCAACAAATGTAGAGTAAAACTATATTGTCAATTGTTTATCTGCCTCAGAGAGGAGAGATTAAGCATACACTTTTATTCCTTATGTCCCTTATATAACAACAAGCTCAATTTCAACAGGTGGTGCTGAGGGACTCTGGCTTCATATTGATGCTGCATATGCAGGAACAGCATTTGTATGTCCTGAATTTCGATTGTTCTTAGATGGAATTGAATATGCAGATTCCTTTACTTTTAACCCTTCTAAATGGATGATGGTTCATTTTGACTGCACTGGATTTTGGTGAGTAAAGGCAAAACACAAACAACACCAAAAGAATAACATGCAAATTGCATAGTATTTCTCTGCACTTATTTTGCTAAATCCAGTTCCTTCTACAATTGATAGGGTTAAGGATAAATACAAGTTACATCAAACCTTCAGTGTTAACCCTGTCTACCTCAGACATGCCAACTCAGGAGCTGCAATTGACTTCATGGTAAGTTATTATTTAAGTTGATATTTTATGTTACATATAAAATTTCAAATAGACTCTGAAATTCCTCACACACTCTAGAGCATGCTTATCTTATAGTTGGTTTTTATTACATAAACCAAATTATATTGAGATCCTAATGCAGAGTAAATATAAAACTTTGCAGTGAGCCCTGATTATGAAGATTAATCATAGAATTAGTACTTAATATTTTTACTTAGATGGAGATCCAGCCCTGTGTTTTTAATGAGAAATGTCATTTCTGTGCATTGTATTGCTGAAGTAATTCCTACTGATGCCATTTTGGCTGGATTTCTTGTACCTGATATGTAATAATAGAGAGAAAGGAGGAAGCAATGGAAACACCATGCTCTGCAACAGCAGGAGAGTGAATTACATTTTTCTTCAGGTTAAGGTATTCCTAGGGAGAGCCAAGAGGCATTTCACTTTAGATACATTTATAGCAGATTTCAGTACAGTAATACAAAGGAATATTCACTGCCAATTATTTCTGCTATGATCTCACCCTAGTCCTGAAAAGATAATTGTTTTCTTGAAATCAATAGTGCTTTTCACTAGAGTCGAGGGACGGAAAAAAAAGATAATGAGTCCCTCTTGTGGTTCAATCGGATCCTGCACGTGATTGTCTAGCTCCCTAGAAATACTCCTTTACATGTTTTCTCACTCTTTTCTTTGCAGTAAGTGTTACTTCATCTGGAACTGTCTACTCCTGCACTGACTCTTGCTGTTTATAGCTGATTTGGGAAAATGTTCAGGGATGCACTTAAATATGCAAATTACAGGAACCAAAGTGAGCATTCAGTTCTAAAGTGTAAATGGCCACATCTTAAACTGATCACTTTCTTAAAATGCAAAAAGTTGTTGCTATTAGCTGGTAATTAAATTAAAACTCTAAGTATATCTAGGCCATAGATTAAGGGGAATAGCCAAAACTTTAGTTTTGCAAATAATTGAAAAATGCGTAGACACAGTGTTTCTTTGATGGCTGTTTCCTAGGCTTAGCAGGTTTTCAGTAACAGGACACCATTCATCTCAACAGAGATTTCTGACCCTGAAGCAATAGATGTAGCACTGTAAGGAGAAACCTCCTTTCTGTTGTTTCAGCACTCATGAAGGCACTCATGTTGTGTTTTCACAGCACTGGCAAATTCCCCTGAGTCGTCGATTCCGTTCTTTGAAGCTGTGGTTTGTGCTCCGTTCATTTGGGGTGAAAAAGCTTCAAGCCCACGTCCGACGTGTATGTGAATTGACCATGTGAACATAAATGTGGTGTGTTTGTTTCTTGGTAGCTGAGATTAGTAAGTTCAGAGATGCAAAAATGAGTAACAGAAGTCCTTTTACATGCAAGGTTTGCATGTGAACACTAAATGTGTGCTGGTTTTACTCTTAAGTAATCTGTAAAGATTGACAGCGTAGACAAAACATTTCCTGTCCCCTTCTTGGAAGCAATAGGCAATGGCAAGCAAGTAAGTCACTGCCCTCTGATTCTTGCTGAGTATTAATCTGTAGAAGCTTTCTTTGAGGCCAAGGGACAGCTGTTTGGGACACAGGCTGTGATGAATGGCTGAACTTTTCGCTATGAAAATGTACAGGTTTAAGTCTCTGATGGAGTGTAAATACAAGGGATCATATTGTGGATCAATTGTTGCTGCAAAAGGACTCTTATCTGAAAGGGGTCATTCTGTTTTCAAACCACATTCTAGAAAATCCCTATGTATAGTCCAGTTACTCACATTCATTGTCAAAGGCTTGGGGAAGTTAGAGAGAGAGACTTTGAAATTCTTACCTTTGTTGTCTTTCTTCTGTTTGCTGCTATTCATGCATTGGAATTATGTGTTTTAGTAAGGAAAGGAATTCTTTTTAACTACCTAATTTAGTGTCTTACAGTGACAAACCAATATGTAGCTACTTTTTTCCTTAATTATAGGGTATTGAAACAGCCAAATTCTTTGAATCCTTGGTTAAAAGTGATCCACTCTTTGAAATTCCTGCAGAGAGACATCTTGGACTGGTTGTATTTCGGCTAAAGGTAAAGATTGGGCCATTTGCATGTCTTTGAAATGAATTGATCACAGCTGATGTCTCCCCAAACATTAAGAACTTTGAGTAAACTTTCATGTAAGAATTTGTGACTGCAGTTCTTAGAGACGTTTGGATGTCACTGGAAATTCTAACTATAGTATTTCTTATTTGTATTTAAAACAGGGTCCCAACTGCCTGACAGAAAAACTCTTGAAAGAACTGACCAGTTCTGGCAAGCTCTTCCTCATTCCAGCAACCATTCATGACAAATTCATCATTCGCTTTACTGTAACATCTCAGTTCACAACCAGGGAAGATATTCTGCAAGACTGGAACATCATTCAACACACTGCAGCCCAAATCATGAGCCAGAGTTACAAGTTGCACAACTTCAATTCTGGTGATGGGGCAAAAATCCCTACTATGATAGTTGGGCCCAGTTCTGATGCCATTAGTAATGCTTCTCAGCTTTATCTAGATGGAGGGGATTATAAAACACCTTCCAGAAAAACAGCAGTTCAGCCTAGGAAATTATCAGTGAGTCCCAGCACATGTGTAATTAGTCAACAAGTGAAAAGTCAAGGGGATCCTCTAGATGACTGTTTTCCAGAAGATGTCCAAGATGTTACCACGCATAAGTTAACCTCTTTTTTATCCAGTTATTTATCTGTCCAAGGCAAGAAAAAGACAGCACGTTCCCTTAGCTGCACTAGTGTGCCAGTGACTAATAGTGTTGAGCAATGTAACCCCGAAGCAGCAGCTGCTGAGTCTTGTGCAAATGCCAGAGTTCTTTCCAGCCTGCCTGAAGACATGATGAAGTTCAAAAAAAGTGCCTTCAAAAAACTAATTAAGTTCTACAGTGTTCCAAGCTTTCCAGAGTGTAGCATTCAGTGTGGCCTTCAGCTGCCTTGTTGTCCTCTGCAAGCCATTGTTTAATAAGAGAGCTTGGTCCTTAGAAAAAGAACCAAAGTTTGCTTATTTATATGCAATACTACATGTTCTTTTGTTCAATATGTAAGCAATGGCAATGACCATGAGAAAATTTCTGTGCTTTTACTAGTGAAAACCTCATGTATTTATAGATTAAAATGTCAAATAAATCTTGTAATCATGTAACATGAAACCCTTGTTTCATTGACTGTGGTAAAGAAAATTCCAAATTCTGCCTTATCAGTCCTGATAATGGACAGTTTCCAGCTGGTTGGCTGGCACCATTTTCACAAAGTATGCTGGTTTCAATAGAGGGTAAACAACGTGTGTCTATATTTGCACCATTGATTTTTTTTTTAATTTAGATACCTTGACTTAAACTCTTTAGACTGCTGTGAGGATCTATGTGTGCAGTCAATGCCAACATCAATTTTGAACTATGCAAAAAGAAGGACGTAACCTTTCCACGGGATTTTGCTTCATTAGGGCAATTTTAAAACTCCTGGAGTTAAACACAGCAGCTCTGCCATTCCATCTGTGCTAATGAGTTACAGAGCACAGGAGGCTTTATGCAACCATGTTGCAAGAGCAGTTGCTCTTGTGAAGTACCTGTGACCTTTCTCAGCATTACCTTAGGTTTGTAAACCACAAATGCATGAGGAAAGAGAGTAGAAATGATATTTCACCCTCTCTCATAACAGAAGAACTAAAGTGGCATTACAGAAGGAAAGGGTCTTTATGCAGAAAACAAATGTCTTGCTATAAGAGGCCAATGATTTATGTATTTAAAAAAATAATTTAAAAAATGGGGGGAGAAAAATCTATTAAGAGCAGATTTAAATTCAGAGATAGTACACTTGAGTCAGGAAGCACGATGATTGCTAGGAGATTATTCTGGGAAAGCATTGCCAGGTGCTTGCTGCCTTCCTTGTAGCTGTTTCCAGACACTTACAGTCACCCCATCTTGAAGGCAGTGCACTCAGACAGATCTTCCATCTGATCCAGAACAACTATGCCTAAGTTATATCTACAATGAGCCTGGTTTATCACAATGTCCAGACCCTTATACAACATCAGCTAAATTCATCAGCTAAGCTAAGATACAGAAAGAGTTAGAGAAGTTCTGCTTTATTAAATCAATCTCATAGTCACACTTCATTTCAGAATCTGGTATTTGCTAATATTAATAAATAGGATTTCTTGGCAAGGTTGGAATTACAGATGCTTTAAAAACTACATATTATAAAACACGGATTTTTTACGTGCTCACAATTTGAAGCCATGGGTTTTTACTGAGTTATAAATGTCCTGGGTCATTTGTACATAAAGGTTTTTTTTGTCATCCAGGAAATACAGGCGATCTTTGATGACTGCTGGATTGAAACCTTCCTCCATTAGTTGTATTTTACAGTACTTAAAAGTTGCTGTAAGTTCAATGGTGCTCTGCAAAATAAAATTACAGTCATCAATGCCAGCATATAATTGTGGCAATTAGATTGGATTTCCTAAATTTAAAGAGAATCTTATTAAAAGAAAACTCATACAGCACAGAAGTCAAAGGCTTACTAATAGAGGTCTAAATTATCTGTATTCATCAGATAATAACTGGACTGTGGAGTAGGTGGGCCAGTAACTACTATGAATATAAGAAGTTCTGGGGCCCCAAAGACATTACTGATAGTTTTAGCTTACTATTCTATGTAAATGAGAACAGTAGTTTTCAGCTCCTAGTCAGAGAGAATCAAGGGATTTATCTAGAAAATTATTTAGTTGTGTTCTCAGATCAAAAAAACAGCAGAATTTTTCTCTGAAAAGAAGAGCAGAGAAAATGGCATTTGGAGACTGGGCAAGACTCACTGAATATTATGTGGCATGGTAAGACAAAGCATTGCTTTGACTGCTCAACTGTTTTGTTTGGATAACTCTGGAGGTCGGTTAAATAACGAGGCATGCTGGTATCTCTGTGTTAGTCCTCTTGAATCATCTCAGTGAATCCACAACCTTTCTCAAAGGAGTAATCTATTTTAAATAACTTCTGAAGTACAGTGAGAGTGACATTCTTGCAATATTTTCCTAATTCAAGCTAAACTTCAGTTTAGAATTTCTCTATTCACTGGTAGGATAAGAATCTAATGTTTCTCTTGCAAAAGAGCTCTCTTGCAAGCCTTTGTGTGGGATTTTTTATTTTGCCCTGAACAGTCTGTGGAGAGAGCAACAATAAACTGAGAACACAGCTGTATTACTGTGTTGAAGGAATCCAACAGGAAATGTATTTTCCAATTAAATCTTTCTGATTTTTTATGTTAAAATGTTCCAAGTATCCTGTAACTATTCACACAACTGTTTTTTTCTCAGGCTGAACTGAAACATCTGGGTGCAGTTCTACTTTTATATTGGTAAATGACTGGAACAAGTGAGAAATTAAAGCAGCCTTTTTGAGAATTGCTAGTGTCCACAGGAAGCCCACAGTCCTCATAGGAAAGGGAGAAAACACAATGCAGACTGACACACAAAAACTACTTAGGACCCCTGGTTTACCTTAATCCTTATAAAACGAGGTCTTGCATAGTTTGGGAGGTGAGTGATGACATGTCTGTAAGTACTTTCTCCGTTAAATTCATAGTTTTCTTTCAGTCTAATACATGCCATTCCAGTTCTGCCTTCATAGCCTGAAGGAATAATGAAAGCAAATAACTGTAGTTCATATATAAATTTGCACTTCAGACCAACCTCTTCTGTCTTATTTCATCGTTTTCCTCTCAGTGAACCCTTCCTTCTAAGCCCCTTTAGAAACACTCTAGCATACCTTCCTTTAGACATGTAAGGGATTAGATTTTCTTAGAGCTTCAGCTTGCTAGATGCCAAACTCTTTCAAAAGAATATCAGAATTATGGATGGCAGACATTTTGAAAGTTATCCCTCTTTTGAAAATCTTTGGAAATTCAGGTCTCAGTACTGTGAGGCAGAAGTCTGCCTGCATTAGCATTTAATGGTGTGGCTAAATTTAATTATGGTAAATATGCTTATACTTGTGCTGACAGGCTCATCCGTGAAGAAATAGGACAGAAAGGAGTAAGACCCAGTTTACCATATGAATGATTAATTCAGTGCTGCATAAACCCAAATACTTCAGATGTTTTTCTTGTTTATTTACCCAGGGGGCTTCTTCCCTCCCCTTCAAGAGCTCAATATATTTTATTAATGAACTAAAATAGTCTTTTGTTTAAATACTTCAAGTATCTCATTCATACCTGGAACAGATACTCCATATACAATAACATCTTGAACACAGTCAATCAGTCCTAAAACATCTGCAACTTCTGTTGTAGAAACATTTTCCCCTTTCCAGCTGGAAAATAAGCAGTCAAGAGTCATGATTCTATGTACATTAGATATAGTGAGATCAGAAAGCCCTTTTGCACTAAAACAGGAACTCGTTATTAAAAGTAGAGAAAAATATGTCACAAAATTCAACAATGAATTCCAGATTATTGAAATCTCAAAAGAATTTAACACTTTTTAATTGTGCTTAAATTGCATCTAAACAAACAACCCCCCAAAATATTACTTACCTTACATTCCATCCTAGGCTCTATGCTTATGTTTTAAAAACAGTCAGTATGAGACCTCAGTGTTTTTCTTTTATGAATGTAACTGGTCTTTGGTCCAGACCAATGTTCATTTATCACCCTAAGCAGAACCTCCTTCAGGCTGTGTATGCAACTATGAACATGACTGATAAAATACAACAGTGGAGGGGACTTGGAGTCCTCTCTTTTTCTGACTGAGATCAGAGAAATTCCTCTTCACCAGTCAGTAGGATACACTGGACATGAATTCCAAATTTGAGGATGAGTCAGAATTTTCTATTGAGACAAGCATTTAAATAAATAAAACCAACCGAAATGTGTCTCCAACTCGATCATGGAAATAAATGAAATTGTCATGGTCCATCACCAAAAGGTCACCACTATTAAAATATAAATCTCCTTTTTGGAAGACATCTCTTAATTGCTTCTTCTCCGTTTGCTGTTTTGCTCCTGCATAGCCAGTAAATGGTGCATATGGGGTGATTTTGCAGATCAGTAGTCCAGGTGTACCTATGAAAAGGAAAAACATTTGTTTAAAAAACACAGTGTAAATTGCCAGAAATATCTAATCTTCATTATATCAGTGAAGTCTGCAAATGTAATAGTTGAAAATTTTGTTATAATCTATTCTAAAATCAGTTGTGGAGGTACAGATTCTTTCACCTTGTCCTCTCAATTCACTAGCTCTCAAAAAAGTCAGTACAATTTATCACCTGCTTGTATTGATTCTGCAGCAGAACAGAATCTGAGGCCCTGTCTTGTAAGTGAAAAATAGAAAATAGTTGCTCAGTTTCTCTGGACGGCTTCATGGCCTTGGTTCATGACCTCAACAAGAGCTGTGTTTACAAAGGAAACTCACCCATGGCACCAGGCATGTCATCAGAAGTACAGGCTACTTGTATGTAACTCAGCTGGCATGTGGCAGTTGGATTTGGGACTCAGTTGGATTTAGAAACCAAATATTGGAGTTCAGCTTGCTTACTTTGAATGCAAAACAGACCAAAAAAACTGTTTAATATGTTCTTTAGTCTTTAATGATATTATAAATAGTGTGTTTTCATGTGTGCTTTGTCTATTGCCAATGGCAAAAAGTTTCAGCTAGTGCTGGAAAATACAACTGCTTTCTATGTTGCCAAAGTTTCTTTAGTGGCATGTTAAATACCAAGTCTAAGAATTAAATAGTTCTGCTGAAATCCAATATCTGTACTCAAAAATCTTAGTGTGTCCACTATTAAAACTGGGCAAGTTAGCAAAATCTAAGTATACAGATGCTGCATTCCCCACTGTACTTCACCAATTGTTAAGCTATATCACAATAGTATGTGATTTGTTATGTATTTTCCAATTTGTCCATTTAAAAATATGGCTTATTCAGTGGCAGTTCTTAACACCTCTCAAGATAGAAGTGATGCAAAGAGGTCTAATTTTAAAAAATACATCCATTTCTGAAAGTTCTTAAGAGTTTTTACCTTTGGGAACTCTTATGCAGTATCCATGTTCATCTCGGACTGGTTCATCTTTCTCTACGTCATATTTAATCAGTTCGTAGCATAAGATTTTCTAGTGAAAATTTACAAAATGTATACACACATGAATAGTCAACCTTTGAAAAATATTTTCAGAATTATACTACATAGCCAGTTTTCTATTTAACAAGCGAAATTCATCACATTTCAGCTGGATTTGTTGAGTGTAAATATTCTTTAGCATGAACTAGCAAGTGATATCTCTGGCATCTTGCACAGGCAGCTATAGACTGTACATGGGGAGAACCTTCTCCCTGAAACAGTTCCTAACTGAGCCTTGGATTCTTCCCAACTCTCATACAAGTGGCCTGGTATAAGCCCTGGCCAATAATTCACCAAACTTCATCAAGAAGGACAAAATGTCAGGTTTCATTGTTATTCTTACCTTCTGCAGGCAGTTTACTCTTCCAACTGCACCAATTTTTCCAGTGTAATTAACAAAAGAAATGTTTCCTTCAGTCGATGCATAAAACTCTAAAATATTAATATTTCCAAATCTTCGGATAAATTCCGTCCAAACATCAGCCCTTACTCCATTTCCTATGGCAAGTCGGACTTTGTGATCCTGATCATTGTTTCTCTAGAAGCAAGAAACAGTCATGAATTCCCATTTATGTTGAGTGAAAGCACAGTTTCTGCAGTTTCTGGAAAACTCTGAAGGAAACTTTAGTCTAAAAGTACTGGGTATATTCTGAAGCAAAACTTGTGCAAACACAAATACAGTTATGCCTGTTATTTTGATGTGGAAAGGGAAAACACATAGTGAGCAAGTTGGGCTATATATCTACTTCTAGTTAGTATTTAACTTGATTTGGATGAAGACAAGAACAGATAATTCTATGTAGAAATCCAGAATGAAACTCAGGCATCACATTACCTTTTTTTGTAAGCCTTGTGGGGACTATCTGCAGAAAAGTGTAATTTATCCTGAACTCAACAAAAACTGCAGTATTTAAAGTGATGTGTGAGTGGATAGGAAATCCTTCCTGCCATTGTAATGGAATGAGCCTGCTAAAAAAATCTATAACCACATTTCATATCACTTTTAATAGTGCTATTAAATCTTTCTGTTTACACAGCAAAGCAATAAACATTAGTGAGAATGGCAGTCTATTTATGCCTTCTCTTAGATATTTAAATTCAACAATAGGAAGTATTTAACTGGGTCAGACACTTGTAAATCATAAACATATCCAATGTGCTAATGAGCAACAAAAGTTGCAGAGAATTTTAGCAAAAGCCTGAAAGAATTTTAACAAACTAAGGAAAAGCTCTTTTCTCCCACTTCCTGCATTTTCCTCCAACTGTTTCTTTTTTTACATAACTTGATAGTATTTTATTAGACACTAAGAGTCTTTTAAAATATATATATCTTAACTTGGAATACTTTGTTGAAAGACTATGACTGTTCTGTCGGCAACAGACAGGAATGTGTATTTATGCAGAGTACGTATGTTGGCTCTATGCCTTTCAGGAAATACAGTGCAGAGAGCAATGCAGGAGATGGTGGAAGTCAAAGATGACCCTGAAACACTGAAATTACAAAGCACTCTTTCAAGGAGCAATTCAAGAAAGAAATCTAAACCATTAATACAAAGATAAATTACATACATAAATTGCAAGGAAACTGTGGACCTGATTCTCTGTCCTGGCTTATGGTTATCAAATAGTGCTATGAAGACTGATTGATATCACCTTTGTTTTTACTAAATTATAGCTGCAGTTCACTACATTTACCTTTGTGAAAGTCATTTTATGCAAAGACATTTTTGAAATTAAGCATTAACTGTTATGATTGCAGTGATCCAAGCCAGCTATGAAATAACTCTGAGTACAAAGACAATAGGTTAAGTGCATTTCAGAGGGGCAACTCTTTAAATAATCACATTAACACTTTCACCTGGTGGTCACCTGTCTTGGGTTAGGATATTTTAGCTGCAAAATCCCCAGAACTCACACAACCCAAAACACAGGTCTGCTCCTTCCTAGAGAAGTCCTAATTTTTGTTTTGTAGCTGAAGTACTCTTAAGGTAAGTCATCTGTCCATTTGAACATAATGTCATATCAGTGGATTAGCATTGTTCCACTATTCAAAAGAACAATTAATTCAAGCCAAAAACTCCTTTTTTTTTCTCCCCACACTCCCTTGAAAAAAGTTAATGTTACTACGCAATGAGATTCCAAACCTCATTGGGGAGGGGTTTTGTTTGGCTTCCCCTCCCCCTATTATTAGATTTTCACCATAATATAACAAATATTCCCTGTAACTTAATTAGCAAACAACAAAAAAGTATTTAATGTTACCTGTGGCACACTGCATAGATATCGAAGCACTTCCCCAATGTACTGTATCACTGTAACATCATACTTTCTGCAATCATCCCAGAACTGGCTTGCTGAAAATCTGGCACACAAAACAATAGTTGCACCTGTGTAGAAAGAAGTAAAATAACAGAAGAAACAATTCTTTTTATATCATGGGATCATATAGAATTTCTTAGCATAGCATAGGAAACTTAAAAAATTAGGGCTACATAGCTTTTGGAAGTACTCTTCCTAAAACACGTTTAAATGCATTCCATGCTGAATAATTGGTTTAACCTTTATTTCTATTCATCAGAAGTAAAAAGTAATTATTGTGGATGAAACTCTGTATCAATCTACTCTAAAACTGGGCACGAAGTTGTCATGTAAGAGGATATATCATGTTTGGCCAAATGCTGATACAAAATTTGAACAGAATGAAAGATTGGTGTGACTCATAGGAAGATGGCAGAGAAACAAATATTTGCAGAGTTTCTGGTAACAGAGACATGTATAACCAAGTATTTAATCTCAAAGTTTGGGGCCTACGGAAAGGCTTGCAATCTGTGACCATGACAACATGCTTATTCATACTAGTGAAGTGCACAGTACCTTTCATGATACACCCATGGACTCCAATGAGGAGGGCAGAGCTGTGATAGAGGGGTAGAGCAGTATACACAACGTCTGCTGAGGTAACATTGCCAGCATCAAACAAACCACAGGCCAGCATTATGCGTTCATGGGTAATCACTGCAGCTTTGGGAAGACCTGTTCCAAGGCAAGCAGAAAGCTGTGTAACTTCTCTTGAACAATAAGCAGAGTAAGACCAGTCAGCTTCACAAGGGCTTAAGAAAAGATTTTCTCTCATTGAATTCTGGAACTCGGTTGCACCAGTCAAGGAGGTATGTGGCTTGTGCCTGTGCAACACATTGGCCTTTAGCCTCAATGAGAATGTGTTTCCCCACATGTAAGTTTTAGGTGATTTATCCCCCTGTTAAGTGCCCAAATTTCCAACACTGTGTTACCTAGGGATAACAAGTACCTAGAGAAGGAGGAAATGGGATTTGGAGAACCTAGCATGCTGAGCAAAGGGATTGGAAATGCTGAAACTGAGGTTAATCTCAGATCTTGCATCTCTCCTGGTATTAAGATACTCGCATTTCTGAGTTATCCTAGATGAAACTGGAATTCGTACTACAAAAATCTCTTGTTGATTTCCCATCACTTATGGTTGAACTGATTACTTCTGAAACAGATGCTCAAAGACAAAGTGATGACAGTGCTTGCATCTTCTGGTAAGAACAGATGTTTGGGAGCCCTTAAAGATGAAGGACCACCTGGGTTATTTGCCTTCTATAGCCCAAATATGATTCAAATTTGTACTTTCTCGAGTTCCTGCCCTAAGAAGCTGTAAGTTTGAGTGTGTTCAGGAACTGTCCTCATCTTCCTTGCCACCCAGTTTCTGCTGTGGCTAAGTGTTTTTAATGCTAGATGCCTTTATGTAGAGCAGGTTTCAGCTCCTGCACCAGCTGCAGCTTTGCACAATGGCCATTACTACCTGTACTTTGTGCTGCCCTCACTATTTTGATACTATGATACCCAAAAAACTTAATGGCCAGGGTTTAGAGTTCATGATCCAAAGATATTTGTGTGTCAAGTAGGTGCAAAGACACATAACTTAGGCCAAGGATAAGAGATGGCAGATGTCTAGTGAACTTACTGGTATAAAGCTTGCATATTTATTTGGATTTTACTTCTGTCACTTCTCTCATATTTAGTCCTTGAAGGCAGCCTAATTGTAAGTGCTTTTTAATTTTAGATACAGATATCATATTTTCAGTTTCCTAAGGAGGAATGAAAGAGAGTAGGAAGTAGGAATTAATGTTAAAGAACAGATTTTCTTTCCTTACTAAAAAAAAATAAATCACAATGTTGGAATAAGTATGTGGCCTGTTTTTGTGAATTTATATTACCTGTAGTACCAGAAGTATAAATGTACATGGCAGGAGTCTTAAAGGTTACATCAGACCTCCAAGACAATGGAGTAGGCTCATCTGAGGCAGCATCTACTTTATCAAGAAAGCTTTCAACTCCTTCTGTAGCAGATGTCTTGCTTAAATAATAAACTTTAACATTTTCTTTCTTCAAGAATGGCAGTATTTCTTCAACTGATTTCTTCAGTTCTTAAAGAGCAGAGAAAAAAAAAGTGTTTGAAGAAAATTCTGTATTGTTCTGTGAACACTGGAAAGTAAGTCCCCACAAAAAGTTAGGTGCTGCTTAAATCACCACTATGTTTTATGCGTGTAGATGAACCTCATGTTTCTCAACTCCCCCACCCCCCAAAATGGAAGAAACATGGAAAACCAGAATGCAGAGTGACTGAATAAGCAGTGGTATTACCACTGAAACCTGGACTGCTAAATAGCTGTGTTCTCTCTCTCCCTGTGCCTGTCTCGCACATGTTTGGTTAATCCCAGTTCTCCTCACACTCCCTCTGGTATCTCCAATCAACAAAAGCTTATGATTTCATTTATGTGCAGTGAGTAGACAAACTCCTTGCATGATGACGTCCTGTCTGCCTTTCTGTTATTAAACAATTCTGTACTTCTGCTTTACCTTTGGTCTAAGAACCATCCAGAGATTACCATAGGTGCCCGTCGGCCACCAAACTACTCGTGAAAATCTAATGAACAGGTGAACAGGTAAGGAAACATCAAAACGCTGGCAGAGATGCTGGAATGCCCGAAGAGTAAAGCTCCTCACCTGGGGCCGCCAGCAGCACGGTGGCCGCGCTGCCGCGGAAACAGCGGAGCAGGGACGCGGCGCTGATGCGGGAGTTGAGACAAGCGACGGCGCAGCCCAGCCTGGCGCAGCCCAGCCAGACCCACACGTAGGCGGGCCCGTTGCCCATGAGCAGGGCCAGGCAGCCGCCCGCCCGCAGCCCCGCCGCGTCCCGCAGCGCCCGGGCCGCCTGGCAGCTCCGCCGCTCCGCCCGCCCGTACGTCCACACCTCGTCACCGAAGAGCAGCAGCGGCTTGTGCGGCGTCCGCCGCGCCCGCTGCGCGAAGATTTCCAGGAGGGTGCGGGCGGGACGGCGGGCACCGGCTCTCCGCGCCCTCACCGCCACTCGCGCCATGGTGAGGGCGAAGCGGAGGTCCTGGAAGAAGTAGGGCCGGGCGGAGCGCAGCAGCAGCGGCAGGAGCAGCAGCCCCGCTAGCGCGGNCGCGCCGCGGGAGGGCCGGGGAGGGCCGGGGGCCGCGCCCCGCGGCGGGGGGACGATCAGTTCTCGCCTCATGCCGCGGCCGGTGCCGACTGACCTCCGCAGCCACTCCTTCGTGCCGGGGCTCTCTACCCCAGAGGCGCTGCCTGGTCTGACGGCAGCCGCTCCCCCCGTCCCTGGAGCAGCTGCTCCATGGGCGCTGCAGCGGTGGAAGTGTTGCAGGCGGTGCGTGCCAAGGGGGATTCGCGGGACGAGGCTTCCTGGCAGGTTAAGTGGTGAGCTGCCATGGGGAGCAAGTTCCTGCTTTCCTCTTGTACCAGCCTTGCCTGGTGCTATTCCTCACTGGGCAGTGAATAGTTTAATAGGCAAATTGTAGCTGAGGAAAATGGGCTTTGGGGATGTGACACCCTTTTCCCCTCTTTTCCCCCTCAAAATACATTTATTCGCGTTCTAGATGGACAGGAGGAATTTACAGTCTCAGTCTCTCTGTCTTGTTCTTGCGTAAGAGACACATTAGTTACTCTGACAACCTTGAAGCAAACTCCAGGAATTTCACCCTTCTGACCGGACCCAGCGACCAGGACTCAGTGCTTGTTTGTGAAGTTTAAACAACCATCACCGTGAATAAGGATGGCTTTTCCCTTCTCTTTTTAATTTCATGTTTTGTTAAATTCCACTAAAGGGACAATTTCCTGCCCTCTTCTTCAGTTTTCCGCTGCCCTTTTATGTCAAATCTGCTACTTTTCACCGCAGTGTATGAGCTGATTCAGGTCATTGATCCGCCAGGAAGCTTCACTGCAGTTTGTTTCCAGTGCCAGATAAATCCCTTCTGGGGTTAGGTGTGCTGTGGCCAACGTTAATGCGGCACAAGCCCCGGATGGCCAAGCGGGGTGGGAAGGGAGCAGATCCGTCCGGTTTAGCTGTGGTCAGACCTCCCAGGGAGCTGCTGCAGCTGGAACTCGACCCGGCGGATTGCAGGTGGCCCACAGCCAGCGTTAGAACTCACGGGACTGAGTGAGAAGCTGGTTCAGAGAGCTAGCACAGGTGAAAATGAAACACTAGACCTTAGAATTTCGATAAATTAGGGGGGGTTTACAGTTCTTTTTTAACAGAGCTACTGTTTCAACCTAGTGCCTCAGGATTATTTCAGGAGTTGCTTCACAGCTGTAAACACTACAGTATTTTTGAAGCTTCTTTATGTCGTGGTAACTGCCTGGGAGAAGTAGGAGAAATGGGTGCAGCCTCTTGGGTGGGTTCACAGCCAGTCTTTCCAAAGCACTGCTGAACTTCCATAACTGATTCCAGCCTCTTGCTCAGAAGAGTGTGTAGAAATGTTGTGCTATGGTCTTGCAACGGGCTTTCTGAACAAGTTTTCCAGTATAACCTTTTCTTCTTCAGTTAAAACTCTGAATTTCTCTCATGGGAAGTGAGATAATTTCTGTGACTTCTGTAGGGAATCAGCTGCCTGGAGAGCTGAAACCCTCAGGCTAATTGATCAGGAATGTGACATTTGAATGATCTTTGTCTGCCTTATTATTAAGGACAAATTTTCAAAAAACCTAAATTTTCACACAACTAATACTTGGTTTGCTGACCAACTTTTTCACAATACATTCTTCTAAGCTATTCCTTGAGACAAAACTTTCCCACTATTCTCCAATTACAAGTTCTTCATAAATGATTTCAGCTCTACGGAGATTTCAGTCATGAGCTAGTTAGCTTGCCAAGACAGTTAAACATCAGAGGCAATATCTACCAATGCTTAACCCAGCAATGGCAACTTGAATTCAATAGTTTAAACAGTAGTTATGCCAGCATTACTTGGCATTTGGATAGCTTCCAAATCTGAAATAAACTACACTTCTCCAGCTCCTGTTGTTTTCTCTAGCATTTACCCAGCCCTAGCAACCTATGTATAGAGTGTTCCTTCTGATACTTTTGATTTAGCACTCAGTGTTGTTTTGTTCTCTAAAGTCATACAAAGCAAAGCCCTGTTAGGCATTAGCCTGTGCTGCACACTGGGACTGTCTGTTTTTCTTCAGTAATCCTAAGGGGTGAAGATGTGTTAGTCCACTGCTAGATACAGGTTTGGTTGTTCAAGCAGTGCTTGTTAATATAATTCACAGAGCAGGAAAGGAAGTTAAAAATAAAGAAAAGCTTAATCTTCTCAGATGCTATACAGCTTCTAAGACTTGGGAAAGAGTCTTCCACTCCACAGTTCTGACACTCAAGGCTTTGCCAAGAAGCAAGGATATTTTGCTTTAATCCACGAGATGTCACCAGAGAGCAACAAGTAACTGGACGTTTGCATTAAATTGGGATTCAGACTTACTGTACAGTTAGTTAAGGGCAAGATACATAGAAAGGGACATGGGAAAGCCCAGCACTCATGCTGGCTAACCACAGTATGCTCCAAGCTGCAGCATCTTCTGTGCAGACAGCTTCCTCTTTTTTCTCTTCAGTTTTCTATTTTGTTATGGTTTGGTGGAAGACTACTTGATAATGGTACAAGACAGCATGCACCATTCTAGCTAGCTGTGTGACAATAATCATATCACAAAACAGCATTCACCTAATTACTGATGAATGGCAGAGAGATGGGATTCACAGTGGAAGACTTGGGCTTTCAGTGAACCTGTGTAACAAGTCAGCTGTGTTTGTTCTTTCCTTACCTGTGGCACCTGACCCTTCCCACTGAAAGTCCCAGCTGGGTAGTTTTCAGGATTGCTGAACTGAAGCCTTCAAGGTTCACTTTTCAGTTTCAAATGTCTTTCTGCCACATTTCAAATTCACAGCTGCTACAATTCTATTAAAAGTTTGTTTGCAGTTTAACCACAGTTTTTCTGTAAGGTTTCCATTCAGATGAGACAGGTTGACTTGATCTAATTCATTGGTGCTGCCAAAAGAGGTCATTCTGTTTCTTTGTCCTCCTTATGTGATCTTTTATCTCCAGTGCCTCCTTTGCTTCAGTTCCAGTGCTCTTCTGAGAGTTCAGTGATTAATTCAGAACACTAAGCCAGCAGAAAACTGTATTTTGCTGGGTGAGTTTTCTGTTGACTCATTGAGTAGAAGTGGCTTATTAAGGAGTCATATCTGTACCAATATTAGGACTAATACAAAGGAAGGAATTAGGAAATAATAAACAACAGTTTCACCTCCCTTCTCTACATCCTACATCTCAAATTCTCCCTCTGTTTCCTTCCCACTTTGAGAAGGAATGCAAGGTGTCTATTAATCAGGCAAAATAATTTCCATAAATGTAAGAATCAAACTCATAGTCTATGGAGAGATAAATCACTGAACCTACTCGCAGCAGAGTTCAAGCCATTCCATTTTTGCCCTCCCTGCCTGGCAGAGGTTCAGGAGATGAAGGTCAGAGAAATACATGCTCTGGCACTACTTAAACTGTGCTAACATCAGCAGTTTATTGGTATTTTTCCATATCTTTCCCAACTACTGAGGGATGGTGCTTACAAATCTGTAATGCCTCAGGATTTCTAGCAGGTGAGCTCACTTGCTGGTCCAATTGCAGCTGATTTGACATGTTTGTTCGCTGAAATCCTTTGCAATCACCAACCACTGAAAAAGTCTCCTTCAAAAGGTGTGAGACGCTCCTGTGACTAGAATTTCCAAAAAATTCCAATGGATTACCCAGGTCCATCTTAAAATCGAGAAATCTACATGTTAAAGGATGCCTTTACTTTGCTGCACTCTGTCATAAGCTCTTTCATGTTACTTTATGATGTTGCCTTTAAAAGTTAAAATGGTGCAACCTGGCTATGAATAAACATGTCCATGACTCATTAGACAAAACCATACAGATAGTCCAGATTTGTGTGCTGCACATATAGATTCCTGAAATTGGAGGCATACAGGAGATCTACTATAGTACTATTACTATGGATGCAGTTAATAACTATGGATCCTAGCTACTCCAACCTGCATATCATGACTTAGTAGTTTAGCCAACTGGTTAGAGGGAGAGAGAGACTGTCTTAACAGCAGCCTGCTACAGAAAGTGGAAGAAGGAAAAGGGAACCTTTTGTCTGTTCTGGATTAATTTATTTGATCTGAAACCTCTTTCTTTTTGAGGGATTGGCATTTTGCAGCTAAGAACTTGTTTGGTAGAAAATTGACCACTAAATTTCCTTGCAATACCATGTTTGTTTCTAGGCTATTGAAGCTAAAAATCTTAAACTATTTTGGATTGACTGATGAGCTTAGATTTAGATCTCTGCTCATTTATGTTTGGCTATAGAAATTCTAGTTGAAGCTGTCTGAGTCACAGTGAGACGCATCTTTCTGTTGCAGAGGTGTTAAAAGCAACTGCTATGAAATTCTAGGAAAAAAAATTAATATTCTACAGCGACATGTGAGAGATTCCTCGTGTTGGATGGTAACTAGATTTTTGGCACTGAGCCCATCCTCATCTTCCTTAGATAGACACAGTTGGAATTCATCAGAACAGATGTGCTCTCCAGGATTGGAGAAGGGAGCTGTCAAAGCTCAGGAATTATCTCCTGTCCTAATACAGAAACTCCAAAGGGAGCCTTGCTCAATTCTCTTTTATGAAGTTGAGAAAATGTTTCCATCCCTTACATAGATTTTGAATTCTGTTGGTTCATTACAGATACACAACAAAACTCATTCCAGAGCTATGCCAGCAGAAGTCAGTTCAGTTGGTTGTGTTAGTACAGGTATCCCAGTTGTTGCAACCAAGCTCCTTGTGCTCTCTTCTGTTATCTGTCAATAATTGGAGGGGCCAAGGGCAGATGAAAGGGGAAGGATTAAGCAGAAATCTTAGCTGAGAATTTACAGTTACTCCTTTCCACCAAAGTTTGAGTTAACCATTTTTTTCACTTGTGATGGAAGAGTAAATGAAACCCATATGTCCAAATCCAATGATTTTTTTTTTAACCACTAACTTTAAGTTTGAATTGGATTCAACCTAAAACTCACTGTGAATTTATTAAATCCTCCGAAGGAGACACTCAAATCAAACCCTACTTGTCTAATTTCCTACTATCTACCTACTATCCTATCATCAATGCAAGATTATACTTATCAGACTGTTCAAAGGCAGTAGAATATAAACAACATTCACAGGTGCTGCCAACAACAGAATCAACTGATGGAATGTGCTTATCAAAGAACTGTATTTTCTTAGAAAAAGGGGAGGGGGAGAATCTGCTTTGCTTTCACAGCCTTATTTACTGAGAAGCAGCAAACTGAACAATGTCTGCCATCTAGGGGTACTTCAGCCCCTTTCACAAGAATGAACTGCATGCATATGCTAGAAAACAGTAGCTGGAGTCAAAAAGACTTGCTTCTCTGTCAAAGAGAATATGAAAACTCAAGAAACTGCCCAGTCACTGAGGTTCTGTGACTTATTCCTCTTGTCAGGGAGTCTCGTCAGGACATTCCATTGTTCAGTGTAGAAAGGAGAAGCAGAGGAAAGCTACATTTTGTACTCTCTGAAGTAAAAAGAAATCTAATAACTTTGGTGCCTTGGGCTGTCCTCTTTTGGAAGCTTGGTATGGATAATAGGTTATTGGAGAGCCAAGGCTTCTTGTAACTTCCAAGAAAGAAAGCAAGTGGAACAAATGCGAAGTATTTCAGCAAAAATCATGTAAACCCCCTTCAGATTAGGAGGTCAGTAGCTTACTTGCAGTTGGCACTCACACAATGGTTAAAGGAGCCAGAATTTGTATAATGTGACATAGCTGCAATTTTAACTCTAATGAGAGCGAGAAGGAAACTAGATGCAGTTTTTATTTCAGGGGTACAGCAAAGTTACATTAATAACTTCAATAAGTATTCTTCAAATTTTAAATGCTCATGTATAACAAGCTGTGTTGCAAGACCATATATTTGAGATTCAAGAGATTTCACATGAGAGTCATGAAGTTCATCTGGCAGCCCAAGAGACGGTATTGTCACAGTACTGACCCCAGAAAATGTTGGCAGATCATGTTACTGTATACATGGAGATACTGGTCTGAATGAAATCTATCCCACCAAGTGATGTGCCTTTTGCTGCATGAACTTCCAGCATTTTTCAGTAGTCAGCACTGCACTGCCTCTGGAAATGACAGAGTGTAAAATGTCATGGACTATGGCAACCGAATCCTTTGCCTTCATGGAACTTTCTTCAGCTCTGTCACCTTTCTATAATAGAAATGTGACATCTAAAATTAAACCAGGTATTTATATGTATGCTGGTACTCATTTATGTGCACATATAGTGTAGCTAGTAAGAATGTGTATTTCTGCAAACTTTGTTAGGAAAAGAAATTAATTATTAAATCAGTCATTTCTATGATGTAACATGGTTTGTGAGTATCCAGAAAGACAATGGAAAGTCTTATCTTCCTGAAATCGGGCTATTTTATTTGCTCAAAGTTCCAATTTTTTTTTAAACTACATTTAAGCCGAAAGTTTTGTCCAATAATTATCCCATCAGAGCTCTGTCATTGCGTTTTCTATTTCAATTGCAACTTCTACCTCCTTACTCCACTGTCCTGCCCTTCACATGTATGCACCTCTATTACCTGCACTGTTTTCTTCGCCGAGTTACTGAGCCTTGGTTTGGGTGGGGATACATAACTGTGTTTCTCTACATCCTTCTAGTATTCAGGCTACCTGAAAAAAAGGAGTTAGATAATTTCCTAAATTATCAGTCATGCTTGCAATTTAGTGCAATACATATTAATATGGATATGTTACTTTGAATTATATAAGTTGAAATACATTTTGATTTTATATGCGATTTAATTGTGTTTTGCAATGAAATTTTAAAGGCATTTTAACAGAAAGACATGTAGCACGATATCAGCATAAATAAAATAAGACAAAAAGAATTGATTTGTACCAGTGGACTAACAATCTCAAAAAATTTTGTTCTATTGCTAATTAAGTTTCCTATAGAAAGCATCTACATAAATCATCTGCTTTCAACCAGGAGATTTTTTTTGCTTTCTGAAAGACAAGGAAGGTTTTGGCCTTGCTGCCAAGAACATGAAGTTACATGACCATGGGTTGCGTATGTGCATATATATGTCTGGGTCTGTTCTCTCCTTCCCCTCTCTGTAACTTGAACCTGTCGGCTGCTTTCAGACAAATTTGAGAAAGGGTCATAGGTCTCAATGGTATTAAGTTTCTACAAGTTCTATAATAGCTAGCTGGATAGGGATAAAGAGACCCCTGAAATGCCCCAACTAGACAAAAGGTGACAGAGCTATTACATACCAATGCATCCAAATAATGGAGATTCCTTATAAATTCTGATCTGTCATTATAGTGACACCACTCTGTTTATGATGATGGCTTGTCATCTACCATATGAATTGCACAAAAAGATAGGAAATCAGTTTCGCTTAGTTCTTGTAGGAATAAATGTTTCATTCTGTGGTCAAAACTCCATTGTAGCAGATTGTGTTCAGTCTAATGGAGAATTTGGCATTCAGCATGTCACACACACAGTCAGTACAGATGTTCTGATGAGGGAGAACTGAAAATCTTCCCATAAGTACACAGAAATGGCATTTGGAGAAGACGACAGGATCCTTCAATAACTATAAAGTATAATATAGACAGAAGCCACATAGAGTTTGTCAGGAAGTTTAAAGATTAAATTTGCTTCAGTGAAGCTGGGATTAGGGAGGAAGGATTTCCTGCCATTTTATATATGTAGCTAGTTTGGTTGGATAAATTTAATTATATCTTTTGGGTATGAAGAATGACAAAGAAAGATTTGTATTATTTAACTAACACTGAAATATCTTTCAAAGTACTTTGAAAACAGTACATTGTTTTTAGCTCTTGTTATAGGTCACAAGTTAAAGTGAAATATTTAAATTAGAAAAATTATTTTAATTATGAATAAAAAAATATTTTGATTGTTTTAGGGTTCACGGTTGGCTACAAAATTATGAGCTTAAAGGAGGTAAAAAAAGAGTAATTTTAATGTTTTGAGGGGCATTTATTCTTTCCATCTGGAGCAGTCCAGACTTTTGAAGTTCAGTAAGTTTGAAACTTGCTTTCTAAGAAGCATATGGAGTTCTTGTGTGTTGCTCCTGATAGCTAACAGATAAGATTTGCTGTGCCAAATTGTCTTCCTGTGGGTGTAGTCTGTTGGAATTTAGCAAGCAGTATCCTTCATAAGGCCCTAGAAGGACGGAACTGAAGTCTCTCATGTTTGTATTTTTGAGCAGATTAAGTTTCTGTAAGTAAAGTAAAACTGTTGAATATACACAAATGTTGAGAACAGCTCACACTAGATATTTTATACCAAATTGTTTTAATCAGTAATATAACAGATATACTGGTAAGAAAGGGTAAGATTTTCCTTAACCTTAAATATCCTGTTTCCTAAATGCTTCAGGCATGTTGCTGTACCACATCACAAGGCTAAACAACAACAATTGAGGGCCTCAGTTCCCGGACAGATGGAAATTCACATTTAAGCAGTAGTATAATCCCTTGAGACTTTTGTTTCTCTAATGAAAATGTGTTAGATAAGTAAAACTAAGACCAAATACTGTCCTAAAAAAAAAGAGTTTATACTTTGACCTGCAGTAATACTGGTCTTGTTACTGAGGAAAACTGCTCTCTAATATGTCTCCTGTTGCTTTTTCTAGTTCTATATTTTAAATTAGAATTTTACTACTTAGTATCTTATTCTGTCATGCTGTTGGGCCAGAACATTGCTCATCGTTAACTGGAACAACATTACCTTAAATGGATTGCCTAGTTATCAGAATGAGATGGTTTCATACAAGCCTGCAAGGCACCTTGTATCATTCAGAAATGATAGATAGACTATTACAAAATATGCAAAGAGCCCCATAAAAAAACCCCCAACAAATCACAACTTGCTAGTTAATATTTATAGGCCAGATCTCAGCAATAGCAATGTAAAGCTCCTTTTTCTGCTTCAAGTTAAAATTCCATACTAAGGCGAGGTTTGCAGGGTAAGAAAATATCTTTACTAGATCAGCACATAATTTTAAAATAATTGGCAAGGTTTTGCTTCATGAGCTGATATTACAATGCTTCTAGCCATTGTGTGTAATAACATTAATGATGTGATCTTTATAACAAGATTTTTGATTAAAAAGCTCAGTGTCTGCTTAGTCAACCACATGGTTAAAAAAACTACTTGTATTTGAATGAATGAACTTGTTTTTCTGTGAATTTGATAATCATCTCTGGTGGTGTGCTCTATGATTTATATCTCCATTAAAATGTACATTGCTAGATCAAGTCCTTCTTGTAGAAGAGGAAGATGATATAAAGAGCTGCCCAGCATACAAAAAACAAAAGGACTCATTCTGATGCCAAAGAGGGAACTGTAAGGAATGACATTTCCATACACCAAAAATGCAAACTATATGATGTCTATATTGGATTTAAGGAGTAAAAAGTTGTAACCCTTCTTAAGGTTTTTTTCCAAGTGACCCAGAAGATGGTCAAATGAGGACAGAAGTGCAATGATACCACTAGAGTGCATTGTAGATGGTTGATGCATTGAGAGAATTGCAGGTATCAAGGCCCATATGAGGGCAGTCTGGGGGTCAAATGAGTGGTAAAAAGGTTGGAAGGAAAGTGTTATTTCCCATGACTAAAGGTTTCTAGGTCAGACTGTAAACATGTCAATTAGAAAAAGGAGAGTATATCTGCTTTGACTGTACTTAGATGAAGATTTGCTTGTGTTCAGGAGGAGGTGCCCCTAAAAAAGGAAGAAACAGACCTATGAGATAAGGGAAAGGATGTTTCCCTGAAAAAAAAAATTGTGAGCGGAAAAAAATAACTCGAGAAGAAACATTAAAAAAATGGTGAAGGATTCAGAAAATGTTTGTTGCAATGATGGTGAGAAGAATTTTAGGGACCCTATAAAACATCAAACATATGTAGTAAGTAGGGAAAGAAATATTGTGCAGAGTCAGAAAAACTGTGTAAACTGAGTTGATAAAGAATGATCCAAAGGTCCAAAACTAACTGATAAGTTGAAAAGGACAGAAAAGGAAGCAAGACCTTTGGATTTAGCCGCAAGCCAATCATTAATTTTTTTGGAAGGTCAATGTGAGTAGAGTGACCTTAACAAAATCAACTGAGTCAAATAACAAGCATTTGAACAGAACTAGCATAAGCTTCACTTGTTTTGTTTTATTTCATTAGATGACAAAAATTGGTAACTAGGAATTAGATAGCATCAAGAAAATTCCTTTTTGAAATTTAAAAAAAATAATCCTACACTTTTTGGTACAAGAGTAGTGTTTGATGTAATTATGTTACAAATGAGTCCTAACAAACTGAGGGAGTTATGAGGAAGTTCTGCAGGCATATGAAGCTAGTTAACACATGCTTGGTACCATGCCGACTGAAATAACTGACTTTTTTCTTAGAACTAAGTAAATTCATGGAGAACTTCTACTGTGCTATTTATCTGGGAAAAGTGTAGTGTTTATGTGTGCCAGGAAGACAAATTGATGAATGGATAATTACTTAGTAGAAGAAAGCCTGCCTACCCATATATCTAAGGTGTGTTAAAGCCATGGGTGGTTTGCTCTACTCTAAGACTAAAACTTCTGTTTTAATGTATGTTACTACTAGTGATGTTTACCTTTTCCTGCTATAGGTATGTCTGCTGAGTTCCCTAGCATCACCTGTGATCTTGCATACAGGAGTAATGTTAAATATTGTGTCTGTTCACAACCATGCCCCACTGTACCAGCTCCAAAGAGAGCAAAGGATAGGCTGGAGGAGCATTGAACAAGGCATGCGTGGGCAGAACCAAAAATCATGTTCAGAGAAAGACACAGGTTTTTCACAACTTTAAGCTCTGACTTGGATAAGAGTAATTTTTACTACGTCTGTTTTTTACTTTTGTAAGGCAAAACCAAATGATTTCAAAGGTAATTTATGTGTAAAGTTAGGAAAATGCAGAATAGCACATCAGGCTAAGGGGGATGCACTAATTCCAAGTAGAGCAAGCACATTTCTTGTTGTAGACTGTTTCTGTTGAGATAGAAGTATTTTTGAAGGTATGTCTATTAATTTGATCATGTTGAGATTTTGCAGGAAAACACATGTATAAGTCTACTGGATTAGGTTTTAATTTTACACAGACTTTTCATCATATCCCAGTATGGATTTTTAGAAGCCAGAATTTGAAATTGTTTAGGATATTCTTGAAACAGCCCTTTAATAATTAAAGAATTAAAGTATTTATAGGTGAATCATAAACTCTTTATATTGTAGTCTAAAAATCTGGATTCTTAACATACAAAGTATCAGAAATTTTGGTAAAATTGAATATATCTACTATATGTTTAATGGAGAACATGCATATTTGATGACTAAAAATAACTGAACTGTGCACTTCGGTACACTTTTTAGAGAAGACTTTTAAACGTGACTGCAAGTGTTCAAAGTCAGATAGCTGCAGAAAAGCCCTCCGTGGAAATGAAAACCGGGGATATTGAGAGAAGGCGTCGCTCAGCTCCGGGCACTGCCTCGCCCGGCTGGGCTGCGCCTCCCGGGGCCGCCTCCGGGGCTCGCTTCCACCGCCGCTGCGGGGCAGCGCCGGGNGGGGGAGGGTGAGGAAAGGAGCCGAGCCAGGCCAGGCCAGGCCAGACCAAATCAAATCAAGCTGAGCTGTACTGTCCTAGGCTGTCCTGCCAGCAGAGATGCTGAGAGTGCGGTGCTTGCGCGGGGGGAGCCGCGGAGCTGAAGCTGCGCATTACATCGGCTCTCGGGTTGGTGCCGCCGGGCTCGGGGGCTGGTGGGGTTGAGGATCCTTCGTGGGGACAAGGTCCTGTGTGGTCCCTTCGTCGGGGTGCTCCAAGAGGTGGCAAGAGAGTGCGGGAGGGCTGCGGGCTCCTCTGCGTGAGGTTCGCTGAGCATCCTCCCGGTTCAGCAGCGCAGAGTTCAGTGACTCCAGTTGCCACTGTCGGTGCTGTGCTCCTATGCTATTACCCTTCTAAACTGAGTGTATTTTAAAAGGCAAAATCTCCTTTAAGCATCTAGTAGGCTGTGAATAAATTAGAATGGCTGTAACAAGCTGTGCTTCTGTTGGTGTTCCAAATTACGTATTTTGCTCTGGGATTAGCGTTAAGATACTTATGGACTGAACTGTTGCTTTTTGCCTTTTGTAAAAGAAGCATAACTTTCTTTCTTATTTTTATTTTAAGCTTCAAAGAGTCTTTACAGGATGGGTGCAGCGAACTTTCCAGAGCACCCAGGCAGCGACGGCCTCCCAGAACACCTGTGCTGCTGATGACAAGGCTACCAGCCCTGTACCTAAAGACTGTCTTGTTTGCTCATACAATGAATGGGACCCACTGGAAGAGGTCATTGTGGGAAGAGCTGAAAATGCTTGTGTCCCACCTTTTTCTGTGGAGGTTAAGGTAAAAAATTAAAAAAACCCCTTAAATAGAAAATAGTGCTGGTTTTATGTGTACAATTTCCTTAAGATTTACAGTGCACAAGGTGTGATGTTTACTTTTGAGGATTCTTCTTTCAAAGCAGTTGTTTACATCTGTGAAACTTTACAGTACAGCCATGCTGGTGGGGGATGTGCTTTTTCTTTTCACTTTCAACTGTATTTCTTTTAACAGAAGTGACTCGCAGAGAGAATCTCTAATATGTACAGTCTGCCCTAGTAATATAGCCCTGATGCTATCAGAGTACACACACTAGCTTTTGAGATGGATGGAATTTGGCTTGAAACTAAGTGGGGTTACTTGGGGAAAAAAAAAGTAGTTTTCTGCTTCATAGTCTGAGGAAGATTGAGTCCAGCTGTAGAATAGCAGAAGCATTCTGTTAAACATCTCTGGAGTAGCTCACTGCAACTCCTGTGTGCTGCCTCCAATATTGTGTGGAAATACGTATTCCTCTGCATTTCAGGGGTTTTCCATGCCTAAAAATATAACATCAATCTGAATAAATCCATGTTTATTTGCTCTCTGAAATCTCAGATTTTAAACAGCAGAACTCTAACAATAGGCTTACTCCAAATCTTTGTGTACTTTACCTGGACTTTAAAGTTGCAGTATGAATGTGTGTTACCTGCATTTGTGGGGATGTTCTTGAATAATTTTCTTTCATTATCACAGTACAGCACTACCTCCATGGTGGCATGTATTCCATGACTATCACAGCAAAATGAGCTGGCACATTATCTCTGCCAATGGCCAACAAAGACCCTGAAAGTATACTTGAAGCGCTGAAAACAGTCATTTAGGGGAAGTTTGAGATGTACTTCTTTACTTTCTATTAAGCTATAACTACTCACATGAGGTCAGAACTTCTATTTCTCTTGCATGTGATATTAAAAGCTCAATGAGGAATATCCAAGTATAGAATTATCTCTGCATTTCAACTACCTGTAACTCAGGGTTAAAGCAAGCTTTAGATTTGCTTTATGTCAACTGCCAAGTCCACAGCGGGTTATGGGAACAGACTATACCAGCTGAGATGTGGTTTCCTTTAATTTTCTCTGTGTTTGTCTTAATTTTTGCTGTAAAAACTGCAACAGTAACTTTATTTGGAGGATGTTGCTGAATAATCAAAACAATAGTCCAGTCCCACCTTGACATTATTAATTAATCGATTAATTATTGTTCAGATCTCCATGTGGCTGAAAGGGAAGTTGTGTATGTGTGTGTTGCTCCAGTGTAATAAAATAGCCAAAAATCCCTGTTCCTGTTCCTCTAAGTAGCAATAGTTGAGTTGATGTGTTTCACATGCTGTTTGCCAAGTATACATGAGGGTCACTGGTTATACACACTGCAGTTTAAAACTAATGAATTTTACTCCTGTAAAGAAAATCTGATGTTTTGGACCTGAAATACTTTAAAAAATACATCTCAAATTCTAAGATTGCTGAAAACATATTTACCATTCTCTTGTACTTGGAGACATGGATTTGATATACTCAAGTCTTTCTGCTGTAATGTGAGAATGATGTGCTTGGCATAAGAAGGAAGAAGAAAGGAAGGAATTGAATGGGCGCCTTGCATATCTGATGAATATTAATGAGCTGACACTTTATTACATATTCTTTTCAGAGCTTGAAATGGGCTATGTAGGTTATGTAGGGGTAAATACACTGTTTGAAAACATGAGAAATCTTAACTAGGAGGTTAATAACTGCATTACTTGAGAAGATGCCATTTTTTGGAAGTAGCATTCAGTGAAAAATCTCAGAATTGAAATGTGTTCTGATGCAGTTAACACTCAGTCAAGCAGTTGAACTTTATAGCTTTCTACTCTGCAATGCTTTTCAGTGTATTTTTTTAATAAGAATACATTTTTGGTGAAGAGGAATTATTAACTGGGACCATTATGAGAGAGTATGTGTGCTTACTACTGAATTAGAAAAAAAAATTTTGATATGAATTTCTGTTTCAATGTACTGAATTTAATAAGTATGATTACTAGGCTTCAGGTAAGTTTTGATAATGTTAATTATTTTCTACAGCATATGTTTAAAACACATAGCAACTACAGTGAGCAATTCTGCTGTTTCTTATAGACAATCTTTCCTTACGGTACAGTCTTAAATTTCTTTCTGAAAAGAAAGAGTTTGTCTTACATGTTGCTGCAGTGTCTCATGTACTGTCAGACAGCTGGTTATGAGGTGCACTGAGGAGATTATTTAAAGCTCTTTTCTGTGTCCTGGTACTTTCTGAACAGTCTGAACTGGCTTCTACATATATGGTCAAGGACCTGAGATCTCAACCCCGATTTAGTAGAAATACATGTTCCAGCCATATACCATTTCCCCAGTTATTTAGAAGGTAGGGAACATGAGTAGCATTAGTGGTACTGGTGGTGGTACTATGTAACTCAGTAGGATTACTCTTCTGTAACTTTAAGATTTTGCCATGATGTTAATACAATACAGGTGTGGTTTCTCAGGTTTGAAAAAAACCGGTAGGAGAGGACACATAGTGAAGAAAGGAGCTGCACCTCTTAGGGATTGATGATATTTATATACATTGTGGCTGGCTCTAAAAATAACTCACTTCACTCCATAGGATGAATTTATCTCTTTAGCAGAATGTGTTTCCATAGGAATGCTAAACACATCAAATGATCTGCATGTGACTCCTGACCAGATGGCAAATTTGAGGTGATCGAATTACCCAAGGCTTCACTTATAGAAAAAAGAATAAATTCCTTCAGGAAGGATGGGAAAAATCTTCAGTACTGGAGGAGCAGGATGCCCATGCTGAGACCTTTGGTTGGGTTCTCTGTGTAAATGTTAAGGTTGAATTTTCTTTCTTCTCTCTCACTTCTATAGCATGAATGCAAACATCCAGAAATAGTAGAGAATAGAGTGGATAGCTTGGATTGTTAAAAGGGATCAAATGAATGGCCTTGCCTACTTGGGACTCACTGAAAGTGCCAGCACAAAAGGAATGTTATTGCTTTTGTTTTTGTTGAGGACATGGCTTTCTGGGAGGTAGTCAGGACTTCAGTGTCAGGAGAGAACCTCATGTTTGTAAGCCCATGTTCTCCTGCATCCCATTGCTGTCCCTCTGCTGCCTGAATGACATAAATTCCATTTGGTAGAAAGAAGGCATCACCACTTCTTCTGCTGTCATTCCAGAAGAGCTCCTTGCACTTGCATCTCTGCTAACACTGACATGACAGAGGAACATCAGAAACACTGAACTGAAGCAGCATAATTTGTTTTGATTATATGTCTGGATTTTTTTACTCATAAGAACTGGGTCAATATTTTGAATTTCTTTTTAATTTGAGAAGACTATCACAGGATTTCAACAGAGGATTTAGACCTGTAAATGTTGTACTTGCTTTAATTCAACCCGGACAGATGAATTTAGTATCTTTTACATCTTCTAGACTGCTGCAGTACCTGAAGTATGACCCCTTCTAGCCAACAAGGCATGTTACCTGTTCTTAGGATGGCTTTAGAATTCCTGATGTCACCATTGTGACAGTACCAAATTGAGGCTTCAACAAGGTGACTACAGATGTGTGCATTTTGGAGATGAGCTCAAGGTTGTTGTAATATAAACACATGTCTGCAGGCCTTATTAAATAGCAGAATCTAAAGTGTTTGCCATCCTCGGTGTGTTTGTACAGGTGTGCTGTGTGTGATAAGGACCAAATCTTTCATGGCCATTTGGCAACACTAGTCACTAAATACTAACTGAAGTGTAATGTAATCTCTTGGTTTTCATCTGTGACTTGATAAATATTGAGGCTCTCTGTAGGGCTATGGCTAAAGAGAGGGAGAGACTTCTAGAAATATTTATTACTTTTTTTTTCAGAATATTATTTCCATCAATAGAAACAAGTAGTATAAGTCAATGATCCAATTTCATCCAAAGGTAGAGGGAATGAGGAAATGAAGTGTCCTGAAAATCTCATCTAAAAGTCAAACTAAACTTGGAGGTGGAAGTCCAATGTGTGCTTACTTCTTCATATTCCAGAATGTCATTCCTTTTTTTTCTTGCTGTTCCTCAGACAGCCTTTTTTCTTGGGCATCATTCTGCATGTGCAGTCCATTAGCTGCCCTGAAGTAATCTGCTAGTTTAGTGAGGCTTCTCAGTACACACAGTCCAAACTTAACTTTGTTACTCTATGTATGTATTTGTGAAGACATCAGCCCTTCACAACTATTCTGACACCTGCACCTGCATAAGTTTAATGACTGGACAGAGGCACATAGTGAAACCTTGCTGATGGTGTGTATAAACAGAAAAATAGATGTTGAAAGGATAAAAAATAAAGAGAGCAAAGGGCTAGGATAAGGAATTTATCTGGAGCATTGACACTTCTCCCTTCTCTTTTTTTCCCCTGCCATCTCCTCTCCCTTTATTTTAAAAGAATCAGCAGGGCATTAACAATTCTTCGTAACTCTTCAAAGAATTTCAGGAGTCAAATATAAGACATGCTCCGACATGTTAGGGTCAAGAACAAGAAACTTTGAACATTAAGAATTGTGTCTTATGCCTCTATTTCACTCCAAAATAACTGATGCTTGTTCATTGTCACTTACATGTCTTTTTGTTTTAGGCCAATACATATGAAAAGTATTGGGGATTTTATCAGAAATTTGGAGGCCAGAGTTTCCCCAAAGACCATTTAAAAAAAGCTATTGCTGAAATTGAAGAGATGTGCAATATTTTGAAAAGAGAAGGAGTTATTGTCAAGAGGCCTGATCCAATTGACTGGTCTGTGAGGTATAAAACACCTGATTTTGAGTCTACAGGTAAATGTTCTTCTATTCCTGAAGGTCTCATCAGAGACCTTTTGAATGTCATCTAGTCTACCTTCTTACTAGGAGCAGGATTATTGCCAGTACTAAGTGGTGGCTTTGTGTAGCTGGGACTTGGAAGATCTCCAGAGATGGAGATTTTGCCACCTGGTTTGCTGACCTGCTTCAGTGCTGCCTGGATTTCCTGATGAAAGATGTTTCCCTGATACCTAACCTGAACTTCCCACACCAGCATCTGTTGCCAATTTCCCTTTCTATGCTGTCACTACCACTGCCAAGAAGTGTTCATCTGTCATGTTTGTTGGCCCTCGGAGTAGTTGTAGACTTACTGCTTTGTCCCCTACTTGGCACATGGAAGGTCAAATGCTATGTAAGGCACCATGTCACTTTGAAAATTACTGAAGAACGTAATGACCTGATATTATGTGCTGTTTTCTTGACTCTGCTAATGATGCTTTTTGCCATTATTTTGAAGTAATGGCTAAAAGGTGGCTAAAAAGTCAATCAGCTGAAAGAGCTGAGAAAAGCATAATTGTTTCATATGTTAATTGGCCATTTCCCTTGCAGGTATGTATGCTGCCATGCCAAGAGACATCCTGTTGGTGGTGGGAAATGAAATTATTGAAGCACCTATGGCTTGGCGTGCTCGGTTCTTTGAGTACAGGGCATACAGACGACTAATCAAAGAGTATTTCAACAGTGGTGCTAAGTGGACAACTGCCCCTAAACCCACAATGGCAGATGAACTCTATGATCAGGTATTGTTCTAGTTTTCCTTTAAAATTTCAGTTCTGATTATACAGAATTTTGTTGATAGTTTCAAACTAACATGTAGGTTTCAAAATATTCTGGAGGGGAATGACATGCTTTTCCAGCTGAAACTAAGTGTGTGCAATCAAGGAATAAGGAACAGGAAGTTGTGTCTTTTGAATTCCTCTGCTTTGAATTTTTTTGGTTACTGCCTGTGACTGCGCGTTACTAAAGTGGAAGGAATGCTAGAAAGACATCACAGAGACTCCTTGAAAGAATAAAGATTTCCTGAGAATGTCCACATGTCTTGAGTGCATCAGGAAAGTGGGAAAGAATATATATTTTGTTAGTGAAAAACCTCCAAATGATAAACCTTATTTTGCATGGGAATCAATATTTTGAAAATTACACAAAAGAAACAGTTGAGGATTTAAATTGTATTTACCTTCCAAGTATTTAAGCAAAGAGTTTCTTAATTTTTTCACTAATATTTTGAGTCAGACAATTTTGGTAGTTTCCTATAGGCCCCCAAATGCATTAGGACCTCAGTAAAAGCATTTATAGTAAATGCAGTAAACTAATTGTGGAATAATTATGACTTTCTGGGATTAGTGACATCTGTGATGCAAAGAAGTCTTTGTTAAATAAAATTACCTTAATCTGTCAGAATTAGAAAACTTCCAGAGCCTGCTCTAAAACACAGAAATTACTTATCTGTTATTTTTCCTTTGTGCTTGTTACCTTATTTCATTTTAAAATAATGAAAATCTACCTTCTAGTTCAAAGTATTGCTCCATTTTAAAGTGTGGCAAAGCAGGGAGTCCACTTTTGTTAGGAAGTGGATTGGATACCAGTATTTCTATCGCTGTGCAATGATTTGTTGGACAGATGTCCTAACTCCAGTGGTAATGAAGACTTTTGATCCAGAAACTAAAATATTATTTAGACAGTGGCTCTGAAGAGTAATTGATTTCTTGGTGTAACTATTGTCTCTTATCAATTCTTGACTGTGCTTACAACCTTTCCCTTATGCCCACATTTAGGCTTTCTTTTTTATTCTATAACCACACCACCTCAAAGGAACATATTAGCTTTGCATATTAACACATTTTCTTACTTCCAAAATACTCTGCAGTAGCAAATAATTTGAAAACTTTCCCTTAACATCTCCAACCTAAAGTCATTATTCCTTTTTCTACAACTAGAATTATCCAATCCACTCTGTTGAAGACAGGCATAAACTGGCTGCTCAGGGAAAATTTGTAACTACTGAATTTGAGCCATGCTTTGATGCTGCTGACTTCATTAGAGCTGGAAGAGATATCTTTGTACAAAGGAGCCAGGTAAACAAAGCTTTCTTTCAAAATTTTGGCATCTATCTTTATGAATCAGAATCTGTCTTTTCAAATTCTTGAGCAGTATTAAAATAAGAGTGTTGATAAAAGAAATTGCTATTCATAGAATGTTTGATATACAGGATAAGTCTGTCTTCCAGCTAAGGGGGGGTTAGCTAAAGGCACAAACTTCTCTATTGTTTTATCTTTAAGTATTCAATTAAATAAAACCTTAGAGAAACTAAACTTGGATGCAGTTTATATTCTAGCCTAGTGAAACTTACTTTGTCCTGTTTTCAGGTTACAAACTACATGGGTATTGAATGGATGAGGCGACATCTTGCGCCAGACTATAGAGTGCATATAATATCCTTTAAGGATCCTAACCCTATGCACATTGATGCCACTTTTAATATCATTGGACCTGGTCTTGTGCTCTCTAACCCAGACCGTCCCTGCCATCAGGTAAGAGTGTAGAAGAGAGGAAAGTGTTTTCTGATTTAAAAGGACTCAACTGTATTAGGTCCTTCCTGGGTAATTACTCTTCCATACATTTATTTTATAAACGCTTGAATAATACTAAATTATTAAATTTAAATAGTACCCAGGCAGTTGTTCAGGAGCTTGCAGATATATTTGGATCTTGACTCCAGAACTCTCAGCAGTGCAATGACCCTCAGTTTTCTGCTGCTGTTCTTTGTGCTTTCTTAGTGTGAAGCTGTGTTTCTTCCTATGGGTGATAGGAAACAAGTAATCTAATTTGTAATAACGTGTCAAAACAAGTACCACGGATATACTACTTCTGTAAATCCTTTCACTGCTTAAATACTTTAATTGTATCCAAGGAAAAATTCAGAAGTTTCTGCTACTCAGATGAGTAATCTCTTTTTATTCCTATTTTGGAAGCCTCTCCTTCGGTATTAATTGAACCAATGGCAGGAAGCAGGTAGTTGCTCAGGTATTCAGCTTTGAGTAACTGGGGAAGAGATACTCTCTGCAGAGTAAGAAAAAGGGGAGACATGTAAAACCTAAAGCTAAAATTTCTGAACCGTGTAATCAGATCAGAAATTCTTCCACAGAGGCTTCCCCAGTCAGTTGCCTGTACTATGGTGCTTGAGATTTTTGTGAGCATCCCTATGACTTCAGAAGCTGTATAACCACATTGGAATAGCTGAGCTGATCCTGAGTCACTGGGATAGAGCTGTGTGCTGCAGATTATGGAGCTATGTGCAGAGCACAGATCTTAGAAGCAGTGTTAAGTCTCTCCTCAGCAAGGTGTTTCAAAGCAAGTGGTCCAGTTAAATTACTGCCTCTTTTAATTTCCATTCTGAAAATAAAATTCTTAAAACAATCATATTTTTCCCTCCCCTTTTCCCTTCTGCTATTTTTCGTAAACTTACTTGCAAGAGGAGGTTCTCAGTCTCCTTGTGTTAAACTCAAGTGCTGCCACTTTTCTCGTGGAAAACTGCTGTCTGTGTAGATATGAGAGAGAGAGAGATGCATGCAGCTTGCTTTCAGAAAAACTGATTTGGTAGTTCTGGATAACCGGCAAGTGGTGGCTGTGTGTGTGAATGGTGTGGATGAAAGGGAGCTTTTCTTTAAAATCTTGGCAGGCCAGGCTGGTTATTGAGTGTTTGGGGTCAGAGCTCCGCCTCGTGGTAACACTTGAACACTCTTCCAAGTGTTCAATGAAGTTGAAAAGTCAGTTTTCCTTAGTCAAATTATCCTCCTCTTATTTTAACCTGTGTAATTCTTAGAGACACAAATTATTTCTAAGAATGCCTTCACATTGTTCCCTTTTTAAAATAAATGGCATATTAAGTTTCATATGAAGCACAATGGAAAGGCATTTGTGTGTTATTTCTGATGGGCTTGTTTCTATAAATGTCAGTGTCATTCATATAAATGGTTTTTACAATCATGTGGAAAGAAATAATACCAAACCCAAAGAATTTAATATGTTTGTGCTGTTATTAATATATTTACTTATCAAAATAAATACACTCCAACTGCTACCTCTTGTCTTTAACATATCTTAATATATCTAGGATATATAAAACCAGCAGAAATAAATGCCACTGGCATGCAAAGTTTAAAAAGGTCTTAAAAAGATGCTTTTATGAAAATTGGGTTTATAGATCAAACTTGAATGATAGGAAGAATAGTGAACCAAGGTAAGTGGATGTTCTGCATATTGAAATATCCTAAGAAAATAAGGCATAGATGGGAGGACAAATTGTGATATTCTAAGGACTTCCTTGAGAATTTAATTAAATCGTTTTTTCAGATTGAGCTCTTCAAGAAAGCTGGCTGGACTGTGATTCAACCCCCAGTGCCGCTCATCCCAGACGGTACATTCACTCTTTCTTTTCTAAGGATTCCAAGAGTATTTTTAAGAGTATCAGAATAGGGCAACATTGGTGCAGTACGAGGTTGATTCTCATGTGTTTAGATCACCCACTGTGGATGTCTTCTAAATGGCTCTCCATGAATGTGCTGATGCTGGACGAGAAGCGTGTGATGGTGGATGCCAATGAGACATCGATTCAGAAGATGTTTGAAAAGCTGGGTATGTCCTTACATACTTGTACACATAATTAAAAGAAAACAGTCATGGTACAAGCTATGCATATCAGGATGAATGGAGGTTTCACTTACAGTAATTAAAGCACCCAGCATTGGAAAAACTACTCAAACAGTTGAATTACCAAGTAAGAATCATTCAGTGATTTTTGTCCTGAATACTTCAGTCATAGAATTATGGTCTTCTTTTCCTCCTATAGCTTGCAGCAAATATGAGTACGAGAAAACTACTAAAGTTACTGCTACCATGCTTTTGAATGAGCTTTTTTTAAAGTAAACTGCTTTCAGTTTAAGGTCAAAATCAGTCTTGGAGAGATTGAGGTACATACATTGCTGAGTGATACTGAGCTGGCTATTCCTTATTGTTAAAAAGGCTAGTTTCAAACTCATTGTACTTTAAACTGCCAAGTTAAGACCACTTAACCCAGGTATTTCTTCCCACTTATGGAGAATCTCAGTCCTATGAGATGTAATGTCATGATAGTGTGGAATTCCTTTAGATATGCAGTGGCAGGAGAATTGTGACTGAACATAAAATCTGCAAGTTTTATACTCAGCTCACTGCAAGGACAAATAACATGAACTTAAAAATCTGTGCTCATGCAATTTATCCGATTTATTCTATCACACTGGGAGGGAAAGGTGTAGGTAGTTCTACTTGTGGCATAGTCGACTAATAAGAGAGTAGCCAGATTCCTTGATGCTACAGCCAGCTGACTATTGCTGCAGGATAAGTACTTGGTGATGCAAAAGTTGACAGGGTAGAATGAAGACATGGGTAGATAAGAAGTCACGGGAAGTAAGGGATCATTGCAGAGTAAGATAATTCCCAGTAGAAGAAGACTCTTTTAAAGGGAGAAAATTGATGGGAAGGCCAGACATTGAATCTAGAAGAAGGATTGGTGCCAGGGATGTGAGTGCACTTATTGAAGCTTCCCTCAAATCTAGAATGATTGAAGGTGAGAACCATGCAATCTAATGCTTTAAAGTGTTTTTCAAGACTGGCTACACATCCTTTAGTGAATCACTTAGCTTCCCAGTCTTAGGTTGTTTTAATTCTCTGACCAAGGTTTTGAGGATTTATAAATGCTTGCAAGTACTTAAAAATTAGGCTATTAATGCTAATCATGGCTTATCTTTTGCATTTGAACTTCACAGTCTGTGTAACTTCTCAATAAACTCCAGTAGACAGTAAGTCCTTTGAACTGAGATAGGTCTGCTGAGAACAAAACTATTGCTCATCTAAGTGACAGATTCCACTGAGCTGCCTCTGAGCTCTTGGAAGTACCAAGAAGCAAAAAGGCAAACTTTTTAACAGAATTCTTCTGATCCTAGTCCGTGTGTCAGGACTTTGTATAAGCTGAGCCACAGCTAAAGCATCAGAGCTGAAAAGAACTGGGAGGCAGCTTAGCCTAGGTAGTAACTGCAAGAGCCTCTTTTCCCTTTCAGAGAAAGAAGGACTCAGAGCTATCTACTGTGAATACTTGTCTTGGAAGGCACTTGAAAAAGCACATTCAGTGTCTGAAACCTAAATGCTCACACAGATTGATGTAAATGTGCTCTGGTCATACATTGTAGCAGGATTTCAGCTGATTCTTCACATACTGCAAAAACTGAATTTATCTTTTTATTACTGGCATGTCATAGCATATCAAACACTGGCTGTGCTCCAGGGGCTGTATGCACCTGATGGTATTGCTGAAATAAGCCAGCTATGTTCCTAGCTTGTCTTCTGCCTAGATTTTTGGGAAAATAAATTCTTAGCAAATGAGCAAGAAATACTATCCATACTTAGATCTAGTCATATGATCTGACAAAGTGTTTTATCTACTGCTCTGATCGGAGCTTGCCACATGAATTTGAGATTTTAATTTTAAAGTCTGTATTGTTTGTTTCTTTCAGGCATTTCTACAATTAAAGTGAATATTCGCCATGCCAATTCACTGGGAGGTGGTTTCCACTGCTGGACATGTGACATCCGCCGCCGTGGTACCCTGCAGTCTTACTTTGACTAGTAGTGAGCCAAATAAGTAGCAATGGTTCAGCTTCTGAAATGAGCATAGGGAATGAACAAATCAATGTCACTTGTGTTAAAATGACTGCATGAGCTCTAGTGTGTGATCAGTGGTGTCCTCACAGTGGTCCGGTAAATGCTTTATTCCTAAATACCTTTTGCTTTCAGCAGGATAGTTGAAACTACTTCCATCAGCAATACAGGTTTTCTGGCTGCCTTTTTGAAAGACATCCTTCATCTATGAAGCCTTTTCACACTGGCTTTGAACATAAAAGCTCTACAAGAAAGCTAAATGGCCTTGTTAGAACAGCTTGGCCACTAATATTGGATATCTACCTCTATCAAATGGGCAGCTTGAAATATGAAACTTGAGTAAACATTTCTTATTCCTTTTAATCACTTTATTGTTCTAATATATTCATGTATCATAAAGTTAAAATATATGCAACTGTATAGATCTCTTATAAAATTACTTGTTTCCATAATGTTTTTCATGTCTAGCCATGCAGATACTAGAATTTCCAGTATGATCTAACTTTTAAGACATGTTCACTTACTTGCCCTGTCCTTCTATATTTTCTTCTGATGCATGTCATGCACCTGAACAATTTTTTATATTGCTTTTTGTATTGCTGAAATTAGGTTTTATTTAACTTTTATTCTGCTTGTACAGGTTTCACTCTGAGTTGTTTACATAACTTAAAAAAAGACACACAACAAAATCCCAACAACAAGCCCTCTTAACCTTAAGCTTCTGCTCTCTTGCAACCCTTGCAACCTTCAGTTGTAGCAGATACAGAAAGATGTATCAAAACATGCCAGATGCCATGAAGGAATTTGAGTCTTGATTTTTGACTATGTACTTTCTATGCTAATAAAGTTTTTTGCATTCTCAATTTGTTGCCCTTCTGAAGAAAATGCACATGTACACATGGGAATAGACTTGTCTCTTACCTTCAACAAGAAAGGCAGGGAAATTGTTCATATTATCAGAAGCTTTCTTTTCAATTTCATCAGCAGTGCTAGAATACAGATTATAGAGGCACATTATGTACTGACAAGAGGAGACATTACTTCCATCATTTTGGGACACAGGATGATCTGGTGACATGAGTATGTTTAAGGCATTCTCAGACCTGGCTCCTCCACTGACCATAAATCAGTCAGTCAGTCCATTTCCATGTTTCAAAGGAACTACACTTATGTACTCCATGAGGTACAATGACACTACCTCAGGAAGTGCCTGGGAACTGCTCCAGCCTACAGAAGCAAGGATTATTTGGGAACCTTATGGGATTCTGTTTAAGCCTCCTGCAGCACAAGACCAGAGAGGACAAAGTTTGTATCTCTGAAGAAAGAGCAATGTTCTCCCACCAGTTCAGAGAGCATGAGAATTTATTCACAGGTATGTTTACAAGTGTCCCTGGGGTGGATATGCATGTCTGTATTGCTAAAATTGCCCTGTCTCAAAATTTCTTCTGTCCTATCAGTGTTGTTTGGAGATTGTGCAGCTGTAGGAGAGAATTTTTGAAGTGGAATGTAATGATAAAAGAAGTTCAAAGGTAAATTTTAAAGCTTTAAGGGGATTTCCTTATAGTGGAATAACTTGAAAAGGCTGATAAGAATCAACATTTTTCCCAGTAACCCATTCCAAGAGGGAGCGATACAGAGACAGCGAAACCTTTAAAGGAACGACGAGGGAACATGATACATAATAGCTTTATGCTGGATGCCACCACATAATACTGCCACATATAATCTTCCAAGTTATTTTTATTCTTGCAGAGAGTTGTTGGTTGTGGTTTGACAAAAACCTGGAAATAGGAATCTACAGTGAGAAACAGAAGGGCTTGGTTTCTGCTCTGATATTGCATTACAAGCAATTTTATGAAGCCAAATTAAATGTGGGCAACAGGATGCTATTGGCCAGAGGAAGCAGGCATGATGATATTTGACCAACTCTGTTCCAAACTGCAGTTTATATGTAAATAAAGCAAACTGCATGTGGGCTGGACTCGAATTCTCCATAATTTGTTTTTCACTGGCTGTGGAGGCCTTATAGACTTGGTATTACTTCAGAGGTCAGGTTCGGCTTTCAAAGTAGCCAGCATCTTGAAAGAAGCAGCATTAACACAGACCTGGCTGGGAGGCCTAAAACACTACATCAGTCAAAGCTGTAAGGAAAGATGATAAATTAGTTGCCTAATTCACAGAGAGGTTTTCAGGGTGGGCTCAGCTCAGCTGCAGGGAATTAGCTCCATGGGCAGGGGCCCTGAGGATCTAGGATTTTCCTTCCATTTTGCTGCTGAAATTCAGCTCTAGTAAGCTTGCTGGTTATGAGAAGGCATATGTACTTGCATAGATGCCTGTAATAAAGATTCTCCATGTCTGTTTTTTGGATAAGATACAATTCTTAAAGTACCAACACCAATCCAGAGAGGATGTGGAAAGAAGGTAAAGCATCTGAGGCAGGATAACCTCCTGCTGTGTATTGGTAGTTCATGGCTGGAAATGTCAAAAGCCAATATGATACAAACTGAGAGGAAGAAGGGGAGTGTTTGTCCTACTTAGTGGGCAAAGGGGAAAGAATGGTTTTCTTCAGTCAGCTGTTTTGAGCTATGTCTGTCCTAGCAGAAAACGGTTGTTTCTTGTTTCAGTATCTCCTGAATGTTTTTGCTATTCAGCTTAAAATATTCTCTTTTGGCTCCATTTCTTGGCATCCATATGATTAATAACCTGAACTGGAAAGCCTGGTGGACAGTCCCCCAACTGTGATGGTAATGCTTAAGAAGGGTATGCTGATGGCCAGTTCCTTCTATATAAAATTAATCTTGGTTTTTAAATCAAAAATTAGGGCCACTGCAGAAAATATTTTTTTCTCTGGTGTCATGCAGTGCTGGTGGAAATTTGATTGTTGGCTCCACATATATTTCTGCTAGTTACAGTTGTTGCTGGAGTTGAATTCTCTGTTCCAGCCTCCCACTGTCTGAAGCTCTTTATTCTTGCTGGGGAGAAACCCAGTGTGTTTAGCAATGCTGGAAATGTCATGATACCCCTCAGTCTCTGGCATTTATCACTTCCCAAGAGGGTCTGCTTCTGCTTTCTGTCTGCTAAAACATTCTCTGAGCTTAATTAAGCAGGCAGGAAATAGCTTTATGATAATGAATGGTGTTCCAAGTTAGTAGTTCATTCATTAATTTATAGCAAATTATAATTTATGACTTAATGAAGTCAAATATATGAATGAGAAACAGAACCTTCCAAAGAGTTTTTTACTACTATATTATTTTCGTGGGATTGGGAGTGTGATTATTTGAGTAGTCCCACAAAAAATAATCTAGCAAAATACAAGGCATTCTCTGTAACAGTTTATAACCTCTCCCTGCTCCTTCTATGACTCAAAGGACAAGAATGAGGGGAAACCTATTTGTCTGAGACCCAGACACGATAACATAAAGGTGATTCCTGCTGGCAGAGACTAAGAAATTCCTTCAGGTACATTGATTGTGGATGATCTGTGATCTATGTGGGTGATATTTAGGGATCTGATAGACTCAGCTATGCTTTTACAGGTTCCCATGTAGAAAAAAGTGCAGAAACAGTTTTGTGTTTCTGTGTTGCCATCTTACTGGTGTTGTTCCTGATGTATAATACACCTGTCCTACTGTGTCAGAGAAAAGTTATAATGATGTAGGAATTTTAAAAACAAATTAAAAATCCACTACTTACTTTTAGGGGGTCTTGGATTTTCACCTCATCTCTTTGGGGTGTTGGATGCTCCGGTGACAAACACTTGGAGAAAGGCAATTCTGAAAATCGCATATGATGAGATGGAGGCTGAGCTGTTAATGGCTTTGGATGGATGTCTCCGTTTACAGCACTTAAGGCAATGTAATTCTTTCTGGGCTTTCCCTACACCTGCAGTGAATGAGGTGGAGAAAGAGTAGTCATTGTGACTTGGTTGTCCTACAGCTGCTCCATGACTTTAGGAGAGCACTAACTTTTTTTTTATAGTCACACTTAACCACCTGCTTCTAAAGTATGGTATGTCACCCACACAAGTTTTACATACCTGGGTATGCATATCTTGCTTCCATCTTTTTATTTTATGTTTGCTACTGTGGCAGATGAATAGTGAGCTTATTTGTGGACCTATTTTGTTGTGACTGTGTACTGGTTTTGGCTGGGACATAGTTAATTCCTTCACAGTAGCTGGTATGGGCTTTCGTTTTGGATTTGTGCTGGAAACAGTGCTGATAACACAGGGATTTTGTACTTACTGCTGAACAGAGCTTGCATAGATCCAAGGCCTTTTCAGTTTCTCACTCCACCAGTGAGGAGGCTGGGGGTTCACAAGGACTTGGGAAAGGACACAGCTTGGACAGCTGACCCTAGCCGACCCAAGGGATATCTCAGACCATGAAGTATCATGCTCAAAAATAAAAGTAGATAGAAGAGATGGAAGACATTTGGAGTGATGGCATTTTTCTTCCCAAGCCACTGTTATGTGTGATGGAGCCCTGCTTTCCTGGGGATGGCTGAACACCTGCCTGCCCATGGGAAATGGTGAATGAATCTCTTGTTTTGCTTTCTGCATTGAACTGTCTATCTCAACCCATAAGTTTTGTCACTTTTACTCTTCCAGTTCCCCATCCCACCAAGCAAGCGAGAGGCTCTGTGGGGCTTAATTGCTGACTGGAGATAAACCACAACAGTCTGACAGTAGTTACTTTTGGACTGCATCTCTGCATTACTTGAAATCTGTGAGAGTAGTCTCATTTCTTTTTCACTGAACAATCAAAAAGTAATTTTTGCCTTTGTGTTGCTCTTCGTTCTCGTCATTTGGAGATACTGTGCTTTTCTGCAGGTGCTGTTAGCACAAAGATACAAATTAATTGAAGCTCTTTCTTCAAACATTTGTTAGTACTGATGGATTTGTCTCTGTAGTCATCTAATTCTGTCCATAAGATGGTGTTAATATTCTGACCTTATTGTGAGCTGTGTCAATGAAACTTTCATTGAGCCAGGTACCCTAACAAGGGCTCACCATTAGATAACCTTTAGCATCACCTATGTGAGACCCTCAAAGGCCAGGCAAGTGTATTCTCAGAGTAAACCTTATCTCCATGAAATAAGGGAAGTGGAGGAAAGGTTTTCCTTGTGGAAAACCCTTCCAAAACCACAGTCCTGTAATGAGCTTGAAAACTTATTTGGCAGCTTGCACAGGGTAACAGGGACTGATGCCCACTCGTCAGTCCTTGGTGGCTTTTACCCATGCCAGGGCCTGGCACCCTTCAGCCAGTGGCATATGATGAGCACAGGGCTCTCAGTAGTCAGGAGCCTGTGTGCCAGGTTTTTGACAGCAGGGAGACCTTGGGGACCATCCACTCAAGGACAAGTGAAGCTGCATCCTGGCACCAAATTTCCCCTAGGAAGTGCTGGCACAGCCCAATGACAGCAGCACTAGAGGGTGCTGCTGTGACACCAGAAGCTTTCCTCTAGTCTGTCTGAAGAGATGTTTTAGAACAATTTTTAATCTATTCATTTTTTCCATGATGATATTTTGCTCAAAGTCAGTGAAAACACCTCAGAATTTTTCTCAGCTGTAGATATAACTTGTTTGAATACACATGAAGTACTATTTCTCAGCATCGCAAAGTACTTATCTCTACATGTGAAAACTATTGCTCTGACCACAGGGACAGACTTTCCCTTAAGGGTTGGCTATTTTGTTTAGTCTTGCATAGGTTGTCAGAAATTAAATTAGGGCCAAATGAGGATTGATCTCTGCCTTTTTAAACCTTCCTCACATGGACTGAGCACCTCAAAATAATGTTTTGACATAACCGTTAATTTTAAAACTACGGCCCAAAAGCCATACATTTACAGTGTTGTTCCCCATTCTTTTAGATACTTTCTTGGGGCTTGGTTATGTCTCTGCAGGAAATTAAGACCAAATGTTGGTATTTTATTGAGCTCCAATACAGGTGAGATTGCAGTGGATGATGTGGTCTATCTTGGCAGTTCCTGTTCCATCACATTACTGCTAAAGTATTTCCTTCTCTTAATGAAATGATACTGCTTGCTTCTAGAAATATAAAATGTATTTGGAAGAACTAGAATTTAAGATGAACTGGAATCTATTCACATGACCATTAAGAAATTCCAGGTCATTAGAGCAAAACAGAACATTTGTTTCTACATCAGCAGCATTTGCTTGCAAATTGCACATTATTTCTTTTACAAGTTGAAATATCATCTTGCAGTACATCAGTGCTGCATTTTCAAATTTAAACACAAACTCTCCCGTTTACTCTTTTGCCTATATTACTTCTGAGTCAGCAAGGCATTGAAATAACTGTTAGGTGACCTGCTTGATGTTTATGGGGCTGTTGGATAAAGTTTGGCCCTAGCTGGCTGTAACTCTGAACTGCATTCAAGGGAGCAACAGTTCAGTGGCCCAGGCTCTGTTACACAGCTCATGTAAAATTTACACCAGAACTGTTGGGCTTTGTTCTGCAGACAACTAGTGAGCAATATGGTTGCCACTGAGTGTGTGACATCCATGTAAACTAAGAAGCAATAACACACTTGGGGTTTTTTTAAATATCATTGACAGTACCATTACTTAACACTTCATCAAGTATTTATCTAGTACTTAATACATACAAGTGTTTGGTTTACCACAGGCTTTCCTCTCATGGGAAAAGAAAATCATTGCATCCTTCAGTATGGTAGTGGGTGTGGACTTGCTATTCCTAAGGGTCATGAATGTTGAAAATGGAGAAGAAATTGCATACACTCCTCTTGATTTTAGGGTGAGAAAATCTGAACCAAATTTCTTTGGTCTTGTGGTGTGCTGGAATTTTCTTAGGATTGCTGATATCAACAGTTGACATCTAATACTGCAAGGTGTTATGGTGCAATAGTGAGTTCCTGAGAAGAAGGGTGTAATGGGGATGGATTCTTGATTTGAAACACGGCAAGAAGAAACCTCATTCTTCTGCAAAATCAAGATCTGCTAAAATAGACTCCTGTAGCACCTTGTTCAATGTACCTGACATGGCTTTGTTTTCAACGGGTAGGTCTCACTCCCACCTCTATTTACAAAGCTCCATTTCTTGGGAGAACTCAAGGGCTGTCAGACAGATGGTAAAAATAGTCATGAAAAGAGAAAAAAAAATAAAGAACTGCAAAGACTGAGTTACTTGGCCCTGACAGAAGAGGAAACCAGACAAAATGTCTTCTATGTGTGTGGCTTGTACTTTAACCCCATTGACATTCTCTTTTCTATATATCCAGTAATGTGTGGTAATTGGAATGCTGGCCAAGAAGAGGCAGGGAAGAGGATTGCAGTGGTTGTCCTTATCAATTGTTAGGCAATGATTTCACAATTGTAGTTCATTTGCTTCATTGTGAAGCTGAGATAGACAGCAGTGGTGCAGTACAGCCTACAAACACCAGTATATTCAGACTCTGCCCCTGCTTCTGCTAAAAGATAAGTGCAACATCATGCAAAATGAGATTTCTTTCCTAAACAAGAGATTTATAATGGTAAAACACTCAAGGTATGCCTAGCAAATACCAAAACTTAAATCCTTTGCAATGTTCTTCAAGAAGCTGTTATTTCTTTAATAACTTGGGCCTCTGAGTTCAGCTCACGAACCTATTCTAACTGGAACAAGCAGGTTTATTTCACTGCACCAAGAGTCTGTGTTTTCTCACAGCAGCCCTGATCCCTGTCTTGCAGCTTATCTTGGGAAAGAAAAAAAAATTCAAAGCTTCAATTAGTGTTGGCTAACAGTGTTGAAGTTACAGCAGGATGTCTATTAACCTGTTTTGATATGTCTGCTTGAGGCAGCAGCTTGGATGTGACAGACCAAGGCAGCCTCCATATCAGGTAGCCTTATCAGGGCTTGGGTCAAAGGCCTGTCAGATCTGAGGTGCGAGTTTTATGTTTGTACCCACCATGTGTTCAGCTGAACATCCAGCTTAATGAGGTTTGGACAATGTTGGGGTGTCACTAATGGCCCAGCATTCCCAGGTGTGGGGCAGCTTGGACTTAACCTGCTCCAGCCTGATGTCAAATGAGCCATGTTTGTGGCTCTGGCACCTTCTCTCCGCTATGCTTTCTTGGGTTGGTCTTCTCGATGGTGTGAGCTTGGCTGGAAGCCTTGTGCTCCGTGTTATTTGCTGGACCTCTTCTGCCTGCTGTGAACCAGACGTCTCCTCTCTGTTGAGTTTACTTGAATTTGGCCCTATTTCAAGGAACTCAGGCAGAGCCCACGAGTAATAGAGTGCAACTTCCTTAGGAAAGAAAGCGAGAAATAGTTTTTAGCTTTCCCTGATGGTACAGAAGAAGTAAGTCATTTCAGATATGTTCATGGTACTTTGTTTGCTTCTGCATTAGAAATGCAAAGAGTTGTTTTGTCTCTATGGCCCCTTCCATTTAACAGCTGCTTCTGTTCTCCTGCAGAGGTGTGTGTTGTTCCTGCCTGTTTTGTGAGGGAGAAACTGCACCATGCTGTGGGCAATCCTGAAATAAAAAAGGAAACGGATACCCGGCTGCAATTACAGCTCTCACTTCCTGATCTCTGCTACTGGGCTGTACTTCAAAGCCATCTTTAGACCCATCTGCACTTTCCCTTTTCTTTTTCATTCTTTGCTTTCCTTGTGGACTTTGACATCAGGACTGCAGATGTACAAATGGGCTAAGAGGCTTAGCATGGCTTGGTATCAGGGCTGTGTCCTCAAGCCACAAGTTACCGCCTGATGCGGGAAAGAGCCATCACCCTTCTTTTACAGGGGAAAACCATTGAGTTGCAGAGTTAAATGTGTCTGGCCTGTCATTGCCCAAGAAGCTAGTGACTCATCCATGGGGAGAGTCCTGATTTCCTAAATTAGTTTGGAGTAAACCAAGCTGTGGGCTATCCTTCCTGTGATCTAACACAACTCGAAACAGATGTCTGGTTTACACTAAATGTTGAAGCTGAAAACTTTGTGAGTCTGCTTCTCCACAGCAACCATAGGAAAGTTTATCTTATGCTGCGTATGTGGAAAGTGTTTCCTTTGACTGCTCTGTTTTAAATTAGGAAATAGCCAATTTAAACCCAAAAAGACCTGCGAAAGTTACTGCCAGAGAATGTCATCAAAGCAGAAGACGTAACTTGGACACCTACATGGATAAAGAGATACTGCACTTTTGCTGGTATTTAATGCAAGCAAACTTCAGAAGGCTGGGTTTTCCTACTCTGGAACATAGCTAATGTGTCACTAAATGGGTGACCTGGTAAAGAGAAACCAGAGAAAAAACAAAATGCAAAGTAATTTGATATTTCAGGCAGGTCCTCGCCTGCTCTATTAAAATTCAAATGGTAATTAGTAATCAGAGATTTTGCCCAGGAGAGTAAAAGGAATAGTGGAAAAAAGAGTCCTTGAAGCTGCTGCAATGAAGAGTGAATAACTGGGGCAAAGATTGGTACGGTCCCCCAGCCCGTTCCTGTCTTGCACCCTGCCTGATGTTGAGTTGACTCCAAGGTGGGCAGGTAGAGCTGACCAGAGCTGCCCCAGGAGCCAGGACTGGCTCTTGAGAGGCTGTTAGATTCTGTGCTGTGAAAACTCCTAGGCTTTCAGAAAATTACCTGGACATATGAAATCACGGAAAGAGATGTTTAAATTTGATTAATATTTGTAGCAAAATCTTCCAGCTGGGAAGAGAGTACCTGATCTGGTTATCTGCTGGTTTGGATAGTGAATTCATGTGAATTATTTCAAAATAGACAGTGAAATGGCTGTGTGCCTGGATTCTCAAGGACTGGAGGCTTGTGTTGGACGCTGGGAGAAGGCTGGGATAGTGTGACACTTGAGCACGTGGGGATAAATCAGCTTTGCTTTTTCTTGGGTTTGTGTGGGCAAATGATAGAAGGAGCCTACCTGTCAGTAGACAGAGGTGCAAGTGTGATGAAGACATTGAATATCTCCAGTACACAGTTAGCTGTTCTTGTGTGATAGTACTGCTAGTCTTGCAGCACAGAAGGGGAAACTGAGGCCGAGTGCTTTTGGTTTACATCTCAAAACCACAGAATCAATGGCAAAGACAAACTAAGTTGCTGGTTTCCAAATCTGCACTCATGGTTTGCCTTGGTCTCTTTATAAGGATACATTTATGCCCTCATACTTGCTTGTTTTGTCATATTTGTCTTCACTTATTTAAAATAAATGTGTCATCAAGTGATGTGTACACCTAGCTCTGTTAGACATACCCTACTCAGTGTTTGAAGACCTGTAACTATCATGTCATAACCTAGATAGACTCTTCTAGTTACTGACAGTTCTGTAAAATGTAATCTCAAATTCTTTAAAACCCAATTTTAATTAAACTGCTGAAAAATATATCATAAAATCCAATGTGATTAATGATGAGTATATAATCAAGCAAGTGATCTCAACCAAGTCACTTACACGCTTTCTGCTTCAGTAGCAGAAGGAGGTCTAAAAATCAGACTCGTATACTGCTAATTTTTGATGATGCTGCCGTTATGAATGTTGGATTAAAATATTTTATGTTTGGACAGAATCAACTTTAATCTTTCTGCAGTGTCACCTTTCCCCACCAAAAAAAGTTGTCTCCTGCCATACAGGTATTTTGAGAGGTTTGTTCAGCAAGAAAGATTGCATATCAGAGAGAGGAAAAAGTGGCCCTATTTTCTCAGAGTAGTCAGTGATCTTGACTGCTCTGCTTTGGACATTCTTAAAGAGAGGTCTTTCCTGAGCAGGCCAAGCAGCTGCAATGAAAATTAAGCCATCTTTTTCTTTAAATAGATGCCATAGATCACAGTCGGTTTCGAAATTTTAGGGCATGAGTTATCTGCAATGGCACTGCCTGATATGCCGTGTAAACAGAACAAAGAGGTTCGATTTTTGTTACCTGCTTTTATTTATATTTAGTGTAACCCCTCTCTATAACATGTATGGTGTGTCTGGAGAGAAATCTAGCTTCCTAAACTGAGTGTGCTCCTTTGGGTATGTGGTTGCTCCTGAGAAAAATAATCCATATGCTTGAGGAAGCTCCCTTAGGCAGTCTCATGGTACAGTCTGATTTTTCCTGACTCTGTCAGGGAACAGAGGCTATTTTGTAAATTCATCCCTATTTTATGTAGACTTTTGAGAGTGAGTGGAACTTTTTTTTAAGCTGAACGTGTGGTAAATGACAGTCTTGTGGGCATCTGAGTGGCAACTTGTGAGCTCTGCTGCAAAGTACCCTGCGGGCGTTACCCACCCAGCCTGCCGGGGTACATGGTCTGCACATCCTTAGGGAGACACGGTGAGGGGCTGGACTCTGATGGTGTCCACTGAAAGAGCTTTGTGGATTTGTATGTAGCCCGTGCATGTCTGCTGAGAGCTTTGCATCAATCAAAATTTATTCATCTCAGCTCAAAACCCTCTGCCATCTTCTCTGGGCTTCTTTCATCTAATAAAAATATTTATCTACACAAGCAATAAGTTGAATGCAAGTTGACTTTATTACTCTAGTGACGTTGAATGGTTGGTTGCTGGGTGACCTTGCTTCTGATTTTATGGTCTAGGTCAGCTGTGGCAGCAGAGAGGTGTGGCCACATATTGCACTCTGTTGTCAGGCTTCTGCTGGGATGATCAGATTGGTGTCAGTTCTCCTATGGCACCTGGGAAGATGTGAACGTTTTCCATTTGCTGTGTGAAAACCTGGATCCACAACGAAGGTCTGAGGGAGATAAATGCCTGGCAAAAGGAACAATCAAGGCTTAAAAGAAAGGTCAAGCTCTGTGAAATCCAGCCTGGAACCGGGATCTGCAACCTTGGATTAGACAAGTGACCATAAAACTGATGTGTGACTTACTGCAGGGCTTTTGCCAACTGGGATACTAGAGCCTCATGGTTTGGTTTGCTTTTTCTTGGAGGGTGATTTAATGTTTTTTGTTGGAAAACAAAGTTTTGAAACTAATCAGACATGGAAGAAAACGAAGGAGCGGATATTTTGGAAACCAGTTCTGTTTCTAATGGTCCTTGGTGCAAGGTGAGAACTTTTCCCCTCTCCCTCCAGTTACAGAAAATATTCTCTCTTTCTGCTGTTTACAAGAGACTTCAGTAAACCATTGCCCTTGGACCAGAATGAATATAACCTCTGCATCAGCTTTGTAAACAACTTCAGAAATCTGTTAGAGCAAGGTTGTGCTAAACATTAGGCATAGAAATGAAATGGAATGTGTGTGGTTAAGCGACTCTTATCCGCCTCACTGGAAGTTTCAAATACCTGAGTAACTACAGGTTTCTGTGCTGTGGAAACTACCAAAATAGTTTCCTTAGGTGTTTGGCAAATCCAGAAACTTCTTATAATTTTAGCAAAGCCACTGCTTTAAGATTTGCAGGTCAAATGTGTTTAGTAAAACCGTAGCAAGCGCGGGGTAAGATAAGCACTAACTTGGGCAAACAAACTGACAATTTAACTGCATGGAACAGAGTGTCCAGCAAACTCCCCATATTCTCAGTCGGGAGCAGTTAACCTCCCGAATGGGTCAGCTGTGCTTCTTGTCAAATCCCAAACAGTGACGTTCAGAGATTGTTTTCTGTTTGCTTGTGTTTGTAATTTGATCTCATGTAACAACATTGTCCTCGGCTCACATATAACCACAGGGGTAACTCTGACATCCTGGTTGAAAAGAAACTTTGTTGTTTCCTGTGCTTGAAATTTGAAAGATTTCCAATTTGGACAGGTTAGCATGTTTATACTAATCTCATCCTGTTACTTGAAGTTAAACAATTAGGATTGGGGGAGCTGGGCATTCTACCTCCATTTTGGTTTCCCCCAAAATACTGGGGTTTGTTATCTTGACAGATTTTGCAAGGGACTAGTGTAAGTTTTGCTGATGCCTGTGCTGACAGGATTTCAGCCCAGATATTTATGCTTTGGAGAAGGAGTCTTTGAGAGATCATGTTAGAAATGTGCCAGTTTAAATTCTAGCTCAGAATTACCTTTTCTTTGTAGAAGTTACTGGAAATGAAGACAGAGAACTCAGGAAACAGGCAATCTGCAAATATCTGAGTATTTGTAACCTGTTAAAAAATATTCTTAGTGAATACAGACGTGTGTATCTAGTGAAAATATGTTTAGTTTCAAGAGCTGGTCAAGTGAAAGAAACACAATCATCTTGTCCAGTTGAAATATCTGCACAACGTTGATCACTTGGTGTATCTCCCACAGCTCTGCCCAGACAGTCAGTAGTGCTTGGAGTCCTTCGCTTGAGTATGTCTAACAAAAACATGCATTGCTGTTGCAGTTGGTGTTTGCTACTTTCATTTTCTTGTTTACAAAGCTGGATATCCAGTTAAAAGGCAGAAGCAATGCTCAAAAAAAAAAAAAAAGGGCAAAACAATGAAAGTAGTTTGTAAACACCAAGGCTGAAAATTATTCACCCCAAATATTTGGCACAGGGGCAACAAAAACAAAATATGTTCACAGAACTCTAGAACAGTTTGCAAACAAAATGTCTGTGTTTTCATAGTATGTATTGTTCATCTTGGATCCTGGTTTCTGTGGAGGCGGAGAGTCAGAAACTGATCTCTGGAAGCACCGTGCTCAGTCAGTCTTTATTACATCTGCAAGCGTGCTGTGTCTCAAGGACACTGGCATTTTTTTAGACCCAAATTTTAATTCGTGGGAGCTTGGGCAGAATGCATGGCTGTGGCAGGAGAGAAAATATTGAGTAATAACATGACTCTCTTGGCATAAAAGTTCACAGAATAGGTGTAGTTTTACATATTACTGTTTCATGGCTCACAGAATACAATTTTACTTCCGGGAGATTGTTATTTTCTAGTTTTTCCTTACAAAAAATGAGAAAAACTCCCCCCCCCCCATGCCAGAAAAAAACTCGGGGATTTTTTCAACCATATTTTATTTACATAGGTTGCTGTCTTAAAGATTAGCCCATTTTCTCTCAATAAATATTGAGAAATAATATTGAGAATAGCTCATTAATCAGCTATTCAACAACTGCCTTCACATCTTTCAAGTGCAAATTTGTGTTTGTAAATAACTTTTTCTGCATCTTATTGTGGGTACAAATGTTACCCATTAGAAACATGAGCTGGCATTCCAAATTGTGGCAATATTTGTGTTTGTGTTTCCTATCTTAGTTTTTAGTTTAAGAGGTTTCAGTCTTAAACAAAAGTGTGTTGATGTTCTTTCATTTATGGTTATTATAAAATCATAAAACAGTGCCATTTTTTGTAGCTCAACGGTGAGTGTCTGTGCTATGGCTCACCAGGGCTGGCTGACACCAGTGCCAGCAGGGCCTTGCTTTCATAGAATTTTAAATGCACTTGTAGGTTTTTAAATAAAAAAGAGGCTGGTTAGTTATTAACTTGCAGAAATATCTGATTTTAGAGAACAGAAGATTACAAAACAAACTGGATTTTCACCAGCTCCTGAAGGGCAAGCAGGACACTGCATCTCTGTAGGGAGAGAATTTGCTCCTTGCATTTCCCTGCAGTGTGTTTTTGTGTTGAAGCTTTTTCACTCTCATAGTACTTGATGTAAATGTTAATTAGCACTCCAGGGGAAATGTGTTAACAAATATACCTTTGACACAGGTCCATAGCTCTGCTATGCTCTGTAGCTGCAGGCTGGAAAGATTAGCTGGCAAAGTAGCTCATGCTGCTTTTGAGGAAACTCTTCAAACAGGATTCAGTGGAACTTGCTGAATGCTTTGACTTCGCTGCTCTGCCGCAGCTCAGGCTCGGCTTGCTGCTCCGTAGTAAAATGTGAGCACTTACAAGAAAGAAGCACAAACTCCTAGAAAAGTGATACTTCTGCACTTCAAATGAGTCTGCCCGGGCTATAGCTTCCATCTGATGAAGACAAAACATCTTGACTTAGCACAAACTTTGTGGCAGAAATGATTCTTCCTTCTCCCGTGGTGCTGATCTTGGTTAGCAATAAATATGGGTTGTAAAGTAATACCTGTAAATTGTTAGAGTAGAAGGGTAACAGTAACACATTCATAAACACATTTACCTCATCACTGCACTTCTTTGCCTTTCCATAAACAGCAGGTCAGAGATTCAGTAATGGAAATCATTAATAGGGTGGGATTTTTCTGCAGTATTCAAACCGGACACTTAATGAGCAAAGGGTTCAAGGTTACTAACAACTCTCTGGAAATGAGGTCTGTAATTTCAGCTCAGCCCTCGTGAGACTGGTCTGGGGTTTGCAATAGCAAAGAAAACCCTGCTACAGGAGCATGCCTGTGTCTCCAAGAGCAAAGAGCAGCACTGCTGTTGGAAGTCTTCCTTCTTGGAGCTGGATGTTAAGTGAAGGATGCTACTGTTACCTCGTGGCTCTTAATCAGCTGGTCTGACTCTGGCACCTTTCTTGTGTCTCCCTCCATGGGCATTTGCAAGAAGCATGCCTTATGCTATTGTCCTTCCTGTAAAATTATTTCTTTCTAGCTTTTTTGGTCCTGTGGGGAGTTCCAAGCCTGTGAGCTGTTAGTGGTGAGGGCCATTAGCCTCTGTTTCGGAGCTGACTGATGTTTTCAGAGACTTCAGCAAGGAGTAGGAGGGTGGGCAGAATGTGAACTAGTGCGTATCTGAATGTTGAGTGGCCCAGAGTGCTTGGTGTGAACCACTTGGGCAAGCTTGACCTTTAAATCTGTCAGCTGTGGAGAGGCAATGCTGCTTTCTGTTCATTGCATCTCCAAGTTACAGGTGTGGACCAGGCTGCATAGGGTGCACTTGGGCTGCTTGTCTCATCTGTGCCTTCCGCTGGCTTTGCCTGTGGACCGTGGTCTAGGACAGCCTTGAGAGAGTTTCCTGGCACAGGAAATTCATATGAGCACTCTTATTTTGAAGTGTAGGTGAAAGAAACACCAATCTTCTCCACAGTGGGAGATCTCCTCACTTAGAATTGCTGCTAGATAAATGTGGCCTTCACTCAGTAAAATATGTCCAAAACTACTGGATGGAAGCCCTCTGGCACAGTAGTGCATGAGGATGCGGCTGCTTGGGAAGAGAGTTTTATAGTGTTTCACACTGCTCCCTCCTTGCCCCTGCAGGGAGCCCCATCTGAGCAAACAGCCCCCCAGCCGTGGTCAGAGCTGCCCAAAGCTCTTGTGTACGGAGGCACTGAGCAGGGATGGGGAGCCTGTGAATGTACCCACTGCCCCACTGCATGCAGGCATCTGAGCCTGCCCTGGAGTGTGCTACTGCTGCTGCTCTGTTGACTCCATCAGCCCCTCCATGTGCATGGCTAAATTTTGGCCTTGTCCTATCCACCTATAAAGTGGTGACAGAAGTCAGAGATGAGCTACACTGGTTGGTGCCTTGGATGTATTAAATTGCTTTATTAAGAGTGATGAGCTTGATCAGTGTCTGACCCTGCTTCTGCTGAAAAATTTGATGCAGGAGATGCTGGGCCCGGGGGTTTGGCTGCCTGCAAGCTCTGGTACAAGGCATCTTACCCTTGACACCAGCTTTTACTAAGGCACCAGGACTTGAAATTCCTGCTCAGACGCAGTTCTGCCTAAAGCCAACTGTTTTCACCCAGGGAAGGTGTGTGACAAAGCTGTGTGTGAAAGCAGAGAAGCCTCAGCAGAGAGATACCTCCTTCCCTTGCAGGCTGTGCATGCAGGGGCCCCTGTGTCTCCTCAGTCTGCCTCTGGCCTGAGGAGGAGGCAGCACATGGCACCTCCAATGTCAGGTGGCAGTAGGTCACAGCCAAGCAGACTGCCTGCTTTTGTGTCCTGTGGAAGTGACAAAAGATAAAAGTAATTTTTATGAAACAAATCCTTGTTTCCATAGCTCCTCTTCCCACCTGACTGCAATTAGTTTTCTCAGCTATTATACTTTTGCCATTTGTTTCTATAGTCCTAAATTCTTGTTTTCCATATTTTAGCAAAAATAGATATGCCAGTCAGCAACTGTCTAGGATCATGTAAAAATTCAAGCTTTAAGAACAGCAGTTCCATCCAGAGGGTTGCTGTGTATCTGACTGGCTTTGGTTTTGGCTCTTGCTGTAAGTAATCTGACTCCTCACCCACCCAGGGGTTAAAATGCAGCTCAACACAAGTGCAAAACTCTCTCATGTTTTGATCATTTGTTTGCTGTCTAACTCAGCAATAATCTGGTTCTCACATTCGAGTAAACTGATCACCCAGCAGGAACTGGACTTCTGCCTTGTTGAATGATGAATGTTGCTTTAGTTACTCAAAAGGAAAACATACAAGAAATGCAGAATCCTTATTGACCCAATAACTGAAAGAAACATCACATTTCCTAAATCAACGCATGTTAATTTTCAAAGCAAAGTCTGAACAGCAGCCAGAGGCTCATAAGGTACAATGACCAACCCAAGAGTTGAATCTTCCCTGCCTAAACCGTGGGGATGAGCTGGGAGCTCTTCCTGGTGACATTAGCTCATTTCTTAGAAGAGCTGCTTGTGCATGAACCTACCTACCTTGCAGCTGGGAAATTTAATTATTGCTTCCACAGTAGCCTTCACAGAGTACCCTCTGCATGAAATATGCATTCATATGTGATATGTCCCATAATTTTTTATGTTTCTGCATATGGAGATAAGGTTAATGTTCCATACACTGTGGACAAATAGTAGTTACCATGGGTACCATAGCCTTGGATTTCCTGTCTCCTGAGTGATTAAATTCCCCATGTTAATTTTACTTTATTGGTTTGTTTCTGTAACTCCTAATTTCCTTGGTTTGCTCACCTTGAGAGAGGCCTACTTGGATGCTCAGGCTTTTGTATTTTGTACACTAGTTTGAGGAAAAATTGAGTGCTTTTCACAAGGTGTTTGAAGCAGCAGAAAATAGAGGGGAGTGGTGCCCAGTACTCCAGGGGCTGTGTAAGCCCTGGGCTCTGCAGTGGACACCTTCTGAAAGCCTCTGCTAGTGGAGACTCCCAGCCTCACTGGGCTCCAACACTTGTGTAGCTTTAGCATTGCCATGATGTCTCCATGCTGTGTGAGCTCACCTCCTTGTGTCCTGTCTGCAAGAGATGTGAAGAACAGCTTTATCTGTCTCCTCCCCAGGAGCCCAATGCTGGTAACAGTCAGAGTGAGTGGTCAGCCTGCCTGCTGGAATTCATACAGATAGTATCAGGAGGAATCTGGTGGGCTTAGAGAGTTTCTGTCTCAGGTCCTACAATAAAAAAATGGCTGATGGGATTTGGGGGCCTTTGGACACTGCTAGCCGCTCTCTCTGTGCTTTGCAAACTGTCCAGATGTTTAGGTTTATTCCATAATCCTAGCCCTCCAGAAAATGGCATAAAATAATACTGAAATGGGAATGACGAGCTACAAAGCATAGCCCTAGTTGGTAAGTAAATGAGTAAGTAGCTATTTAATGCAAAATGAAAAGGCATAAAAACCAGGGGGGAGTTTTTGCCGTTTAATCTGAAGTGTTCTACAAATAAAGCTAGATTGCTACATATTGACAAAATTGGTCACCCCTAATTTAAGGCATGTCATAAGCACTGGCAAAAGAGTCCTATAGACCTTACTAATGTGGATAGAAATAGGGAAAACTAATACTAGAATGCCAGCATTATATCTGCAGCCCCTGCAGGCTGGACATCAGTGCCATCAGCTGAATAGCACTTCCCTTTAACAGCCTTCGAGGTATTCAGGTTGATTAACTGACACTGTTTACTTTGAAGTCATGATAATTAAAGTTGGAGTGTCATCTGCATTGTAATTAATATGCCCCTCCGCACCTAATTCATTCTGACAGCATAGATTAATGATGGTAAATGACCAACAAGGATTTATCATGAGATAATTCTTCATTCTACAGGCTGTCTCAGACAATTAGAGGAAGTGATTGTTAAGTTTAGGCTATTGTCCTGGTGCAATCGTGCATGTGCATTCTTAGCTTTGTTTTGCAGTAAAACCCATCCAAAAGCTTCATAAAGACACAGTTATGGTCCCTAAGAGGCTGAACCACACTCGTAAATAGTGAAGAGGGAAGCACAGGCTGGTGATACCATTCTGATTTTTCAGTATCCCAGTGCGTGTAGCCCCTGCTAATATCAGTGGGAGTTGGGGACCGAGCAGTTATTTCTGCAAATCAGATGCTTTTGCAAGTGTAATTGTGTTGAGAGGTCAGGCAGTGGGGTCAGCTGTGTGATGAAGTGCCTATCTGGGGCTGGCAGCCTTGTTTGTTACCAGGGCTCTTCCTCCCGGACAGTGCTGGCATCTCTTCCTTCAGTGCCACGGGGAGGAAGGATCTTCTTCTCTGAGCATGAGCCACAGTAACTCAGCCGTCCTGTCTGCCAAGAACTGCTGTGCACCTAAGCAGTAGCCTCGAGAATGGTCAGTATTTTGAATGACTAAAACACATTATATAAAAGAGATTTCCCCTTCAAATGAAGGTACTGAGTTCCCTGCAAGCTGAGAGCCTCAGGAGGTTTTGCTAGTCAGGCTTGCAAAATCTTGACTTTCAAGCCAAACTGGTCACAGCCGGGGGACAACACCACATCATGCTAAGCAAAAGGTCATGAAAAATGATATAAATGAAGTAAAATTTTCCAAAGCACATAAGGTGCTCAATCTCTGCTTACTTGCAAAAAGTAGTTTCATCATTGCATTTTCTTATAATAGCTTCCTTGTGTACACGAGGAATTAACCTGGCTTATTTAAACTGCATCATGCATTGCTGCAAGAATACCTGATTAACAAGAAGATCGATGTGTGTTGTTCCACTTGTCAATCAATAGGAATTACTATGCAGCAGACTAGTCCAAAAATGAGGGATTATACTGGAGATTTGTTTTTCTTTGTTCTGAAGTGTTGCTGCATAAGCAAACAAGTACTAATATGATGAGCTGAGCTCCACTGCCTCCCCTCCCTAGGACTATCATTTTCCTCACTCCTTGACTGTTTCCCCTTTTGTACCAATCCCAACCTTCCTCCTAAGAGTGTGGAAGCTCCTTTGTGTTTGCATCAGATACCTGAGATTTTTTTTCCCTCTGTCTCTGGGATGCTCTGAGGGTGCCTCTCCAACCCCGTTAGTCCCATCAGCTTCTGCAGCACCTTTTACAGCACTGGGCACATGTATGTGGCCAGCTAAAGTTGTCATTGGCCCCAGATGGACTCAGGTCAGTCTCTGGTGTGGGTGATCTACCAGTGTCCTGCACTCCCATGCCAGACCAAGCTCAAGGCTTAACTGCCAGTGGTTTTAGTGTTTATCGGAAAATATTGCTCTATTTTGCCTGTACAGCCCTGGGGACACGAGCATGATCCTGATTGCTGCTGCTTGTGCAATGCTCCCCGTGCTACTTCGTGACCATAGCTCCTGTTCCACCAATAACCGGATGGGATGGGTAAATAGACTCGAGGAAACTAGAAAGGTGGGGAAGGAATGAAAAAGCAGAAACATTTTTTTTCTTTTTTTTCGTTCTTCTTCCCCCTAGTAAAAAAAAATCTATTGGTAAGTGGCTGTAGCTAAACTGTCCCTCCTTCCCCAGCCTCACAGAACCAGTGATGAGGTGGCTTTGGAGGGGAGGAGCATGTGGATGAAAGAGGAGGTCTCTGGGGCACCATGGCCATGGAAACGTGCTAAGTTGGTGTTACTGTTTGTTATTGTTGGCTGCAGAGACGCCTGCTCTGCACCTTTGGCCCTGAAGAAGCAGGGGTACATCTGAAAGGGTTTATCTGTGAATAAGAAAATAGGGGTTAGGAGCAGAACTGGATGAATGGTGAGTGTTTTTGTTTGCTCTCTGACCCCTCCCCCTCAGCTATGAAATATAAATAAAAGTCTAATGAAGTTAAAGGCAGAGGTTCCTTTGGAGAAAATTGAGGTGGCTTAGGAGGAAAATTCTTAAATTTTGCAAAATGTTCGTATTCAGTCCCAAACAGAATGCCTGCTGTTGCTTTATAAGCTGTTTATGTTTGTCCCCTTTCATTTTGGAAAAGAAAAAATCAAACTCAAACCATTTTATTTAGAAAATACCAAATCAAAACATTTCACAGAATCATAGAATAGTTGAGGTTGGAAGGGACCTCCGGAGATCATCTAGTTCAACCCCTCTGCTCAAAGCTTATTTGAATATGTTATACGTTTCTGTTTTGAATTTTTGTCTTTTTTTCACAGTATTTCCAAAATTTAACTTAAACTTCCAAAGTTACATCCCCCACCCTCCACCCCCACCTTGTATCTTGTGGTCAACTTATTACTTACTAATTTTTTATTTTCTTAGGCATCTATTTGGGAAATTTATGTCCTCTCTGCCAGGCTGACAATGTATGCTGTCTTCAGACTCCACATAGAAAGTGTTTTCCAGATGTCATGGATTTCATAGCTTCTCTTTTCTTCCTCTTTATAGCTTTATATAACCACAAGTGTTTGCCTTTATATTTGCTTATTGCAGCACCCTTGTGACTTAAAAAGATGTGGACACTTATGAAAGCAAAACATCAGTACTTGTTAGGAAAAGTTAGTAATATACTGTCTGGTTGGCTTCCTATCTGTGTCCATGCATAGCATCACTGAACCATTTAGGTTGGAAAAGAGCTTTAAGGTGATCAAGTCATAAACCCAACACTGCCAAGTGCGCCACTAAACTGTGTCCCTAACTTCTCAAAATGCTGATTCATGTCTGCCAATGATTTACTAAAGGGATAAAGCAGTATCTGTCATTTATCCACTAATGCTTTTGCCAAGTTAAAAACAAAGGCAAAAAAAAAAGTCTGATAGCACATAAGGAGCAGCTGAGGACTCAGAAACACGAATGACTAGGGTGCCTCGGACTTTGGATGTGCCCAAAAGCTTACACAAGGCCTAAAAAAAAGGTTGAATTGTTAAAGTTATTTGCTGGTGCCCATGACTGTGTCACTCATGTGCCTTGTGGGGTTTGAAACCTGAATTCCTACTAGTTGGGGGTGAGTACACTGTCTGAGCTGCCATTTTGGCAGAGATGTTTAATGGTAGTTTGTGTGATTTGGACACTGGCTAGACCAATACAATTGGATTTGTCACATTTGTAGTCATAAGGTGCTGTGGGCAGGACTGGGGAATTGTCTTTTGCCCCTGCATGTGAAAAGCATGTGAGGTTCATGTAAAGGGAACCCCTTGCTTCTAGTACAGCTTGAACTTTGTATCAAGGATTTTAATTTCCTTTCCTACCTTTTCTTATTGCAAATAGAAAAAAAAAAATTCCAAACTGGCTCAAACTCAGGAGTTTCTTAGCAAAACTATTCCCTCATGCTTTCAGTTGGAGCAGTTTTCCAACATTGACATGAGCTCACAAAATGTTAGTCTGACTCTAAATAAAATTTTCCAGAGTTGGCTGAAGGTTTTGGCTTAGTTCTAGAATAAACTGTTTCGGAAACCTTTCTGGTGTGGATTCTGGATAACCTGGGACCATTTAGAGGATTAAAAAGTCATGCATAATTTGCCCTTTCGAAATACTTAAGGCTTTTAAATTTCTCACCCCAGAAAATATCTTTCTTTTCATCAAACATCAGCTGTTTCCAATTGCTTCATTCTATTTTGGTCACTTATTCTCTTTTTTCCTTCTCATACATGACTAAATATCTTCTTTAAATCAACTTGAGGCAATTCGTTTTTCCATTCATCCATTCAGTTCTGCTGGTTTCTTTCATTGTTGGAATGCAACATGAATGTCATACATTGAAGGAGCAATATCATCTGTGCAGTCCTGAAGTACTTGGCACGGATTCTGCAGCTTAATATATGAAAAACACAACAGCTGCTTGTTTCTTGCATGTTTTAACATTTTCTGCAGCTCTGAGCAGAAATGCTGAGGCCATGGCAGCCTCACACAACAGTGTGATGCCCAGGTCTGTGGTCTCATGGTGAGCATCCCAGTTCCTGAACTGGTGGGACTCATTCTGTATCAGCAAAATGAATGATCCAGATTTTCATGGCAGTTGCATCCCAGCTCTAACTGTCACAGACACAGCAGATCTAAGTTGTGCTGTGCACAGCAAAGGCAGGAGTAGGGTTCAGGCCTGCCAGAAGGCCCTGAGCACTAAACCTTTCTGTCCAGAGTGGGATATGTAAAGCTACATTTCCCCAGGATTAATGCCAAATGACTAATCTTGGACACTCTCAAGCATTCCAGCATGTCTGGTTAGTGGTTACTCTAGCCATGCTATCGTGTTTTTGGCAACCAAAAGTCTTGCACGCTAAAGCAAGGTGCACATTATGCAAGGGGTGCCTATAATGGATTAGGTAGAGTTAGTGGCCAGTGCACAGTGACTTTACATAAAAGAACCTTGTGAACAGGAAGCACTGTGTATGCACTCACAGTCAGAGTTGCAAGGGAATCAGACCCCTTTCTTTATTGTTTACTTAGGAGTTGTGGGCAGAGAGCGATTTTTAAACACATAGTGAATGAATTAGTTCATGAACTTCTGTTTTCATTTCCATGCAAGTGACAACTACCTGTTATGGCCAGAGGTGAGCTAATGAGACAGTGCTCTGCCACAGGCCTCTGATCAGACAAGCATCACACTATTTGCAGTAAAGGAGAGCTCATGCTTTCTGCAAAGAGATCCCAAGCTCTTAGACTATTCTCTTAAATAACCTTGCTTGTTCCAATTTACTAATGGATTCCCTAAAACTGGACTGTGGTGATTCTTTCATTGCATGGTTCGGAGAGCTGTCTCAAGGCATACTCCACTGAATATTCAAGCTTCATCTCATAGGATTTTCTTTTTTGTTTAAGGTAAAACATATGTTTTTAAGCCAATAATATGTCCAGATACTGATCATCTGTATGTATTTGAATGCTTTCCTGTAGACAATGCCTCTGCCAGAGGCTACTTCTGGTTCATGTGAATGCTCTTTGGGGTTTCGCTGTACTTTTTACTTTAATGATAAATTATTGTGGCTTCCAAAGGTTAATCATTAGTGCTCTGCAGAAGAGATGTCCTGCCTAGATAGTGTGGTTTCCTTTTAATTGTCTTTTTGGATCTAGCTTTGTTCTTATACTATGGGATAATGGACCAAAGATGGCACTTTGCAGGCTATGTTGATGAGAGTTGAACTGTGCTACAAAATTTTCCTTTTGATCCTGCTTTTACTTTTAAACTCCTCTGACTCCTTTTTTTCCCCCCCTTATATGGAAACCCATGAATCTCCTGTTTGGATCAGTACTTGATGGGTTGGATCAGGTCATGGTACTTTCTTATCTGACTTCGACAGCACGGCTATCCAAGAGGATGAGCTGACCTCCACTGCAGCTGGTTGTATGAGGGAGCCATGCACTAGTGAAATCAGCTTCTCAGCCCCAGCTAACACATTGTGTTTTCTTGTCTTTATAGGTAACACTGAATCCTCGCATAAATGTGTTACATTTTGTGGTTACATGAATCTATTTTCTTTGTTGAGAATTACAGTCAGTAACCAGTTGTATCAGTGCAAAGAGCTATTGTCATTTTATTCCTTAAAATACCAGATGTCTTCACAGAGGAGGCTTAAAAGCTCTTTGTCAGAGTCCATCCACCCTGGCTAGCTAAATCCAACTTTAAACTCACAGAACTCAATATTCATGAAACACATGAAACACACTTCAAAAGAGGACGAAATAGCTGCTTTAAGGGTGACGGACTAGGGGCTATAGGTGCCACCCACCAGTTTCCTGACTGGTTGGTTGGGGATTGTCCCCCGGACGTGTCTCCAGGGCAGTGCAGTGAGCTGCATGTCGCTGGACAGCCCTGCTTGGCCTTCTCGGCTCCACTCTGCACCAGGAAAGGGAGGGAGTGCTCCAGCTGCATCCGGCCCATCCGTCTGGCCACAGGAGGCCCTTGAAGTACAGAACAAAATAAATTCCTTCAACCATAGCCATTTTCTCCAAAGCAGATCAGCAGGCGGCAGGCCTATGTTCTGTGGCTTGCAGTGGGCATTTGTGTCTCGAGATGCCTGTGTTTTGATGACTATATCCCAAAGACATGTCTCTGGTGTTTTTCTGTGCCCACAAACAACATTTGAAAGACATCACATAGAGGAACAAAATCATCTCCAGTGGCTTCAGTGGAGTTGCTTCTGGTCCAAGGGCTCCTTGTTTGGGTACCAGCACTCAGGCACTCCAGGCAACTTGGCTGCAGAAGGCCATAAACAGGCTGGGAGAGAGCATCCCAGCACACCTCTACCTCTGTGCCTGCTTCCATTCCTCCAGAACTGCTGCTCCCCAAGTCCCTTTTGAATAGGAATCGAACTGTTATGCAGAAAATGCCAGCAGTTCCATGCTCAAACAAGAGATAGGAAGTCTTTTTAAACAGGCAGAGTTAAGAAAATAGATGGAGATGAGAACTGTTTCCTTACATAGTTGCGGGAAGGTTCTCTGTGGGTTTCTGAGCTTCCCCCAAAATGTCAGGTTATTCCCTACATACATGTGAGGTACTGAATAAACCTACTGCATGTGCCTCCCCAGACACCAGCTTCTTTTTCTGCAGTGGTTCCCATTTGTAAGAAAGCTGGAAGACTTTTCTTTCCAGAGGAAAATTGCTAAACTGAATGCTATCTCATTTGACTATTACTAGTGTTTTCCTGATAAACTGACCTTCAGAGAAACGCACTCTTCACTAAGTATCAGAAAGTTTTGTTTAAAACCTTTTAGATGATCATTAAACAGTTCAAGCCAGTGGCTGGCCCCAAGCAGTTTTCCACTGGTGCAGACCAAGATGTGCTAACTCTAGGAGAGGCAAAGCATTACTGCAAAATTGCAGGTTATGCTGCACTTGAAAAGTATGGGATTTTATTTCGCTGTATTAACTGTCTTAAATATAGAATTTCCCAGAAATCATTGAAGTTTCAAAAGGTGGAGACTTTGATGAAAGAGGACAGATTATAGCCTTAATTCAGGGTAATGACAAATACTAGGTGACTTAGAGGAAGTCACTCAATATTTTCACATCTATAAGGAATTAGAATCATTAATCAACTAGTATTTATGATCTGTTCCAGTATGTCTGTGATAGGGCCATATAACATTAGATAAAAGGAAGTTTATTTATTGTTCAAGAGATAAAAGGAGGCAGTACAGCGTCTGTTCTAGAAGACATCCATGGTTCCTATAATCTCTTCTGAAGTTCTTTTCTCACTGAAGCAGTTAACAAAGCTTGGATGAAATATATTCTAATCTAATGTGCCTAATTTAGCTGAACACTTTAAATTCTTTCAGTTATACGGCTCCGGTCTGTCTGTTTTTGTTTTACCTTTTTTTCCATTGCTGAGCTCCATAATTGTTCCTTTTAGCCACAGTCACCTAAGGTCAGGCTGTACCTTGCTAAGGAGCTGAACTACAAACAAGGCTGACTAAATCACGTGTCTCCAGCCCATTCCTGTTATTAATCCTCCCAAGTTCTGGACCTAGCACTTGGCAGAACAACAAAAGTAAACTTTTTATCAGAAGTTCACATTCTCTTCAAGTGGAGGATGAGCTGGATAATTCCTGCCTTTATTTTTTTAAGAATATTATAATGTGGGAGCTACCTCAGATTAATTTTGATAATGCAGAGGTCACAAATATATTGAAAGGCCAGTGTTTGTGCAATGTGAATTTAATCTAGCAATATTCTTTTTCTCTTCCCAAAATGTCTTTCAGAGTACTTTCATCAGTAAATATGCTGTCATTGTAGAAAACACGATGCTGGTTTTAAACTGATGAGAAAATGGCCAAAGTACACGCAGTTTATACTCTGACAGAAAGCTGGTCTGAGTATTCAGGTTTTGTCTGAAATATACAACACCATACAGAATTTTTATTCCTGCTTCACTCTCTGTCTAGAAAGGTTTCTGCATAATTTGCTTTCTCTTGCTTATATAATTTTCACAGTCTTCACCTCTGCTCCTGTTTTTGTCTGTGAAGTTCATTGCATGGGAGCAGCCACCTAAGATCCAGAAAATGCAATTGGAAAGGAGAGTACGATTGAGATGCTTTGTCCCCAGAGTCTCTGAGGAGCCAGTGCTACCAGTGACTTGTGAATACAAGGATCTAACATAAAATGCTATGCTGGGATAAAGGCAGGATCAGTCTGCCTCAATTAGGGCAACTCAAATAGGAACATCACATAAATGCCTCAGAAAGAAAGAAAGAAACTGTAACTCTTAATGTGTTGATATTATCATTATGTCACTACATTAAGAGAAATATTGTCAGGTGGCAAAATGGTGAGAAATTTTTTTTTAAAAAACATAGAAGTAGAAATTATGAGTGCTGTCAGGAGAAAACATTCAGTGTTCATATATTCCTCATATAGGCCCATAGGTACACATGAGAAAGTGCTCACAAATAAAGCGAATTGGATTTAAAAGTGTCTGTTTGCCTACACATCATGTCATGACCACAAAGGAGAACCTTTAAGAAGGAGTCTGGGTACTAACCTCACTGCATTGGAGATATGAAATCAGCAGGTATGAAAAAGTCTGGATTTCCTTAGAAAACAATCTTTTAGAGATGAAACATCTCCTTCTGTTTGACCACCACTAAAAGCCTGTGACTGAGGCTTGAATCAATGAGCTCTTAAGGGTTGAGGTGATGCCATTGTGCTGTCCAAGCTCCAAGCTCCTCACCATGTGCCCCCCACCCTGCCCAGGACGCCTCAACAACTCCAGCCCTTCCACAGGGTGCTGTATCCCACAGTCACCTTTTGGTGATAACGTCATTTCTCTCTTCCTCTTGTTAAGAAACAGCCCAAACATCTAGCCAGCAAAGGAATAAGCAACAATGTGTTTTACAAAGCACTTGCAATTAAAGGATCTGCTTCCTCTTATCTAAAACTGTGTGTCAGTGATTTTTGTCTGAGTGTCTAATGTTGCAGGTAATTTGCACAGTGATGGAAATCTCTTTGTCATTACAGGTTAATAGGTAGGCTAATGTCTTTTTAGGTAATAGGTAGGTTAATGCCTTTTTCCATTCTTAAATGTTCAACAACTTGAGCTGTCAGGAAAGTTTGCATTTCTCTGGTTTGTTTTGTGAAAACAGCATGTACATGGAAGGAGTTTGAGTACTGCACCTAACATGTACACCTACAGTCTCTCTCCAAGCTCAGCACTTCCAAACAGCCCTTGTATACTAACTTCTTTCTGTTATTTAGCTTATAATACTAATAAAAACTTGAACGGAAATGCTGTGAGGGATGGAATTTGCTATATTGCTGTTTTCTTCTTTGTTTTTCTTTTTGATCATCTGTTATGTAATTAGTGAAATACCTCCCAGCTGGACACAGTTTCAGCTGTGAGATGCTGCCAGCTTTTATTTTTTTATTTTTTTTTTGTAAATGTAAATTTAGAAATGGCTCTGCATCCTCTCATTGCTGTTGATCTAAGGTAGGAGGAAAAATAGGATTGGGCTTCTGCCTAGACAGTAAGTTAATTGGAGATGTAAAAGACCTGTTATATTTCTCCTCTACCTCTATGGGGAGTTTGGTAGAGAGCTGAATGGTGCCTTGCCTAGTTAGTGGCAAGTGTAAGTCCAGAGTAATCTGCTGCTATTTTAGGGGGAAACCTGTAAGACAAGGCAAGTATTTCCTGATATTCATCTCCTAGATCTTCCTAGAAATCTCTGCTGGATCAGGGAGAGCGGGACAGGCTGCAGGCCTCAGCAAGGTTTGCCCACCTGTGTGTGATGTATGGGTTATGAGTGGAATGTGAACAAGGAAGACGGCAACTCTGGCTACAGTATGTGGAGAATAACCCCGCATCCCAACCAAAGTCAAATCTCTGGATAACCAGCCACAGCTGAATAGTGGTGTTCCACATGGCTGCCATTGCTGCCTGCCCCTGTGCAGCAACAGGCTCCACAGTCTGCACTGGGCAAGCTGAAATTAGACTTTTCTCTCTTGTAGTATTTTTCTTGAATACCTGTATGTCTCCTCAGTGAAAATCTGATTTTGCTGGAATTTACTTTTCCTTTCAAAAGGATAATCAATTTAGATCAGATTTTTGAAGTCCTAAAGACTCGTTTTTTTAAAAAAATGGTTATTGCCTTTGGTGCCCAAAACTGCCAAAAGGAAGATGTGGTCTGTAGATGTTTTTACCAGCTGAACAAGCAGGAAGTGGTCTGCATGAGGTCTGAAGAAACGTCATGTGCATGACATGATCCTGACCTCAAACAATTCTGACACTTGCCTAATCAACTTCTAAGAGTGCAAGGAAATGAACAAATCTTTGATTGGTATGCTTGTTGTGATAGTGGATTTAGGAGTGATTGTTCTGACTCGGTTATCTTAATAAATTACAAAGGAAACTCCCTGAAAGCAGAAGTGTAAACCAGATTAGGGCTGTGGGGAGAGGTGTATTTGGCACTTAGGACATGTGAGACATAAGGGAACAAGCAGCATTACTTCTGGTTACCTGCTACCACAGGAGCAATAGGCTCTCATGTGAAGGTATAGGAAGTAGGAAACTGTGCCCTGGTGGTATATCAGGGAGACAGAGAGATGGCATCACATCTTATTAAAAAGAGGATTAAAAAGCCTCTTGATAGAGAATTAGGAACCCACTCTTTTGGGCACAGTAAGTGCAGCCCCACAAGGTCTTGCCAAGGCAGATATAAACCATGACATCAGTTCCTTCAGTTCATCAGCTCTCTTCCTGCCCCATCTGTTTGGAAGTTTCTCACGAATTTAAAGAACATATTTTAAAGCTATTTTTCAACTTCGATCCCAAACCATTTTGGAGAGGTTTTTTTTTTTAGTGTTGCTATTGTGTCTGTGTTATAGGGCCTGTCAACCCCTGCAGCACCCAGCTGTGCTGGCTGTAACCATAATTCACACAAACTGCCAAGTGCCGTTCTGCTTAACATGACAGATCCTTCCATGATAGCTGTGTTACAGCCAGCCCTGGTGAGCATGTTGGGAAGGATGGTGCCCATGTGAGCAAGATTTATGTTTGTTAGGACTGTGGTGAGTGAGCCTGCAAGCACTGCCTTCCTCTTTTCAAAAACTCAGAAGATTTATCTCCTCAACACATCCTGAGTCTGTCTCTCTCTTTTTTTAAGAGAGAAAAAATTCCTCAGAAAACTTACATAGTTTTATTTCTCCACCTGTCCTCAGTGTGGCTTCTCCTTATCTCTCCCCCAAGCTATTCTCTCCTCTTGCAATCCTTGTGGTGTTGCTCTTCCTACTGCTCAGCTGGATGTGCAGACAGCTGTAAAATGAAGTTTACAAGAATCATGATCTATGAATGCTGTGCAGTGGTACTGCTGAGGTTGGATTCTTGTACATTCCTCCTTATAACTGCACGCAGAGCTGCATGCAGACAAGAGACAAGGAGTGTAACTTCCCTGATGGAAGCTTACAGAAACAAGAATATAGTTGGAAAAACAGTGTGAATTGTGAATGAACCATTACTCACAGAGCCTGATTGCAATGCAAGAAATGGATGTAAAATACTCCTGGGAGAAGAGGTGTATTTGGAGAGAGCAATCAATTGCACAACAACCTCTGGGTTACCTGTTGGCAGTAGGGTATGGTCCTCTTGATTAATTAAGGGTTTGGCTTCTTGCATAGGTAAGGATACTGCCTTGCTCCACAGAAAGACTTCAACAACAGGAAAGGACTGGACATAGTTGGTTATGACTGAGTGTATTTAAAGGTGTTGGTTTGGTCCAAAGAAAGGAAAAGTACTTGAAAATACAGATAACAGTTGTAAGTATTCAGATGAGGTCCAGTTCCCTGTCTTACATTCAGAGATACTTGTAGGATAAATTCTCCAGATGCTTGAATGCTCTAGGAATCTCACAGCCAGTACATGGGATTTTTTGCTCTTGTGAATATATAATAAATCACTGCTCAGTATGACCGCAGATGACAGATCAGTTCCTTAAATAATAAATTCAGCCATGAAAGCTGTCTGTTTTGCAGGTGTGCATCCTGTCTTAAAGAGTTATTTTAGGGAGTTTTTTAGCTGCTGCTGCCATACAGGAGGGATGAGTTTCTAGTGCTGTATTCTGTTATTCTCTTTACCACTCTTACTCCTTTGGTCTTTGGTTAAGGATGCTGGCCCAGGAGGGCAGGCTGCTGGCCACTAGCACTGCTTGTTTACCAGGAGCAAGTAAGAAAGTGGCTGCTAGGCCCGAGGCTATGGGGTCTTGGGAGAGAGGAAATGGGGAAAGAGCCAGAGCCTGTCTTGAATGAGTCTTCTCTCATTAGCTTGAACTGATCTTTTAGCTGCTGAGGTAGACTACAAAGACCAAGAGCTTGCCCTTCTAGCTTTGATGACCAAACAAAACCGATCTACTGATGGAGAACACATGTTGCTTATTTATTTTACCTTTTTCATTTGTTTTTTTCTTGCTGGATCCCAGCAGGCCACAATGTGATATAGGGGGTTATGGAATCACGAACCAATTTAGGAGTCTGAAGCGTCCCGAGGCTGTGTCACTCTTGAGCTGGGCCAGAGGCTGGCTGGCTAAGAGCAGGCATCAAATACACTTGGGAAGCAGAAGGACAACAGGCAGTAAGGCCTGTAGGATATAAAAATGTGATATACCACTCCACTGAAAAGGACTAGTTTTCATCCTTGGTTTAGTAAATCTGAAAACAAACTAAAAGGATTGCATACTAAATCAATGTAAGTTAGCTTAAAAATAGCTAGGAAGAGAGAAAGGAAAATTCTCTGAGAAGGGAACAACTAATTCTCTATGGTCACAGCTGGCTTCATGGCACTGTGTATCCACAGATAATACTGCTCGTGAAGCACAGGATAATTATAGGGGAGTGAGTGGGAATGACAGTGCTTTGTTCTTCCCTTCCCCACAAATCTGTGGCTGACTCAAGGCAAAGCCAGGCCGTAGGAGCTGTTGGATGCTGCTTTGGCAGCAGGTCCTCAGAGCCCTCCTCCTTCCCACTGGGCACAGGGGCTGGCAGTGCTGGAGTAGCTGGGTGATAGAGTGCAGCCTCCTCCATCCTGTAGGCGCTGCAACCCCTGGGCTGTGAAGGGCTCCCATGCTCAGGCATTGGAAAGACATGGGTTTGGTAGTGAGCATTAGACGCTTGGGAAGAGAAGACTGGGAGGGAGAACCAGCAGCCTTAGAAGGCCCATGCCCGGTCGTTAAAGTGGGGTGACGGAGATCTGGTCACCTTTGCTCTGCCTCTACTATGGAAGCAGGTACTACTCCTGGGAAATTTGGGGAGAGTCTACAGAAAACAAAGTAGAGAAAGTATAACACTGAAGGATATTTGAGAAGCATTGGGCAGATGGACAATTGTGAGGCCAGAAAAAACTGAGGGCTTTTGTGGGAGATTTAAGGGATCTGATTGAGCTTTTGGGAGATCATAGAGGTGAGAATTGCTTTGGGGTTGGGAGAAGGATTTGGATATGATGGGAGAGAAATGGCAAGAGAAAGCAGATGAAAAAAGTGGTACTTAGAGGAGGAAACAAAAGGATCTGAGGGAAAAATAATAAGAAGGAGAAACTAAGAAAAAGGCAAACAAATGTTTAGGATAGGGAGGAGCTAGGGAAAACCCTTCTGCAATGTGGGGAACCAAAGAAGGATCAAAGTGGAAAAAAGGTAAAGTGGAGAAGGAGGGGTACATTTTCCTCTGAGAAACAGTGTCTGTACCGCTGACCACTGAGCAGCAGTGAGTGTGATGTCTGAACTTCAGCTGCAAAAGCTATTCTGACACCAGTTATGATGATGAAGCTTGTACATACACGAAGTAGCTGAGCTTTAGACTTGGATGTCTTTGGTGCTAGAGTTGAAAAAGTTGCTGACTTAGACTGCCTTGAAGACTCTGATTTCCAAGTAGTGCAGACAACTGTCTGTGTTCTGCAATTGCAATTACACAACAGCAGCAAACTGGACAGCCTGCCAGGCTGCCAGAGCAGCCCTTCCATCAGCTACTTTGGGGTTTTTCAGGACATCAGGAAAGTGGTGCAGAAAACAAACCCATTCTGCTTCTGTACATTCCAGGATCTGGAGAAGAACTGTAGCTGAACAAATTCTACATTTTTATTTTGTGTCACCTGAAAATGACTGTTCCAGGATACCTGATGCTTATATACAAACAAGCAGATGTACCCTGGCCTGCTTTTAGGGCATAGTGCTGATACTCTCTTGTGGTTAAGGCAGCATATGGTCCTTGTTTTGTCTTCTAGAACATCTTGGGCTGGAGAGACATACTCTGTCACAGCTTGCACGTGTCAGCATTGTAGAGTCCATTCAGCTGTTGTGTGCTGGCACATTTAACACAGTTCCTCCTCCTTCTCCTCCCTATTGCCCCCTTCACTGGCCTAGACACCAGCAAGATTGCCCAACTTTTCAGAAGGCCAAAAGACACAGTTGTAACACACAGCTGACTTGAGGGGAGAAGCAATTAAAAGCAAATAGAGTAATCTCGTATCGACATTGCTGCCTGTGCTCTCAGAACTGCAGTTATGCTTTCTCTGTCATTGCTGGGCAAACATTTTTCAAAACACACTGATATTTGTTATTCATGCAGATGTTAGTCCATCATTTCTTCTGCATAACTCTACCTATTGTATCTTGGGTACTGAAATATTATCAGAATTGGATTTTGGCAACAAACTTTTGCTCTGGGCCTTAATATGCATTTTTGTGTAACTGGACAGGAGTCAACTGTCCCAATACTCATGCCTCAACTCTTCTAATGTGCAATGGGAAATGTCTGTGTGAAAAAGGTCTGTGTGAAATGGATGGATACTGCTAATACATCAAGAGAAATGCTTTTGCTCATGGAAATTTGGGGACAGATAGCAGACATGGGGACTAGTGCGGGAGGTCTGGGATACAGTTTGCTGTCCAGTCTTTTGTCAAGAAATCCAGGATGCAATGTTATTTCTCTGCAAGATAGGGGGGGATGTGGCTGAATTGTGTAATTTTTGATCCTTTTAAATTTTGAAGATTATGTATTTGTTCTCTAAATACTTTGATCTTCCCTAGCACCCACTTGTCTGCAGATCAAGCTGATAACAATCATTCCAAGCTCTTTCCTAGCATTCTTTCTTGTTCTGCAGTCCTGAATGCAATTCAACCTTATTCTCCATAAATAACCTTTCTCATTCCCCAGCTGTCTCCTAGAGTTAGTTCTCTTCTGACCTCTCCCTTACTGGCTCTGTACTGACCTTACACTTCCCCCATAACCCTAATCTGCCACTGTCTACACTCCTATTCTTCCTCTGCTCTTTTGCATGATTTTTTTTTTTGAATAATGGAGCCCACCATTTCCTGAGCTGCACTTTAGCAGTAAGCTTGAACAAGGCCCTTTATCCACAGAATTCATACAGTGTAGTGGCAAATCATTGCCATCAGCAAGGATTTAGATATTTTCACTCCTTTTGTCCGATTCCAGTCTTTGGGCAAATCTATACTTGCAACTGTATTTTTTGATTGGCAATAAAAATAGCACCAGCGTTTTCAAATTGTAGAGAAACAAGAAAATGCTTGTGTCAGTCTTGCTCAAATAGCAATTTTTGTATTTAGTTAAATTTTTTTTCAGTGTAACAACAACTAGAGTGATTTTTCAATGGCATTTATTAAACTACTGAGGGACTATTCAAACTCATCATCCTATTCAAGGCAGTGTGAATTCTCATCTGAAAATCTTTCAAATGATGATAATTTCCCCCCCCCTTGGAGTTAGGCTGTAGAAATAATCACCAAACACCTGCCCAGGGATAGTCACGAAGCAGCTTTTCCAAAAGGAGCAATGGGTTTGTGCACATCATATCTGCATCTACACTTTCTTGTTTTGTCATGCTGTTATAAAAAAAGCATGCCCCCTGGGTCCCCCCCTTTCCCCCAGTATTTGCTGATTATTTGCTAACATGAAAGTATTAGTTGAGTGGAAATTTGTCTGTCTTCAAAGTGGAAAGCAGAGATGTTCCCAATATTGGTATTTTTTGAAAGGACATCGTGAATTGTACGCTTCATCTTTGTGTACCTACAAACCAAGCCCATTTATTTTACAAAGTAGAAAGCTTAACTCTAGGTGTCAGCACTGCAAACTGAATGTGCAGCTCTGAAAATGAAGTTTTGCTGTCTCTGACTCCTCCATTGTCACCAGAAATAAAGTGCAATAGGAGTTTTGCTGACAGATCCATTAAGGCTGAAGAAGGGAGCCCACACTTGTGGTTAATAGCACGAGTAGAAATCGCAGCATTCTGTTGTCACACAGCCTTTTTCCAGCTACACTAAAGTGTGCTCTTATTAAAGGGATCTAGTAAATAACGTTTAACATAAAGGAAAGAATGAGGACAAGATCACTCCCCAAACAGTGCCTGCTGTTTCAAATGGGTTTGTTAAGACTTTGCCTTAAGTGCTTATGTTAAGTGGGTGTCCGAAGTAATGAGGGAACACGGGAAAACAACGTCTTTTTCTGGTTCTAACAGGCTGTATAGATCAGCTAAATTAATGGGGTGGATGAAGTTTATGCGACAATTACTTAGACTTGAAACTGCACAGTAGCAGAAACATTGGGGAAGGAAAGACTTGATTTTCCAGCCTTTAATGCTAGCAATTATGAGAAGTAAATAAAAGCACTTTGACAGTGCAAGTACTGTGGTTATCCTGAAAAACCACATTTCTCAAAAGCACTGACTTTCAGCTTTGCATCTCTCAACCTTATAAGGTGCTCCCATCTGCATCAAGTGAGTCTGTTACATACATGAATGAAGAGCTTCTTGCCATTCTTGCTGTCAATAGTCATCGCTTATCTGCATGTTTTGCTTTTAATTATGACCTGATGGCACTTGCCATGGGCTTAAGATACTGTTCAAGTTCTGGCTGTTCTGAATGCACAGAAGTGCTCCTGCTGAATTGGCTTCTGAAACACACTGATTCTGACAGGGGAATACGTAAGTGTTGATGGTACAAAACTGGAGTAATTTAAATAGTTTTCTCATTTGACACATTATTTCTCCCCCCCCCCCCTCAGTTGCTGGAGCTTATTGACAAAAAGTCATGTCTCTAATATTTGTTTTTCACCATGTACCTAAGACTAAAATTTGGTGGGGCTTTCCCTATCCTGCTCTCTTCTCTGAGCTAGTGAAAAACAGGCAGGACCTTGGAGAAGCACCTCTGTGAGTCATTGAGAATAAAGGTAGCAGAAGCTACAAATGTCATAGTGGAGAAAGTGAAAGGCACATGAGCTCTTAGGAGCCCCTCGGGTTGTGTGTGGTCTGTGATAGAGCATGGTGTCATATGTCTGTTGTTGAACCTGGCCTGCATTTGAGCTGGTACTTCTGGAACACGTATTGTCTGTAGCATGGTGTTAGTCTGGGCATGGTGTTTAAAGGGCCTTAAATACTGTGTTTTCTCTCTTAAAGTATGTATGGTCTCCCAACACATGTATATGATAAGGGAATATAGTTACTTCCATACGATGTCGAAGCAGAAAAGGTTTATTTCGTATCCATATTCCAGGAAAAGTCTGCCTGCAATTCATTTCCCAAGCCCTAGGGCCTGGCTCCACCCATAGCACCATCTTCCCTTTTCACAGGCTTTGCTTTCAAAAATATTTTCAAAGAAATTGGCATGGGCAGACATGAAAAGGAAAATGATGGGAGGCAACAACAGCCCTCACGCTCTGCCCGGCTGCTGAAGAAGGAACCCGGCGTCTCCCGACGCAGCCGCTCGCCAGGTCCCCGAGGCAGAGCGCCGGGGTTCCCCCGCGCCCCGGGCAGCTGCGGTCGCACGCGGTGCGGGCGGCGGTGCGAGGCCGGGCGGGGCGCGGGCGGCGCTGCATTGGCCGCGGGCGCTGATCTGCATTGACGCCAGCGCGGGCCGGAGGTCANGCCAGGCATTTCCCTGCTGAGGGATGCAGACACCACGGCCCCGGGGACCAGAGCTCTCGCCGCTGCAGCCGTTGCCGCCGGGATGGGACGCTAGGATCGTTTTCCTTCTACTTCTCGCTCTTTTTGGTTTTTCGTCCCCGTTTTTTCTTTCTATTTTTAATTTTTCCCCCCTCGCCGTTTCGCATCACTTCACTGCCCAAAAAATCGACCGCATCATGGAGGCCCTTTGATGCCTCCGCCCGCCGCGCCGGCTGCCCCCGCGGCTCAGGGAAGCCCTCCGGGCCGAGCCCCGCTTTCCCGAGGGGGCTCCCCGCGGCCCTGCCCGCCCCTGCCCCGCGGCGCTGAGCCGGGATGCCGCTGCGGCGGCCGGAGAGCCCCGCTGCCGCCTGACGGGGGGCTCTTCCTTCCGACGACGGGATCCTGAATGTCACCCCCGCGGCGGCCGCCCGCCCGCCCGCGACCGAGGCGGTGCGGGACGTGCCCAGCGCGGCTTGAGGAGCGCAGCCGGCTCCCCGGGGCGGCTGGGCGGCTTTCGGTCCTTGTTGTGATTTTTTAATAAACCATTGATTTTGGCCCCAAAGCACACCCCCGGCACAGCGCAGCGCCGAGCGGGACCGCGAGGAGTGAGCGCTGCTCGGCGGGAGCGCGGACGCGGAGGTGGGGAGCGGCCCCCGGCCCGGTCCCGGGTTAATCGGTAACGCGGAGCAAGCCCGGGTGGAAAATGCGCCGTGCTCCGGGCTCGGGGGAAGAGATGGTGCCGTGCCCCCGGCCGCTCTGAGCGCCGAGCCGACGCCGGGGTGTGTGTGGTTTGGGGCTTGGGGGTTTTTTTGTTATTTTTGCTTTTTTTTCTCTCCCCCTCTTTTTTTTTTTTTCCGTTTTTTTTTTCTTCTGCTTTTCCCAGAAGGAAAGAAAACGTTACCAGGATTCTCAGATGGCTTACACAAATTAATAATAATCTGTGAAAATACGAAGTCGACCGGTTCTTGATTTCCCCCCTTCCCTCCCCTCCAGCTCCCCAGCCCACTGCTGAGATTGAGATAAAAGGACCTGTTTCCTGGAGGACGAGGAGAACAGACACGTTTCTGGTGGTATAGAAGGGACCGATGGCAATGCTTCAGAGTATATTTGAGACGCAGGATTCAACCTGTTAACAAAAAAATTAAGCAGGGGGAAAATATCAACGGGAAGGAGAGATATATATACATATATATATATATATATACCCGTATATATATACAATTTAGAAGTATTCCCCAGGTGGCCACAAAGCATGGGCTGTGTTCCAAGCACCAACCTCTCTGACAGCAGAGTGATCTGTCACAGTAGCAATGAGTCTGAGGAGTGCAATTTCCCTCACCAGACCAACACAACCATGTCTCAACAGCAGCAAGGCAACCCCGTCCCAGGATTATTCATTAAATGCTACAACACATCCACTTATGAGGCGAGGACTAATTCCTCTAAGAAAGACAAGAGGGAGAACAGCCAGAGCATGGAGGCAGAGGCCCAGACCGGCAGATCCAGTGTTAAGGTAAAAAGGGTGCTAAACATGAGCACTGTTTCTCTCAGAACAGGAGTTGTCCATAGCGGCGTAACCCAAGGAGCCTCCTTGTCGTTGTGGGGAAACTTTTCCTGGCTTGGGCTATTACTTTCGTTTATGAACTAATCAGTGCCTTGACGACTTTATGGAGGTACCTAAGCCTCTTTCTTCATTCCAGAAAATGTGTTTTCCTAATCCCGGGAAGGAGAGCGGTGTAATTGTCTTTGTTGGGCGTTAGAGCCGGGGGCACGGGTCTTGCTTCTGAACCCGGCGGGGCCCATCCGCCCATGGTGGGACTCTGCCTTGCGTGGGAGCTGCATTCATTCCAGCGTGTGTGCTGGGTCGTCCCGTGTTGGTGTGCGTGCTTGTCTCGTTTGGAAGCAGGAGTACATCGCAGTCTGAAGCGATCTGCTTGCTGGGCTGATCAGTTTGCACACCTCTTCCATTCGGAAAGTTGAAGGGAGAACGGCAGCGTGTTCTGCTCTGGGCACTGATTTACATTAACAACTTGTTGACCTTGTCTGCTGCTGCAAACAGGATATTTTTGGAGGGGTTTTTTTTGCATGTGTTAGCACCCATACTCTGGAGTAGAGACAATGGGAGAATGTATGAAGTTGAGAGACATGTATTAAAAAAATTTTAGCTTGTGATTATTTTCTTTAAAGTGAGACAGTAGTATTTGTTTGCTTTCTATCCATGGGCTGTTTGTTTATGGGTTGTAGTTTAGTTCCTAATGCTATAGGTTTGGATTATGTCTTTGTTTTTTTTGAGAAACTTTTTGTTTTATAAAAATAAGTAAGTGCAAATGTAAGAAAAATCAAATTGTAGCAGCTCAGAGGGTATTATAAAACATGGCTGATCTGTTCTGGTTCTCTGATAAGAACTGAGATACACATGCTGTAAATATAAGATACAGGCTTGACATGCAGGCAAGATTAGCTTCATGCTAAGTGTTTTGCAGACTAACAGAAACTCTAATCATTTATAATTTTCTTAGGATTTTTACTTGTTCATTAATTTGGCTACTAGAGAGTATTGACCTGGAATAATTGACTTCAGTTATGTGGGTGATATTCTTCAATTGTTTTCCTTCAGATTTAGTAATCTCTGTTCATAATAGTTTTTAAAAGTCTATAGATTATTAGACACTACTATAAGTAGTGAGTTGCTTAAAGCAAAACATGAAGCCGAATGGTGTTGTATTCAACTAAACTTTTTGTGTTAATAACACTGTAGAGGAAATGAACTTTACAGCCCTGCTCACATGCAACAGACACGCTTACGGCTTATTGAACACAGTCACCACGCTAAGGAAGCTTAAGTTGTCATCAGGATCCTGACAATTGTTTTGCTAGATGAACTTTTAATTGTGACTCTAAATAGTCTTAAATTTTATATTCTGGGAATTTGTCTCCTGTGTGATAGCTTACGGGCAAACCCCCCTCCCAAACCTGTTTCCAGAAGCATGCATGGGACGCAGTCTTAATTTTGTTAAATTTTGTTGTTCAGTTTCAAGAACTTTGTACAAATTCTTGTTAGGAGGTTTGGATAATTCAGCCAGATGCTATAGGGTTGCTGTGGTTTGTATGCATGCTGTCATCTCATTGGCAGTCACTCAGATTTTTATCACTCAATCACATTTTCTGCCCTTGTCATCGCTCTAAGCACAGTGCTGGGAAAGATGGGTTTTGAGAAATGAGAATGGAGTTCTTTTTGTGATCAGCTGAATATCAAATATGTTGGACACATCACATCTGCATTATTTTCATGTGCAAAATCCTATAATACTCTGTATTCTAATACTCTGTAAAGCAGCATGGTATTTCATTCTCTGCTTTTATCATTAGTGTGTATGTTATGATCAGATTTACAGTTCTTAGTGTTCTAGATAACCATGTTATCTTGGAGACTGTGCTGGAGTCAGGGATCCCTGGAGAGCAGTTTTCACAGTATGGTGAAATTGTTTGCAAAGAATGAAGTGTAAGAGCATTGAAAATAATGGACAGGAGCCTGAAATTCCTGAAGCCAAAAGAAGCATTGGGCAGGATGTTGTGCTGTTTTGTAATTAAAGGGATTTTTGATTTGAGAAAGAACTGTGAGAAATGGGTTGTTACTAAGAACCATTGCTATTCTTCAGAGTGTGTAGTACACTCTGTATGGCCCCAGGGATCCCTTCACACAAACATAAGATGCTAAAAACCTTTTGTGCTTTGGACAGTGGTGGTGTCGCCCAGAATTTGTGTGAATAGTCCTGAATGACATTTACACTTGGTTTCAGGGCACTTTAGTTTAAATTGTTGTATATGCACAGATTAGAGCCAAGAGGATGCTGTGTTAGAGCTGAGAACAAAACTTGGCCTGTGTGTGAATCTCATATTTTCACTTTGGCTGGCATTAATGTTAATGTTGATTGAAACACGTATAGTAGGTAGTGCAATAATTTTTGTTTAAACAGTTTGCTAGCGATAGTGTACATGTTTCAAGTCAGAAAGTATAATAAAAAGAAAAAAACCCATGGTAATTGTAAAATAGCATTATCTATATTACTAATTGACCCTCCTAGTTATTCTGGTTTTATATTTATGTCTTATTGGATCTTTCATCTGGTCAAATAGCAGAGGAATGAGCATACTGTATTTTGTGATTTGCATCAATTTATAAGCTGTAGGTAAAAAGAGTTACCTGTTCTTCCCTAATATGGAATACCCTAGGTTATCCATCTGAATTTGCAGAACAATCCTGAAAGTGTGTGTGTGCAGACAGAGATGCCATAATACCTATTTCTGGTATATATGTGTATGGTGATAGTATATGAGAAACAGAGGAGCCCTTTTAGGTCATGGCATCTTTATCTCCCTCCTTAATTAATATTATTATATGTGGCTTTTCTTTGAAAATTTATGAACCAGCCATAAAACTCTCCCTTAATTTTCTGTGTATTTACTCTGCAGATTAAACCCTGTACTAGTGAAAGATGAGCAGGACTTGGATGAAGGGACTGGGGTTTGATTATCCAGTGCTACATAAAGCATATCAAATTACACCTACCCAGTACTGTTGCAAAGGAGATTTTTATTTTAACTCTAAAAATCTCAAGAAAGTAGCATCAAAATTGCGATAGTCTGTCTTTTTTTGCATATATTGTTTATAATTTTCAGACATTTGTGCAGTTGAATTTGTGGTAATGGTACTTTGGCTTTATAGAAACCTGCCTAAATACCTTTAGAATAATAAACTTTTTAATCTATAGTGTAAGTGGAGTAAATACTGAATGGCATAAGGACGTTATGGGCATTTATTTAAAATTGTCTTAGGTATTCATAATCATATGCTATCCCAACATCCTCTGTGTGTGTGACTCTTCTACAGTGCATTGATATACAGTGTAGCAAATAGATTGCACCTTGATTTTGCTCTGTCATTCTTTTACGTACGTAAGATTTCCTTCCTCTTTTCTTGTGTAGCTCTCTCTGTCGTGCACATTTAATACAGAAATATGTGCATTTGGGTGCAAGGGGATCAGAGAGTGAATCCAAACTTCCTTTATTTTAAATTAAAATTACTTCTAAGCCAGAAGGACTAAATGTGAAATAGTGTTTTGATTTATCAGCTGATATGGGGCAGCCAGTTTAAATCCATGCCCCCACAGCCAATAAGTTTTCTGCATTCAAATCCTTTGAAATCCTTTGCCTGTGAATTTTGCAGTCACTGCAAACCAATGGTTGCATAATTCTGCATATAAGAGGCTGTGTGCTATATGGTACCTGCAATGCTGAAGTGGATCTCATTTCATCAGTTAACAGCATGTTATTTAGTCCATTAAGCTGTCTGCTCTTTTCCTCCCTGTCTGGTAATTCCTTTCCTTTGGAACACATGAGCACTCCCTCCCTTTTGATACTCCCACACTTTCTGTCCATGCTTCCACTGAGGCCATCCACTCAGTCTTGAATCCTCCCTGTTCCCACTGAAACTCCTCAATCATTTCTCCGACAAACCACCCATCACCATTTCCCTCCCACTTCCACTGACGTCAGCCCTCCTGTACAGAGATCCTTGCTTCCACTGAGGGGATCCTTCCCACGCTGAGATACACAAACTTTTCTCAGCCTTTGCAGCTCCAGATTTTTAGACTGATACTTTTTTTATGCCGTTGTTGCAAGGCATGAACCCTTTCTTCAGGGTGTGGAAGACTAATTTTTAAGGTGAATGAAATGAAATGGTGTAGAAATATGTTAACTGGGTTCATGCTCAAGTCTAATATTTATCTTTCTTAATTTCTTGTCGCTTGTTATGTAAGTTGGAAAAAACCAAACTGTTAATCACTTGCAGTGCATAGATGTCTACACTACTAAAACAGCATAAGCTGTGTTTTGAATTTTAAAAGCATTACAATTGGTACCTCTCGTGATTGTGCCAATCAACTCATGCAAAATGTATCACAGCATCTGAGGGTAATTCCTTGTGTGACTGGGATGAGCAAACTTAGAACCTGGATTTTTGGAGTACTTACTGTTGGTAAAACGTTTACGAAAACTCCTTTCACCTGGAATGCATTTGCCAGGCATGAAGGACTGACTGACTTCTTTCTACCCTTTTCATTGTTCTTCACTGCTGCTGTCCTGAGCAGTCTTTGTGTCTTTTTCTTGGCCATTTTAGGTAGCTAAGTTCTAAGCTTTTCCTTTTCTGCCACCCGAATGTGTCCATAGAGGAAGTATTAAACCAAACCTTTATTTCTGCACTTCTAGGTATTTCTTGTACTGTATGGTACCCTTTTTATTCTTAATTTTATGGCTCAGCTTGAATTGTAAATACATCCACAGTGAGAAATTTTCTGTTTGTGGAATGTACTTACAAGCCAGGCAGAGTAATGGGAGGTGATATACTAACGAGTTCTGCCTCTGTTTCTACCATTCCCAATGTTACATGTGATGGGATATTCTTATGCAAGTTGCCAGCTTTGCCTTGCTATTGAAGGTGCCAGCAGTTCGGATTTTACATCAAAAATGATGAATTTAAATAAAAATTGAAAATGTGAAATGGTTTCTTCCTCTTGTAAATACTTCTTGTTCAATGAACTGTAGGTTAGAGGATGCTTGCAATCTGTGTGAGTACGAAGAACGTCTCATTAAGAAAAGTTCATGATTCATTTGAAACTTAGAAAAAATAATGTTTGGAAACTGTTTTGCTTCCTCATTTTCCATGCTTTAATATTTGTTGCTCCTGTTCAAGTAAATGCCTATGTCAAGAAAGGGAGAGGTATTTGAATGAGAATTATTTTTAACACCCATTGAAATTGTTATATCCAGCAGTCGCCACTACCAACAGTGATGAATTGCTGTTTTGTTTTACTTATTATATGAACGTTTGTTCACCTCTCTTGGCTGTCGCATGGAGAAAAGACTCCAGATTTGGGGTACTTAAGCAATAGTATCAATATTCCACTTTTTGAGCAGTTGAAATGATAACTGACTTTCAAATGAGTCCTCAAAGAGGAAATAAGTGTTTCAGATTATGGACAGCTAAAGATTTTTATTAGGTCTCAGCAAAAAGTGAAAGAAACTTAAAGCAAATATGATAATGAGCAGACTGGCCTTAAGGTGAAATAGTTTTAATACGAGCTTTATGTAAGTTGTGATTTTATCAGAGGGCCACAGAAGCACCTGCACACATAGGAAAACAATTTAGCATTGTGTTCTATTTTGGTGATGTGTATGGATATAATATGGCCACACCATAAACTGCTTTACCAGCCATGAATGGAATGAAAACATTGTTAGCAGTGTTTCCAAGATGACACATGGAGCACGATTTCATGTCCACAGCTCAATTTTCCATGTGAATTGCAGTGTTTTATATGTCAGACCCATTCATCCAGTGGAGGTTCACTGGGCATTTGCTTGGCCCTGTGACATTGTACACATTTCTGTCTGTTCTTGGGGTAAAATAATTAGGGAACTTCATTTAACCATAATTTAAATTGGCACATGATAACAAGATACAAATTGAATAGCTTTAATGTGCATGGCATACTAAATAGTTTTATTGCCCAGAGTCAGATTTTTAAGTTTTCAAAGGCATTAATGAAGTGATGTTGTTAAAGTCCTCTTCTTTGCAAAAAGATCACAGAATATGCTGAGCTGGAAGATACAGGCATCCAGCCCCTTTTAGGTTCTTTATTGATATCCATGTTAAGGCCAAAATGTAATAAATGCTGTTTTTACACATGCTGTGAAATGAAATAGCAGAGTCTCTAATTTGTGCATTCTTCCAGACTGTGCTCTTTTACTATGGGTTGTACTTCTGGCTTCAATTCAAACTCCCAGGCCCTTTTGTCTTCTTCCTTGTAAAATCTGTAACTCTGTCCCTCTATAAAGTAAAAAGGTTAGCATTATTTAAGCCAGCCCCCACATGTATGGCTTTGTTGCAGGAGAAAGGAAGAGGGCTAGAACCTACTTTTTGACATGGAAATTTGTTAACAAAATTTAGGCTGTATCTATTTTGAATGTCGTTGACAAGGTAGTTGAGGTGGGTTCTGATAGTGTTTTAAATGTTCAAAGCTGTTCTGCGTATATATGTAGAGAGTTAATGTCCTTGCACAGCAAAATGACTTGGAATAAAAAAAGGAGTATTCAAGAATTCTTTCTTTTTTTGAAAAAAAACAGGATTATTTTGCACATTAATTTGAAAGTTGCATAGGGAACTTGAAACCTTTTATATGCCTTTTTCAAGTAAGAGGTATTTTCCTTTATAAGTCAAACATTTTCACATCGTGACATGAACAGATTTCAGATTTTGCTAAGGGGAAAATGTTAAACTTGAAATCTTTTGTTTTTTAGATTTCCCAGTTTCCTACGTAAATCCATGCAAAGAAAACACAGAATCACTGGACAAATGTGAAGGAATGACATCCTCTACTTCCCATTGTTTTTTATTTTGAGTTTGTGACCTTTAGCTCCCTACTGGGATGCCGTGGAAACTTTGAGGCCCCATCTTGCTACTAAAAGACAACGTGTTTTTAAAGTTACACATTTACTATTGTTTTCTGTCGTGAGTTTGAGATTCTGTTATCTCTAATAAAATTTAATCAAACAAACTACCTCAGTAAGTGATCAGTAGAGTCAACCTTCTTTATAAGAATCTCGTTTGAAAAAACTATGCTAACATGTAATTAAAGCATAACAAAAGAACCTTGATCCACATTGAATATAATTTTTTCTGTATTTAGGAGTATCTACACTTTTGCATCATCAGGTAGAGGTTCCTCATTTACAGTGAGTTATCAGGGTTGTGTCTCTTCTGACACTGAAGTGCAGAACTCTATTCACCAGAGTGGTTTTAATTCCAAGTTTAAATGCACAAAGTTATCTGCGTGATAGGTACGTAGGTCAAGATCACTGTTGAGCTGAGATGACTAGTTTGCAGATGTGTATTCTTTTTGGAATACTGTCTGCTGTTCCTTTCAATTTTTAAGTTGTTTTTGTTTTGGTTTTTTTTTTTCTTCATAAGTTTTCATAAGTTTGGTGAGAAATTCCACAAACGGTTGAGGACAACCACACCTATTACTTTGGTAACTTGAAGCAGAAGTGACGTGCCCTGAACACAGTTTAACTGCCTGGTAAAAATTGCTCTTTTACATGAGCTGTTACTGAGGGATAAATATTGTGGCAGAAAATGAGTATCAGAATGCAAGTCTACAAGTACTGAAATCCAGTGCTTTGCCACACACTGAAGTGTGGATGGCATTGGGATTGCTGGCAAGATATCAGCGTTTTATTTTTCAAAGCAAAGTGTTATTTTCAAATACTGAAGAGATTTATTGGTGGGCCAAATGCTCATTAAAATGACAGTCTTTCTACTGTGACAGTCTTTCAACTAAGATCTGTGGGCTCGAGGATTGTTGCTGTCACTTCAGGTAGAATAACTTTGAGAGTGGTGACTCTTGAAGTTAAAACTTTGAATTTCTAAGCATTCAAAAGGATTTTTTTCCCTGACTTATTTGTACCTGTGCAGTTCTTGACTTGCATCTGAGGATTGTTCTGTAGACAATGATGCAGCAGTGTGCCCAAGGCCAGAGAGAGTGAACTGAAATGGGAAGATCCAGACTTCACTGGGTTACTGTGTGACTCTTTGGCCAACTTGCTGTTTCCACTTGAATGCTTGATCTTAATTATGTGTCGTGCAGGATCAGGGCCACCATGTACCCAGAACATAAGAGCTGCACTGGCAGCAAACTGTGTCCATGTATGCAGTGCTTTGTCTCTAGCACCCATCAGCAGAGTGGGCTTTGGAGAAAGATGCAGGGGATCTATTTAAAGGTACAAAGACGAGAAGAGTTCTTCATGTTCCTCATGTGGCTTTAGTCTGAACATACTGATTTACTTCTCGTTTTTCACCATTCTGGCATGTAATGTGATACCAATAATTTAGTTTTATGCCCTTAAAACTTGGTTGCTAGGTTGACAAATGCAGTAGAAAAATTGTGCTCTTGAGTGGAATTTGTGAATGGGGCATTAATTTCCAAACCAGTGTCAGCACATACTTCATGCCTGAAACACCACCAGTGTGAATGGTTGATATATCTGTCTCTGCAGATACTATTGCAGGGACCAAGTACGAGCTCTGAAAATGTTTACGAGAAAGCAGGGGACATGAATTGTAGCTAAATTTGGGGTTGCATTTTGAGTAGGACTTCATGACCGGAGAAACTAGTTTCTTTCATTCATAAAGCAGAGTGAGGGTAAAATTGATATTTAGAGGAATTAAATATTGCCAACCAGGGGGCCAAGGAGGTTTTGCAAACCCAGACAACTTCTATTTCTTTTAACAAAAGGAAGAATAAGTCCTGTGAACATAGACACTGCTTCATGCTTCCATTGGTTCTGCTGGAACTTTGATGTTACTTAGTATTTGATATTGGCTTTGTTTTGGTGGTTTTTTGTGTGTTTTTGTTTTGTTTGAGGTTTTTTGTTTGTTTGTTTGGTGTTTTGGGGTTTTTTTGTCCTTGGCTGGAAGAGATCTGGTTTCTGCAGAATTTCAGATGAAAGGGCTCTTCTGCTTATGATGTCAATTAGTTATATTATCATATATCCTACTTCTGGAAGTGGTTGGTTGGTTGTTCTTGCTGTGTAATGCCACAGAGCTGAGATGTGTCATGACAGAGTCAGGTAGTGCTGTCAGTCACAGCCCCTAAGCCTATCAATGACACTTTTTCCTTCCGTGAATAATCTCACATATTACCTTTCCAAAGTATGGAATATTTTACTTTGAGGCAGCTGCCTACTTTTTAGGAGAGGTTTATATTTTCTGAAATATTATTGCAAGTTACAGCACTTTAAAATGGGTGTATTAGAGCAGTAGCTGTCGGGAACCAAGTTTAGTCCAAAAGCAGCTGCCTCTGGCACTGATACCTCGTAGCAAGAATCAGCTTCTTGGAGATAGGAGAGATTTAGCTTTTATGATCCTTGTTCATAGTAATAAAAAATCATTGAACTAATGAAGGTGCTCAGAGGAAGCTATCCCTCTCCCCACTGCCTTTGATGAGAAGGACAGAGAGAGTGTTTGTCCTTGAAGGACAAGCCGTAGTGTCAGCCTGCTGGTTTGGTAGCAAATAATAAAAAAAAATAAATTTTCTTGAGCATTCTATACTGTTGGTTCCTATAAGTAATACGATGTATCAGCTTAGGATATTTTACTGAAAAACACTCTGCTGTCACTGTCTCTATGTTATAATAGTTGGAAAAGTCTAGTGGCTTGTCAGATCCTCAAACTTAGCTCCTAGTCACAGTGTGACCATGGGAAAATTGCCAAAAGCACCAAATTTTCAGAGAAGCGTGACTGAAGTTCACATTTTCTAAGAAGCTAAGCTCTCTTACGAATTACTTAGAGTGAGATTCATAGCTGGACTGTTAAAAAAAAGTGAGCTGAAATTGCCATCTTTTATTTTGCCAGTTAAACTAAGAAGGACCTCTTTTTGGAGGTTACGTAGCTCTGAAGTTTTCTGCTGACTTTATCTTGGCTGTTCTGAATGCTAGGAGCTCTTACAAGGCTCTCTTGTAGTCTTTAGGCAATATAAACTCTATTCTGCTGTGCTCTGCTGAGGTTGTGGGATATTGTTCATGGAGTAGTTTTTGCTTTGTGGAGTAACATTGCCTTGATATACAAACTTTAAGCAAACTAGAGAATTTTAAGGACTATGGAAGTGAACTAGACCTGGTGCAGGTTCAGGGAATGGCAGTCTTTTCCTCCATTTCTTCTGTGAGGCTTTGAGCTGTGTTAGGATGTGCAGGCTACGTGTGTGTGTTAGGATGCAGCTGTTATTTTCAACCCTTTATTCTGTGCACAGAAGTTACATGAGTGAGGAGACGCCTCGCTGATACGTTGCAGTGCAGTGTCGTTGCATCCTTAATTAAATCAAGACCAGAGCCCAGTGTAGAGTGTGACTGGGGGGGGTCCAGCACTTGACTCAGAGGTTACTATGAGATATGGTTTAGTTACAGAAGTCTTGTTTCCACAGGGATCTTTATCTAGTTTTGGAAGAGTGATTTGTCCTAAAAAGTTGAGAAACCTCGTAAATTCTTCCATCATCAGTTGGAACAAGGGTATTATCTCCCTCAGTCAGTTGTTTTCTAAAGTGTGTGTTTAGCAATGAGACCATGTGGTCTCTTGCCCTTTCTCCACGGATGACCTGCAAAGAAGAACTACCAACCCCCATCAGGAAACCTGATACTTTTGGTCAATGGTCCTTTACATTTTTTCCCCAGCTGACTGGCATTCCAGCCGACTGATCAGAGAAGTACCCAGTTGCATCCACTTGTTAGGATTTGCTGGCCAGGGTTATTCCGTTTCAGGACAAAGGTACCAAGGAAGTGTGTTGTGTTGAGCAAGCCTGAAAGCAGAGCAGTGCTTCCCTGGCTGTGGCCAATCACTTTGAATACTTTGGGATCTAGTTTCCTCTTACACTTGTAACAATACACTCGGTAAATACTCATGTGAAATATTACCTGGGAGTCTTTAAATACTTGACTACTATTAGCTTCCTGCCACTTTGTAAGAGGTACAAGGACCTGTATAATACCTCACTGGGTTTTTTTCTTTCTCTTTTTCCCCCCTCCATTTTGTAGAGAGATGGGTGTGAGTGAAAAGCTTGGCATTTTTTCTTTATCTTTCCCAACATCAGGAGATCCCAAGCCAGCAGGTAGAATTTCTAGGAGATTCTTCTAAAGGACAGTCCTTTAGCCATCCTAAAATAATTTTATGATTTTTATTTTTTTCCAAGATAAACCAATAAAACAACTCCTATAGAGAAAGAAGCATGACAGGGATTGTGGCTAAGAGCTAAGAGCCCCTCTGCTTTTGCTGGGTGCTGCAAGATATCTTCATATTCTTAATAGTCTGAGTTAGGTTTGAGAAACCTCGATCTCCTAAGGAATGATCTGAGGCCAGCAGTAGTGATTTGTTTGCACACAAGTTCTGAAATGTAGATTGATTGCTGTAACTCAGTTTGGTTACTACAGATACCTTTGTCCTAGAGCAAACATGAGCAGACTGTCCAGAGGCTATATACATATGTACAAGATGTTTGCCAATTAGCTCGCAGTTAATTTAAATGGAATACAACTCCCAGACTTAGTAAACCCTCAACTGTGGCAGCTCAGCCACAGCCATTTCTTCTCACCCCAACATCACTATCAGCCTGGCATGACAGCATTGGCTTTACCTTGCAGAATTGTTTCTGTAGCACTGTGTAGCTCTCTACTGCAGATCCAAGTATTTTCAGTATCTGTTGAAGGAGGCCTGAACTGGTTTTAGAAGAAGCAAAACTGCAGTAATAAATCTGATCTATTTGAAACACGAGTTGGAAGTTGTACCCTCCTGTCAGCAGGTTCACTGTATGATGTATTGTGGAGCTTTGGCTGCAAAGAAGCTGTTGCCTGCAGTTAATGAGCTGTTCAAAGTAGCTGTGAAATTGTCAACTTAATTAAGCCGAGTTTAGCTACCAGACATCTTTCAAAGATTTTGTATGAAGAAGCAGGCTCTGGAAATGCCCAGGCTATGCGCTGTAGGAAAGTGCTGTGTGCTTTTCTGAACCAAGAAATTAAGAGCTTATGTGGTAAGAGATAGTGCTATTTTACAGGGTTTAAAGAAAGCTTGTTGGGGAGCTTCACAGTTTTTTCTATTTTTAGAGAGTTAAGAAGCATAAGCACTTTAAAACAGTCAGTGGATTGCAGCTTCTTTGTGATACTGATTGAAGATTTCAATCTTCAGTGTTTTCTCACCTTTTAAAAGATGATCATACATAAGCAATTCTTTTAATTATTATCTGTTTCTTTATAAAATAACTGATCGAGTTTATTCTTGTGCTTTGTGCTCCTTCCCTTTCTGTCCTTTGTGCTCTCTTCCCTTTCTCCTAAAGCTCTGCTCTAATTGCAGCAATACTGGTACTACTGTGCTTGTGGCAGCATAGTTTATGCCATTTGAGAGTACAAATACAATGGTATGGCTTTTTCCACAATGGAAAGCTTTCCTGTATTTCTTGACTTGTGGAACTATACTTAGGACACGTTTCTAGCTTAGGCAGTCTTAATACAGTCAAGACCAAGACGGTATGAGGAAAGTTACCTTATCAGTAAGGGATTTGGATTTTTAATAGTATTTTATACTGGAAAAATCTCTATTGTGGATATAGTGAATAAGGGGAAGCATGCTTTTGTCAGAATAGTGTGTTTCATTTGAGGAATTGGTATAAAGTGCACCAGCAAAACCAATTTTGCTAATGTTAGCTCCATTTGCAATAAGAAAGTTTCCCAGGACACTTATGTTATACCTCTGCTGGGACTTCAGGATTGTGCAAGTGGAATGGAAGTGAAGTGAGAGCCTGGCACTTTCATCACACGGAGCCCTTTTCCTCTTTGTTGAGCCTTTGGACTGTGATAGTTTCTGGCAGTTGATGTCTGAGCCACTTGCCAGCTTTTATGATGCCTTGCAGCAAGAACTGGTAGCAGTGAGAGCTCCAAGGAGCTCTGCTAGCACTCTGAATGCTGCCACCATACTGGTGCTTGTTTTGATTTTTTTTCCTCTTTTGAACAGACAAATTTAACAGGAAATAGTTTGGCTGAGGTATGCAATCATAATGTGAGTATTTGCAAACCTTTGGGAAGAAATGCATTTTTTATCAGCAAGACTTTGTAGGCTGGACTAGGCAGTAGAACAAGCAGAGGGGAAGTCCTTGAATTAGGACAAATAAATGATTGTTAATGGCCTTTGTCCTCTGTTGTTTGTGGACCTTTTGCTGTAGCACATTGCTTTTCAGAACAGACTATGAGTTATTGGCTCTGCATTCTGCAACTAACTGCAGGTTATTAAGGAAAAGTTGAAGTCTCATCAGTTGCATTGCTTAGAACTGATTTATTGTTAATAATTATCTCCTGTAACTGTTCCAGATTTGTTTGAATATGGGACAAATACGTATAATAATACATACAATGCATACAGTAAGTATGGAAAATACTGAATTGCCAGATGTGATTTGGTGACAATTTGATTGTAATGCCAATGTACTGGCAATTTATGATAGAAATGCTGTCACACCACAGCTGTTTCTGCGGCAGAAAGGTCATTTCACTGCATGTTTCTGCTTAACATTCTTCCTTTGTCAGCTGTGGTGGTCTGTAGTTTTTCTTTGACTTGTTCAGTCACACATTCTGATGATTTCTTCCTGCAGCCCCTTTTCTTCTTTTTGCCACTATTTTCTACCTTCAACCGCCATTTTCATGTTTCTAATGCTCATAAATGCATCTATCTGTGATTTTTGGTGTCAAAAATAATACATGTTCTCTCACTGATAAAACTCCTATCAGCTTCTCTCAGTGTCTTTTTTAGTGAAGTACTTTTGGTGGGTGAAGGTCTTGGAGGAAGGTCCAGCTTCTTCTCACCCACTGGCTTATGACACTATCCTATAAACCACAGAATCTTGCTTTCAAAGGGGCATAGCTAGTAAACAGATGTCTCCTGAAAATCTTTATTTAGTGCACACAGTGTACTCTTAATCATTTGCACCAAGGTCAATAGCCCTTAAAAGGCCATTATTATAAATCAATCTGATATTAGAGAAGTATTTTCATAGATGTGTACGCAAACACAAATAAACAAACCATTATTTTTTCTCTAACTTCAGCTAAAATGCAGTAAACTTATTTCTAATTTACTGTACTAGAAAAATGATTTTTCATCAGCTTTCAAAACTGCAGTGCTGTTCTATGCTTAAAATATTTTCTGTACTGACAGTTTAGATTGTAGATGTGTTCTTGTGTTGCTTAAAAGAAAGAAGTAATATTGTGGGCAAAATAATTTTGTTTTTCATAGCACAAAACATAAATAATCAGTTGATGTGTAAATTGCTTGATTATAGTTTATGGATATGAATTTTAGTTGTTATTTAACTATGAATAGAGGTTGTCATAAATTACAGTCAGCATGGACTCCTCATCTTGTATGATTCAGCTGGTGCTGACACATTTTCATAATAAAAATTAGTCATTTTTCATTTATTTTTGTAACCATTTCAGTTCAGATACTTGCTGTGTAAAGGGAATATCTGCTCAAATAGTTGTGATCAAATTGAACTTTGATCTGAAATGGAAATTGATTTTTCTCCTTACTAAGGATTTTAAAATGGCTTCCTGAAGTATTGAAGTTCAAGCTAGTTTTGTGGCAGCTTTCTTTTTTACAAGGACTGAGTGGAAGAAATTGTTGCTTTTCCTCCAGATGCACTCCCAACAGCTGCCACGATTCCCATTTTTTCATGGGATCATGTACATTGAGTCTAATGTTATTAACTGCTCTTTTACGTGTTTCAGTATCCTTCAGGGCTGCCTATTCTTTCTTGCACTGCCAGGGTTGCTGACCAGATATGACTGAAAAGTGGTCCACAAGTGCTCTGCCTTGCTGAGGGAGCTGCATCCATGAGCTCCCTACTCTGCAGCCCGGTTTTGGGCCACAAACTCTTCCTCTTATTTCTTAGTAGTGTGAGTGGACTGAGACCTGACTCTCATCTGGATTGCGTTGATGAGGATGGAGCAATATTTTGTTTAAATGGTATTACACAAGTAAGCCATAACAATGTACTGGGCTCTGAGTTGAAGCCTCCTGTCTCTGTATCCACGTTCTGGAGCCAGGCTGATGTGTGAAGCCCATAGTGTTAATGGAATGGCTGGTTTTCTCAGAGCCATTTTGTTCTTACTGCTTTTGGCTGCTCTTTACCTGTCTGATATATCACAACCAAAAGCCAGAGACTAATCCATGCTGGTCTTAGCCTACTGAGATCTCTTGAAGCCATGTCCAGTGTCTGTGCGTGGTAGGGAAGTGTTGAGTGAGCCCTGCAGACCTGCAGAATTTCGGGCAGACAAAACTTCGTAGCCTCTTTGTAGTCACCTAAACATCAGTGACTGGAGTGGTAGTGGTCTTCATTAGTGTAACAAACAGCCAAATGCAGATATGACAGAAAGGACACACTAAAAAGAAGTAATTTATATAAATTTGTAATTCTGGAAAAAAAAACAACCCACCTGTAAAGTTAGGCTTAGCACAAAAATGTGCTGGCCTGTGTTGGTACAGTATCTTTATATAGGCTGGAGTTAGGTTTGTGTGTTATGTGTCTATTGAACCTCGGTAGTCATTTGTCTTACACTTCTTTTGCTTTCTTTTACATCTTCCAGTTCAGTCCATGGAAAATAAACCTAAAATCTAATTACTTGCCATATTTTAATTTTTGTTCTTTAAATTTTCTTTGTCTTTTTTATAGCATCCTTCCAAAATGTCTTCCACTCTCTAAACATCAGGCTATTAAATTTTTGAAGCTCATGACAGTGCTGTTCCATAGCTCATTTGCACTTCTTTGCTTTTTGAATTACTTATTTTTTTAGAGAAAGCAATTGCTTTATTCTAACTGCTCTTAGTAAAAAATCCAAGCTTTTTAGGGCTAATAGATAGTTATTTCTAAACTTTACAACTCCTTTCCAAGTAAAGGTATCATGGAATTAGAAATTACCCAAAAGAAACTTAGACAGCAACAGCAAATCTAGTACAGACAAAAAAGAAAAAAAAAAGAGAGTTGTTTGGGAAAGGCCTGCAGTATTTTCAGCCATTTTTTTAAAACCATCAGATTCCTCTTTTAAAAATCCTTGAGACTGATCATGTTGTGCCTTGACAAAGACTTTCGGGATCTAGAATGGTATTTTACTTAGTGACTTGTGGGTCTTCTTGCTCAGGCAGAAAGATAAAGGAAGATAAGATGGTCAAATAGAAAAATGTTAACTTTGAATGATGTATAATGGTCAGTCAAGGCCATTGTGTAGTTTGTCTGCTTTGTGACAGATAAGCAACTGTGGTGCAAGGACTACACATGGGTTTTAGGTTAAAAATTCTCATTTAGCTTTGTCTAAACTAAAAGAACTTTTTTTTCTTTTTTTTTTTTTTTCTGTGGCTGGAGCTGTGGTTATTTATTTTTCTGTGTTTTGGGGATTTTCCCCTCTGGATGCAAATAATGCCCAATTTAGCTGAAACAATGTGTTACCCAAAGGCTTAATCAATGTTATATTTGAAAAAAAATCTGTGAAATATATAAAAAGTATCTGAAAACTGTTTCTCATTACAATAGCTTGAGGATTTCAAGTGTCATTGCTAATGTTCAGGAATGACTGGCCGTGCTCGTGAGGTCAGAGCATTCAGCTCGTTTGGGTAACTTGTATTCCAAATGTGTTGCTGAGGAGGGCGGGGAGGAGAGGGTCATGCTGCATTGTGGAACATGGATTTAGGAAGAAAAACAAGTAATGATACATTTTATTTGTGTTAGCAGGCGACAGCACACATAGTTTGTACAGGTCTTTGTTTTTGGTAATCAGTCCGAGAAAGTGGAAAGAATTAGTGCTAACAAGAAATCCCGTCTTGCAATGTAAACTCACGGGGACAGTGACATATCATCCTGTCTGTTTATAGGGCTCTTGTACACTTCAGTGCTTACACAGTGCAAAAGTAAAAATAAAAATAGTGACGATGATGATATCAGGAAATGAACTCTCTGTCAATTCACTCTCTGTAATGACATGGGCTTTTTAAAAGACAAACTCCTTTTCATAAGGAGAGTGCAAGAGTTGCATGTGCGATTAGAAGTAATTTAGTTCAGAAATAGATGACTCGTTTGTCTGCTGGCATAATTAATGATAGCACTGCTATCCAGTGTCCCACATATTTACAATAAAAAAAGAAAATTAACACTAAAGCTATTAAACTGAAGTTACCAACTGAAGGAATAAAAAGAAGTCAATCTCATTATCTTGAAGGAAGGTATTGCACATTTCCATGTATTTGCATGGAATATTCAGGAACAAAACCAGTTGACCACAGCATTCCCAGCACTCCTGTCTGATGTTGGCTGGGAAGGTCCACCGTGCTTCCTTCCTCTCTGCCTCTGCCCTTCTCTTTGGGGCTTTGCTGGACAGTGGATGTGGGTTGGGAGCCCTGGCACAGCTGAGTCCCAGGATAGCCTCAATACTAGGTCTAGTAGTTAGGAAATAAACAATAGTTAAAAATTAAAAGACTTGGAGTTTCTTTGATAAAATCTTGGATCCTAAGTGAGATGCTAGAATCACCTGAAATAGGTCTTGCTGGTAAGATACCCAAAGACATGGTCTTAAACAATATGGTCTAAGTTGGGACTTGTGGTTCTCATAATAATTTTTTCTTTCCTCCTTGAGTGGGCAGTGTCAACATATATTCTGAGAAAGGAGTCCCCCAAAGGATGGGTAAGGGCGCTGGCAGCTCCTCCTGGAACAGAATGCTGACTTTAGAGTAGCCTGAGGGGAGAAAACGTTATTTAGGTTTTAAATTATTAAATTGGGATTAAGTCAGATAGGTAAAAGATCATCATGTAACTCATGTTCTTGGCTCAATCAGATACTGCACAGAGATTAAATAGTTGTTTCCCGGGATGTAGAAGGAAGTTTTATATGGGCCAAGTGGCAACGTTCTTTTGTTTTCAGGGAGGCAGGAGAGACTCTTACCTCACATACTGGTGAAGACGATGATGTTCATGGGATTTGTTTTTTTCAACTTGATTGTTCCTCATCTGAACCAGTAAAGCAGTCTCGATGTATATCTAAAGGGCAGAGGTAGAGTAATAATACCCACAAGAGCACGAATTAGTTTTGAATGACCAGGCCTGGCAGCAGCAGTAGAAGAGCTGTGTAAGCATCAGGACTGATGTGTACAGAGTATTGTGCTGGGATAGCTGCAGTGCTTCCAATCCTTGAGCAAACTAAATTGGAGCTGGCATTGATACTTGCCATTCTGCATCCTGCTATGTAGAGCCCGTCACAAAAAGCTGAGGCCAAGCCTTTAATAAGATGAGGAAGGAGCCCAGAGGTGCCTTTTTTGTTCAGTGTGGCTCAGTGGCCTTGGCAGAGGATGGAACTCGAGACAAAGCGGGACAGTGGGTCCCCAGCAGTGCAATAGGGGCTCCAGTTCCTGCCAGGAGAAGATTAAATCCTAAGGGTTGGGGAGTTCAACACACAGAAATCCTACAGGAGGTCAGCAAGGCCCTAAGGGATTTTTCTAGGCTTGCAGTTTTTGGTCCTGTGGAGATCAGAAAATCTGTCACTTGGGCAGTAGCAGAGCCCAGAGTATAGCAGGACAGAGCTCCAGCTGCCCAGGAAACTGCATACCTTTTCTTCTCTGTTTCTCTGAGTATTCCTGTATGATTTTGGTGTATCTCAGGGATACTTGGAGCTTTGTAACACACTGGCTTGCTCCTCCAGCTGCATGCATGAATGGAATATTCAGGCTGGCAGAAAGGGAAGAGGGCAGAGGTTGTTATCCTACAGCAGAATTGTTTCCAGAAGTAAGTGTAAAAACGACAGCAGGAGGTTCTACACTTGTTCTCTCTCAATCTCTTTTTGATAAAAGTTTGCTTAGTTTACAAGTCAAAAGGTGATTTTTCTAGCAGCCAATATTTCTAACTCACACATTTGAGTCTGACAATCAAGCTGTTTTCTGTCTGAATCTTGCTTCATTGCCAGTAATAAAAATTCCAGCTTGCTCAGCCATGGTTATATTGGTTTTGCAGAGCTAACAGTAGTAAAAGCTAGTTTTTGTCCACAAAGTTAGCAGATTAGGTCTCAGATAAACATCACCTAGACAACGGATGTATAGAAAAGTGGGTTTGTTTTTTTTTTAATTGGTGATTTAGCTTGAACCAAAGGGTACTGAAACAACTCAGTACTTTTTTTTACCATCTTCAGCCTCTGTGCATTTCCCTTGCCTTGGTAAAGAAGAGATCTTACTTTGGAAGTATTGATGAGGATTATGCAACTTGCTGTGTATTACTGACTATTCCAACAAAAATATTCCATGTTATATGAGATACTTCCTCTGCTTTCTTGCTTTTAGTACCAATATTTGAATATCTGAAGCGAAGCCATATATTATCAACCAGTACTTTTTTCTCATAGAATTTTTAAAGCTCTATTAAAATGCTTATGAACGCCATTCCTTTTGAATGTTCTCTATTATTATTTCCTTACTTCAATAACTGCATACAATTTCTGTTATGATTAATCTTTCATAAAGGTGAAAACAGGAAAAGATGAATCTTTGGTTTAAAGAAACATGAAAAATATATCTGCTTAATTTGTATTTGTTTACTATGCAGTCTGTCACCAAAATTATCTGTCTTCCCAGCCTCCTGCTGTTTGTAGTTTTCTTGCTGTTAACAGAAGTTGTTATCAACATACAAATGATCCTTTAAAGTAGGAGTGTAATTCCAACATCTTTGCTGCATCAGTCTGTTCTCTCCTTTCACTCCTAACTTCTAGAAATGAGTAAGGCAAGTGTTTTGTAGTGCAATAAAATTCGTGATTTGAGAGTGTCTTTTGAAGGTATGGATGAAACATCGGTCATGGAAAAGGCTGTAGCTGCAATAAAGTGAATCAGTTCCTCTTTAATAGCTGCCTTGATCTTTTACTGAAGAGCAGTTGTGTGTGGTAGGTTTTTCCATCTACTGGCAGAGATATCTCCTGGCTGTTTAACCATGGCACTTGTTCCTGGAGGTGCTGAAAGGATGGGAATTGATCATGCCAACCCATGCACTGTCCAAACTATCCTGCATTTCCACTATGTTGAAAATAAATTGCTGTTAGCATTGAGAACAACCTCTAATGGAAGAAGAACAAATAGGGAAGATTACTATAAATCAGCACCTCTGCATCCTGAATGTACAACTTGGAACTAGGGGAGGAGAATTACTTTCAGAAGGTCTGTATACAGCTCAGGCTAGTGTTGAGCCTTGACCAGGAGCAAGGCTGCAGCATCATGTGTCTGTCACAGGGCTTGCTGCCTTTCACCTTTCATGGATCTTGGACACAGGCAGCAAGCCATGGACTAGTTAAATTGATCTAGTATGTCATTGCTCTCTTTTCTGAAGAGGTTGAGGTCTATTTGTTGTTCCACATTGAGAACTACCCTGGTTCACATGCAAATACTGGGCAGTCCTCTGTTAATTGATGTTTCTACCTTGGTGCATAGGTAACATGCTGGCACTTCTTGCACTGCAGCTGGAAATGTACATGTCACATGCTTGAAAAACATGTTATCTGCTGACGTGACAAGAGAAGGAATAAGGTCTTCCGTAAGAGTAAGTGGCTCCATAATGGCAATGTGATTTGTACCAGTAGAAGGATTTCTGATTCCTCTGTAATCTGAAACATGAAAGAGGTACCCTGACCTATTTTAAGGAATAACCAAAAGCTGTATCCTGAAAATTATGCTGACAGAATTGAAATCTGCAGTATCCTTATTTGGAAAGAACTTCCAAAATGTCACAATTTTTTTGGTGGACATGTTGCCTGGTCACAGATATGGGGTAGTCCCACAAGTATCTTGTAGAAAATCAGCATGCAGTATATTTTGGTTTGACTTTCTTAATTGATTTGTGAGAATATGGAGTTATGTCAGTTTGTGGTGAGAGAGGACTATGTCTTACTGTGCAGATGCTGTGTACTTTGTAGTCTGAGGAGCTTGTGAAGGCTTCTCTAGGGGGGCATGTTTCAGTGACTATCAGGTATTTGTAATGTGTCATGTCCAAGCTATTCAGTCTCTGTCCTCGTTATACACCCATGTCTTGTTTTGGAGTCAGTGTTAATTAAAGATTCTGGTAATAGTCTCTTGAGGGTTAAACTGTTCCCAAAGGATTATTTTCAGCATTGTTTTTCTTCTCTTTCTCTTCCCCATTGTTTGTTCTACTGAGAACCTGTTTCACTTTGTTACAGGGTTTACATTCTACCTCCATGGACACTGCCTGTTCTACTTTATTCCAAAGCCTGAAAGATGCTTTTGCTGTGTCCAGCAAAGCCCAGCCTGCAGCACTAAGCTAAACTAAAACATACACTGATCTTTGTGTGGAGCCTTGTCCCAGCTGGACTTTGGGGCCACTTCCCAACTGCTGATCCAATTGTCTCTTCTGATTTGGAGCAGGAAGCATTACTCTGGGATTATTTTGCCTCTGCAGTTTGTACTGAGGAGGTTGCTGATCTTTGCTGTTGATTCTAAGCCCTATGCAGATCAATAGGGAACATAGGAACATAAACAAAACCAAATTAGACACTGCCAGTTTGAGGTTTCCCCCTCTGTGGGGCCCTTGTGGTTCCTGGGCTCAAGCTGTGAAAGGAGGCGACTGTGCTGTCACAGCGATCTCTTATCCCATGGCAAAGGTTGAGTTCCTGAGGTGCAGCAGGGCCATTGCTGAGATTCTGGCAGGGGAATGGTGTTTGCTCTGATCTTTCTAGCATTGTTCAGTTTTCCTGCAAAGTTAGCAACCCAAAAAATGCTTCGGGGGAGGTTTAGGTGTTTTCTTTCTTTCTCCTCTTTGGACCAAACCTGTTCACAGACCAGGTGTAAAGTTTTTCAATGGCTAGTGTGATTTTTTTTCCTTCAGATGCTTACATAAGAAAGATTTAGTACTAAACAGTCTTCCTTTTATAGTCTCTGTTACACAGAGACCCCTTCAGTTTACATTTGCCCCATTCCTCACAGTGAAGATTATTTAACGATGTTTATTACTTTCTTCTGTCTTCTTTTCCTGATTTGTTTGTTTGTTCTCATTTATTTCTGTCATAGTTTAACTAAAGCTGAGCGTTCAGTTAAACTTTCTGGCTCAGACTGCTTCAATGCTTCTGTGCAAACAGAGTGTCTTCATGACACTCAATTTACTGATACCCTTCCTTCGGAAAATGAACAGTATTTGAAAGATTTTTCAGTAGCTGCAAGGGTAGGTGTTTTTTACCTGTGTCTTAAATCATTATAAAATACTGGAGAAGCTCTGCACACTCCCACAACTTACTGTATTGAAGAAATCTCTAACTTATTAATGTGCATGGTGATACATATTTCTTCTTTCTATTCAAGACAAGTTTTTGAATTAAACATATGTACATAATCCTTATTTAGGAGATAACATTTTCTGGATAAAACAGCAGCAAAAAGTGCTGCTTTTGTTGTTCCATCCCATTATAACAAATGCTCTTCTTTTTGAAGAAGCGTTAACCTTTCAGCTGCCACATTGATGCTTTCACTACTATTCAAGTACAGAGAAGTTTAGGAAATGAACAACAGATAATTTGCTGTACAGTCTTAGGTAATTTTAGGCATACACACGTTCCTAATGAGATGCCACATACCTTCTGCTTTTCTCTCAGAATTAGAGCCATCTGCAGTAGAGTGGAAGAAGGTTGCTGGTGTCTTAGCTGCTCTGGAGAGAAAACCCTCCTTGATCAAATGGTGCTAGAGTCTAGGTATTAAAAGATGAGTTTGTTATATGAAAGCCTCCTTGATATTTCATGGCAGGGACACAAACATGGCTCTTGAGCCATTGGGGGGAAAAAGAGAGAGGAGAAATAGTTAGTAGTCCTAAAAATCAACATTCTGGATATGAAAAGCTATCTTCTGGGGCCATGAAAATTGGATAAACTTGTGTGGGTTGAGTGCTCTTGTTTGTGTATGTGGCTGATTAGCATGAGCCCTCTACCCAAGATTGTTGGTCTGTGTCAATCACATGTGGCTGTAACAAAAAATGGCATTCTGCTGCCAAGTCCAGTTTCTGATGACTCAGCGGGTTGGGTGTACAGCCAAGCTATGTGCCCTTCAGTGACATGGAAACCACAGCCATTTGTGGAAAACAGGGCTCTTTTCCTTTCCATGAAGCAAGTGGAGCAAAAGAGTCTGCAAATATGGCATATTTTCTAGATTATATGATTGCTTTTTAAGAGGATGCCATGAAAAAATATTACTTTAAAGAAATGTCACTAAGGAAAGGCAGCATTTTGTAAGTGTATCCAGTTTGGTCACGTTCTAATATACACAGAGGTGCAAAATGTCAGTGTCTTATTTAGTAAGAAACCGGCTTAAGAAGAAAGTTAACTCATAGGAAAAATGAGTACATGAGGCTGTGAAATACGCCCCTTTTCTTGTTTTTTTTTCAAGTAATTTGAACCATGCTCTTAATGTAAACCTAATTTTGTCTTGAAATTAATGTACCCAGAAGAAGAAATGGTAAGCTGATACCTTTTGTAACCAAGCAGAATAGAAATTTATTCTGTGCCAGGCCTGAGATTTAAAGCAATATAGTTTTATAAGGATGTAAATCTCTTATGCTTAATTTTTTTTTCACAATCATGCAGCATTAGTAAGGTTTAAATGAAACTATATTTGATAAAATACTGAATTTATGTCAAAAATAAGAATGATCATTATTTCTTTACATGACTATACATTTGTATACTAATGCATCTTATTAAAAAAGGGATTTTAAACAACAGCAGTCTTCATGCATGTAAGCTGCACTACAGATAATCCGCAGCTTAAAAATACCAATTATTTGTGGAAAAAGTCTCTAGATGATGATCCGCGTGTTCCAATAACCTTTGGAAAGCCAAGAGCTGGAGCGGGTCCGAGGAGGAAGAGGAAGGGAAGGGGCTGTGGGGCAGGGCCCGGGGGGCTGGAGCTGGGTGTGAGCCCCTGTCCTTGGCTGCCACAGGTGACCCCGAGTGGCTGTGGGGCGATGCTCGGGGCTGTCCTGCCGGGAGCTCATCCCGCAGGGACCCGCACAGGGTCGGGAGCTCTTGCAGGGCACGGGCGGGTCCGCTGCGCTTGGGAGGGCTCCGGGACACGGAGGAGGTGGTGTGAGCTGGAGGATGTCCGGCTGGAGTTGGTAACAAAACTACTTAAGGGATCTACTCTTCGGAAACTGTAGTGCCTCCAGCTAAGCAGGAGAAGCTGAGGAGTGATTGTATTCCATGCAGCAGCGTGTGCAGTTAAAAAGGGGTGAAGCCCTCGGGAGAGTACAAATTACTGAACTTTTGGCAGTTTAGTGGAACCCTGAGCAACTAATTTTTCTTTCATTTCTCAGTGTTTGTGGTATATCCTTAAACCCGATGTTGTTTTTTCTTTGGAAGAAGAAATGTTTCTTTAGACAGTATGAAATCAAGGACTCATCTACTCAGATGAGAAGACCATTTCTGAATCAGTTTTCTGTCCGTTCCTATAATCAACCCCCTTTTGTTGCATATTTTCTGTTGATAATTGTAAATATTTCTACACAAACTCAGGTTTTACAAAAATGGAATGTCTCAGTTTCTTAAAACAGCAGATTCTGGCAAAAGCCTTTTCCTCCTTGTCTTCTGAACTGTCAGCAGCAAAGATTTAAGAACTTTCAGTGGAGATTTAAATGACTAGCTTTCTATAAACATTGCAGCTACTCAGTTTTGTATATACTGTAAGACTTGCTGGTGCTTTGTAACTAAATCCCAGACTATTTATTTCTCTCTTTTTAGCAGAGCATTTTTGAGAATCACAATATAACATTTTAATATACAAAACTCTGAGATTTATAGGAGTTTATTATATTCCTTAACTACCTTAGAAGTCTTGTACAGACAGCAGAACTATATTTTTTAATAGAAGTGCTACTTATGGCATCTATTTTTAAATGATTAAATTTTTCCTTTAGATGTTTTGAACCATTTTGATGTTTTGAGACCTTAAACCTATTCTGTAATACACTATTAAAATAAAATGGTTTGGCTATCTGAATGAGGTTTTTGGCTTAAAAAAATAAATTCAGTTTTAAAGAATAAGGGATATTGCATAATCATTCCCACATAGATATTGTGAAAAAATAATTTGTAAGATTTTAATTCTTCAAATACAGACAATAACAAAGCAGATAAATTTGGAAATTGGGTGAAATGCCATTACAATTCTTTGACCAGTTTGCCATTAAATTAGCTGATGGTGACTGCATTGCTGGCCAAAACTTCGTTTTCTAAGTCTTAAATAAAACCAGTTATAAGGTAGTTATATAATGTCATGTTAGTAAAAAGGGGAAGAGGGAGATATTCAGAAAATACTGCCCTTAGGAAATGAGTTAATGAGTGAGCTTTATTTCTTAAGCTATAATTTCTGAGATATTTTTGCAGTACCAGAAGCTTCTGGTCCGCTAGAGAACGGTGGTTTGTGTAATAATTTTTGTCCTTGCGTTTTTTTCCTTTTTATTCTTTTAAAATTAAAACAATGGAAAGGTGACATCCTTGCTTTTTTTTTTTTTTTTTTTTTTTTCCCTGCAGTCTTTTTGTGCAGAACGTACTGCTCGGCTGAGGATTTTCTCTGAACTGAAAGAATTTTGCTCATGCAATATGTTTGTGGGAAGCACATTGAGACAATGGAAGTGAGGATGGCTCGGCAGCCAGTGTTTTCCCTGTATTGGTCCTGTGCAGTTCATCCAAGTCAGCCTAGTTTCTGGCCCTGAGTGAAAGCCTGATAGAGCTGACAAAGCTGAAACCAACAAGGTTTAACTGAAATGGCATTAAATTAACAGAGGCCAAAGCAAATGTAATTTGGTAGGGATTTATTTTGTGGTGGGGTTTGTAGAGTCACTTGCTGTAAATGTTTCCTAACACAGTACACTAGTAAGCTTTGTTTTCGTTTTTTTTTTTTTATTGTTATTTCATCAGACTTCAAGCACTGACTTAATTTATCTGGGTTCTGCCTCAGGGCTAATGTGTGTTTGCGTTTGACTCTGTGCAAAATTGTCAGCCAAAATAGTGCCATTGTTTCTAAGAATGGTATCCTAAAAAATACATATTCGGGCCATGCAAAACTCTTGAAAATGTTTTCTGTTCAAATTTATCATAGCTTGGGACCAGGAACTTGATAGTTATCTGGAGTTTGGTGGATTTGTGCTGTCCTTAAGAATCCAATCTGATTTGAGGCTTTGTCGAAAAAGAAATAAATACTTTCATGAGGAATAACTTCTAATCCTAACCCTTCTCTTTATTAATTTTGGGGATTTGTTATTTATAAATGATGTTTACATTATATTGGAACAAGCAGTGTTTATTATGGGAGGAGAACATTAAAATCAGATTATTTTTCAGGCAGAAATTATGTCATATTGTACGTTTCAAGAAATGAGAAACTGTTGATGGAAAAGGGAGAAAATGCAAAATAATTGGAAGAAATCACATCTGTGTCAACTTCCACTAATGCTTGAGAATGGCATGTACCGTATAATTATAAAAATGTGATGTTAATAGGAAACACAAAACTTTATTATTTTTTATGACGGTAAACAAATGACTACTACATACATAGCAATTCTATGGCTACAAGAAGCATGTTTTTAAAGTAAACTGAAATGTTGGTATACAGAAAGTTGTTTTTAAACTTGGGTAAATTTGGTTTTTCCATTGTTTAGAAAAACCCAAAGGAAATGGCTGTATATAATGGATTAACAGTTTATACATTTGCCTGTCCACAGCTGAAAAAAAACCCTAGTAATGTATTGGCATGCAGAATCTGAGCACTTGGTGTAAAGTTATACGTTTCACAGGCTTTTATTTATAGTGATTGTCAGAACTTTTCCAAGTATTTCTAACTTGTCTAACATGTTTTCCCGTTATGGAATTGTGGATGATTTTAGCCAAAACATATCGCTTACTGGTACAAATGACGACTGGATTTAATAAGCTGATGATTTAGTAAGATAAGTCATTAAAATATCATAGTCAGATGCCAGATGTGAAACAGTTAAAATTCTCTTAATCTGTTCATTGAAGCTGTGGGCTATTCTTCAGCCTGATAACTATAATTTTTATACATTCACTATTTTGAAAACCTTCTGCTTTTCAGCCTTACTTATTTTTATTCCGTTCCCTTCCTCCAACCCAGAGTCTCACCAACTAAAAAACCCCCGAAGAGAGTCTATGCTTTGACAGGATTGCTCTTTGTTAGGAATACTGGGAATTAGAATACTATTCAGTTCTTTAAACAAATTCAGAAGTTTTTCCAAGATCAGGCTCAGAGAAGGAAGAGCTTTAATAACACTATTGGACTTCATTTGGGTTAAACAATTTGTGCCTGTTCCCACTGACCTCATTAGAAGCTGCCTTGGGCTGTGGGTGTGAAGGGGCTGATCTCACCTCCCTTCTAGCCCACATTTTGCTTTGCTTTTCACTTGGATGCAGCAGTTCTGTCCACAGGCAGCCGTATGGGAGCTGATGCTGAGTCGCAGAGGGAAATCCCAGCTGACCCTGACAGAGTGAACCCAGGAGTTTGTGGGAATGGATAGTGCTGTAGGGTTAACGCCATGTTAAAATTTTATAATGCAATAATTGTGGAGCAAATATGATTCGTTCCCTTTTCATTCCTTGTTTTGAATGCCCCTCTTCAAAGTATTTGAGCATTTTATGGAAGACCTTCTGGTTGGCCGGAAAAGGCAGGACAACATCTCCTTCTATAAATGGAATAATAATTGCACTGTGCACTGGCCAGCAGAGACCAACATCTGGATCCTAGTTATTGGTTATCTTTTAATCATGAATATGTAATACGTATTTCTTCTCGGCTGCTCTTTGCCAGAGTCCAAGGCCTAGTTAGGAGAGTAGGGTTATTGGCCATGCAGTCCTTGCTTGGCAAGTCTGGAGAGATCCAGTGCAACAAAGAATGATAGCAGATCAGGATGGCTTTTTAACTGCTCAAATACGCTCTTAAGAAAATAAAAATTCACCTCTTGCCTAATGGTAGCGTTTTTACACTCTGAGATTTTTGAGTAAGTAGAAAATAAAGAAATCTGTGAGCATATTGTACGTGTTAAAAAGAAGTACACTTCATGTTAGTAAAAAGGGCAGCATAGATGGTGAAAATAAGCCAGATCCTCTTGTTAGGTAAAGAGTGGGGAGCACACTGGTTCTGCTCCATCCCCCAAGGCTGAGGATGGCTTTGCCTCTACCCTGTGCCACTCCAAAGTGCTTTCTCTGCCGAGGTGATAAAAAGTGTTGATGAGGACTTTTGTATCTCTTGAAAAGAGAGTATGATTCTGTACTGGAAAGGTGTAGGGTCGGCTGGAGCGCAACTGACTCTTTGTGTTGATTTGAGCAGAAAATGAACCTTTGTCTAAAGAGTAAGAGGGATAAAACTGGTAGTTCCATAACCTAGCTGTGAGGCACAGAGGATTTGAAGCCTTGTAAAAATCAATCTCTAATTAGTATAAGAATTTTGGTTGGAATATGAGCTGAATGCATACCCACGTTGGAATTTACAGTTCTGTATTTTGGGGCTTCCTTTTTCAGTAGCAGAGGTTTTCTTTTAACCTCTGTCTATTGATGTAACTAAATAGTTCTCAAGCCACTGTCAGTAACATATGAGCTCTTTAAAGGATACGTTGGTTTAGTGCAGCCTAATTTAATGGAAAAGCACGGGATATTTTCATACAGAGAGTTTAGTCGCTAGCACTTAAAAAAAATAGTTTTTAAGGCCTGTCTTCTTAAAATGTGACTTTTACTTTCCTAATCTTAAGCGAGAAAAAGGTTGGAAAAGCAGAACTGACTTCAGCAGCTGTGATAAACACACATTTATCAAGTGCAGTCTGCCTACATGCTGGGATGTGGAAGTCCATGGCATCACATTTCTGGTGAATAGAGCCCTCAGTTAGGCTGTATCCCACAGAAAATATTTGAGGTTTTTCAGCCTATACAACCCTAAAAGATGCAGATTGCAGCTTTGCAGCAGTCCTACCAGTGCAAAGGAAACTGGCCTGCTGTGGAAATGGGAAGCCAGTTCAAGCATCAGCAGCTCATGTCTGGAGTGACACAATCAAGCTTGATAAGCAGATCAGTCACCAAAACACTGACCTCTCTTCCCTTTGGAAGATGTTTGGATCTCCTAGGCTCCTGTGCCAGGTTGACCAGGTAAAGCTGACAATGTGGGCAGGGACAGCAAAAAAACCCCTCTGTGGTTATAAAAAGGAAAGAAACCCAAATAAGCAGAGTATTCTGAAGGAAGAGAAGTAGTCTGTGGGAAATGAAAACTGGAAAGTGAGGCTGAAGAAAACGAAGACCAGAAAATGAATAGGCATTATCAGGTAAATGGAAAGAGAGGAGGGAGAAAATGGGAGTGTATCAAATGTGCAGTGCACCCCACATGAGAAATAACAAGCCAGGTTTTTTCACTGAAATTAAAAATTCTGAACATTTCTTTTGCAGTTTCAGTTTAGGAGGGAGCTCTCTGTCTCCTTTGAATACTGCAGAGCACACACACTTTTTCTGAATATTTGCCATGAGTAACCCTTTTTTCTCTTCTTCGTGGATTGGCAGGTGTGGAGATTCATTTCAAAACAGATGAAAACTTTAGGAAATATGTCTGCTTTTTAATTTTTTTTTTCAGTTGTAAATCCTCTTGCACAGAAAGCCAGTAGAATAAACTCTCTAGAGTAGGCATAAAAAAACAATTTTTCAAGATGAAGTTATGAGTTATATGGTGAGAAAAGTATTTTCAAAAAAGTTAAAATAAATGTTCTTAGCAGTGTGCAGGTCTAACAAGTAGGTGGATTGAAGTGAATTTAGTGTGCTCATGAGTCTGTTACTAGAAATGCATCAGCATTGCAAAATGTGATCACTGAATGATTTAATGTGAACAGAGCCTTAAGAAGAATTATTGCTATGTGGGAAGTATCATTAAGAATATCAACAAGAATTGAGGCCTGAGTAATGCCTACTGTCTGTGGCCTTTTATCATCCCGATGGCTGCTAATTTATCTGCATTTCAAAAAAAGAGAGCAGCCGAAGGACAGACAGAGAATAGGATTTTGCAAGGAATGGTCTGAAAAAGTGAATTTTGAGGTGATACCTCTTTTGTGCTTACAGGTATACGTCCATTTGTGTTTATGGGTGACAGGGAAAGGCTTTAATCTTCTCTTTTCCCAAATTACAATCCAGAAGTCTCTTGTTTTAGTTTTCACATGGGTAGCGCTGTTCAAGTGAGATAAAAGGTGAGTTTATGGTCAAGGAAGATTACACAGCGGTGCCTCTGGCTGAATGATTTTATTAACTAACTATCAGATTGTGAACTCCACAGGCTAAAGACTCTTGCTTATGTGTTTGTACAGCATCTAGTAGAATGAGCTCTGGCATATGATTGGAGTCCTTGGTCTCTATTGCAGAACAAGTAATGAATAATAGCAAGCAAGTAGTAATTGTGTTGGTTGGCTGCCCCAAGAGATCTTAACTCCTTTTCTATGGATGTATATTCTGGAATTTCTCTGGCATCAGCCTGAAAATGAAATACTTCTGTTTGCCTGAAGGAGTTGTTTCAGTTCCTTACAGTACATAAGGTTGAGATCCTCCTGAGGCTACACACAAGAGAGTGTTTCCAAGAGCTGGCTTTGGGATTTAACAGTGCTGCTATTACCACTAAACTGGTTAGAAATCCAAGCTAGATTTTTGGTTTTCTGTACCTTATTGTGTTTGCTTTTTATTTTTCTCTGAGACCTTTGGGATTGTCTGCTGTCATGGATGGAGTGATGCATTTCACTCACAAGGGAGAAGCAACAGTATCTTCTGTTGATAAAGTCAGTCAACCAAGTTCAGTGGTAAATGTGTCAGTGGTTTAAAAAAGATTTGAAGGCAAGGTACACTCGATTATTTACTGCATAGAAAACAGGATAAATCAAATGTGTCGGGGATACCCTCCCACTGAGTCATGAGGTTCAGAGAGGACCCGCTTGGTTTCTTAACTCCTGTGCAAAGGAGTCCAGGTACAGCTGGATCCAGACTTGGTCCATAGTTTGTCTCAAGGATTATATGTGCACAACTCATCTAAGATTTAATCTTAGTGAAGCTTAGCAAGCTGTTAGCCACTTACTGAGGATCTATTGCAGCAAGGAACCCCTCAGTCTCCAGGAGTAACCTTGAGAAAGGTCCCTCCTCAAGGGGAGAGCCTGCCATGCAGGTGCTACCATGAAGGAAAGCCTGATGGACCCTGGGCTGGCAACTATTTATAGAGTGAGATGATTGACTTAGCAGTCATATTTACATACTAGCAAGGCATCTGAGTTGCTGCTTCAGGCAGCCTATGGGTACTAAGTTGCCATCCGTCTCACTGAAGTCCAACTTAAGCTGGATGCAGCCATCAGGACCCCCTCTGGTAATTATTGCTTAAGTGGGAATCAGCACACTGCTACACCTACTACGTATCATTACTTTTAACTTCATGCAATTATAAATATATATGCTAAAATAAGCCCCAAAGCTGTTTGCCTTTGCATTTTGCCATAAGACTTTGTTTGGTTCAGCCTTAAAAAAAAAATTAATTAAAAAAGGTAATGCAACAGGTAGGAATTTGAAATCCAGTTTCCAGTGAACAAGTCACTGTCACATGGCTGAGCCTAACCCACCTGAGGTCAAGTTAAATCGTGTTTAATATGAATCTCTCTGACTGCTATTTTCCCAGTTTTTCTATCATATGCCATTAAACAAACTGAATGAGATTTTGGGGGTTAGAGCTAATGTAGCTATGAGAAGCTACTGAAAATGTCTTGACCTACAAGTCATGCTATGGCCATACTGTGCCACTGCATCCATCTTCCCATGGCCTGGTCATCTGTGGGCAGAGGAAAAAGGAAGTCAGGATACGTTTCTTTCCAGCACTTGGTGGCCATAAACAAAATGAAGCTTCTCAGAAACAGCCCAGGTCTGGAGTGGCTGGTCTATACTCATGTGGCACAGTAGGGCCTCCAGTTTCCTTCTCCAGTTCTGTGTCTAAGGTAGTCTTGTTTGCTTTTCTACCTGTACACTCATTTTGTCTTTGAAAGCTGCTGTAGCAGTTCCCTCTTAAATATGTCTTGTTCCACAGCCTATTTAGATGAATGAGCCCATTCAATCAGTGGAGGAAGAACATTACGTAGTATTGCTCCAGAGGAATTGAAGCAGGGCGGGGGGGGCTTTTGGATCTCTGTGTGTATTTGCCACAGAAACTGTGTAAAAAAGTTAGATAAGATTATTTTTCTTGAAAAGCAAAATCTAGTCCCACCATTTCAAAAATGGGATGTCTGGATAAAACACAAGTGAAATAATCCCTCAGAAATATGAAGAGAGCTTTCACTGGAGTTTAAAGCTTTTTTTTTTTTATTGTAGTATTTGGGAAAGGAAAAAAGACAGCTGAATTGTGGTCTAAAAATTAACACAGATTGAGAAATTAAAAAAGTAAATACAGGCATTAGGGCTTTTCCTTTGATAATTTGTGGAATTAGAGGTTGTTGAAGCATGACAGGAGATACTACCTGGGAGCAGGCACTGTTACAGAAAGCCTTGGGCCAACACTTTGCTATACTGGAAGAATCACCGTGATTTCTTTTTGGTAGAGGAGCCTCTGCCCTGAGGCTGTGCCCAGCACCTTGCAGGGGTGACTCTGCTTATGTGGAGAAGGGGTGTCACAGTTTGATGGTGCTCCAGTCTTTTGATGGGAGTCTTTGTGTCTGATTTCTAAGCTCCTCTTTAGGGTGATAGAAGCAAATAATTTTCTCTACATACTTAGTAAGCCTTGTACCAGTAAAGAGTTCAAGAGGCATTCACAAGACAGAACAATTTATATATGGAGACTTAATTTATTCTGGATGTTTGTGAAAGAATCCTAAGGTCAAGTCTATTTTGAGTTTGAGAAAGCTCTTCTTGTCAAGTGCCTTATTCCATACATGGCTGGTGTTTTCTGGTGGATATTGTGTAACTGCACCTCCAGCTGCTCTCAAAGAGGTGCCTAGCATCCTGTTGCAGTAACTTGATTTCCTCATTCTTCTGGAGGTGGTAATTTTTGATTGTTTTTGTCCTGTTCATTGTATCGTCCTTCCTGATATTAGCACCATGACATCTATGTTGATCAAAGCTAAAGATAAGTGACCTGCCTTTGTGTTCCTTTTCTCTTTATTCTTCACCTCTTTCCTCCCATCTTCTCTTCTGAATGAGCAATAAAAACATTAAGGTTATATCCAGCATTTGAGTATTTTCAGCTGCTGAGAAGGGACAAACACACAAGTATCTACTTCTGTGCCTCAGCAGAGGAAGGCAGGACACTCTGCAGAGCTAGGATTCCCTCTTTTTGTTATTCAGTCATAAATTACAATTTCAGTACTGTTCCGAACATTTTCCTTTCTCTGGGATTAAAAAAGCTCTAGAATAGAGATGGAGGAAGAACAAAAAATTGAAAATATATGTTGTTAGGGAAGCTCCCCTCTCAGCTGCTGATGTAGCTTTTGTCCTTTGAATGACAAGGTGTAAAGGCAGGGGCATGGTTTTGTTATTCTGTAAACCTTCTAGTAATATTTGTCATTTGCTTTTTAAAACCATTCTGTTGTCTGCTGGAGGGCAAAACTTAGAAGAGGTGTGTTTTGAACATAGGTATTATCTACAATATTAGTGAATGGTTTCTTTTCTTAAAAAGAAAAAGTAGTTTGAGTGCAAAACTTCATGTTTCAGCTATGGATCACTTGCTTAACATGTGCACTGTGTGAGGGTTTGAGATGGTGGTCGATGCTGTACTTCTGGTTTAAGTCAGTAAGTATTTTCAGGGCTTTTGTCTTTCTGTATAATAGATGCCCTGCTTGTCAAAGATGCATATACTGTGTGCTGAGTCAGGGCCATACAAAGCAAAATGTTTGATTTGGAGCCTGTAAGAAAATGAAGAGCCAATAAAAATATAGTGTCTTTTATCCTCCCCTTTAACAAGAGGCCTCCCAGCCACAGGGGTACACTATTATTAAGTTTTCACTAGCATGGTATAATAGTAAATTAAGGCTCATCAGTGTGCTGAGGCCACTTCAGTAGCTCCTAGCCTCATCTTGAACATGAGCAAATTGCAGTTGGTTGGGTGCTTTCTCCCTTGGCTGAATCTGAATTGCAGAGAATTTTCTGTAAACAGGCCTCAGAAGATGGCCCAGGAATTCCAGTTAAAGGATGAACTTTCTCGTATTAATTCTGTCTCTGCACTGACCAGGGAAGGGACTCAAACATTTCCATGATTGTATGCCAACCGGGAAGAATTTCACTTTTGCTGGATTGAAGTACTGGATGTGTTTTTGTGCTTTGAAAACCTAAAACCTTTGATATGGTGCATGCTATGAACTGATGCCAAGCTGTGACTAAACAATCTCATTAAAAACGCAAGGTAACTGAAGCAAATATTTCCTTTGAAGAGACAGTATCAGTTAAGTACTCATTTCCTCTTTTAAGTCTGACATTAAAAGGGCAAAGACAGGTGGGCTAATAAGAACAAGATAAAGCTTGTTGTGTTAGTTTACTAGCTAATTTGGCAAAAAAAAGCAGGGTCTTGTTTCATGCAGTTTTAAGAGCTTGTATCAGTTGCATTTATTGTATGAGGGATCAACTGTCTAAATATCTAAGCTAATTGTGAAATACTTTTGTATGCGCTTGTAACTAGATATATCAGCATATTTTCCACAAGATGTAATATCACTGAGATAAGATCTCACCTACATAGTACCCCTAATCTCTGATTCTGAGCTTCTAAATAAGCTTTTTTAAACACAGCAAACCCAAACCAAATGCAGTAACATTTCCCATTGTATGCTCGAACTGCGCTGGAACCCAGTCAGTGATAGCTCATATTCAGCTCTTCTACAGGCTGAATCCAAAACCAGCGAAGATCTGAGACACCTTTCTTACACGAATCAACTGTGCATTTCCAAAACAGTTGAATCATGCATTTTTTAAAAAAAATCAGTGGGCAGAATGAAGTAATCTCTCTTAGTGTGATGTTCTGGTTTGTACCCTGGCTGGTGGATTTCCCCAAGAGGGAATTCTTTGAATACAGAAATGCAGCAACCTGTGTTCTTGGGTGACTTTCCCTGTTTTCTGTAAGGATCTGAACTTGTGGTACCTGCTGCCACCCATCTCACAAGCAGGTGGACAGGAGACACCTTCTCTGCAGGGCAATGTATGTCTTGGCCCTGTCATTCCAGAGCAATGCAATAACTCTAGGACATCAGTACAGCTGGTGTTTCATGGTAAAGTGAGCCAAATAATTTGCTCTCCAGGCACAGAATATGATCAGCATGACCACATTTAGTAATCCTGTAATTCATTGTTTTATGATTTCCATCTCAAATCTTTTTAAGAGACAGAAAGCAAGAATTTTCTTTGCTTTCTTGACCAAGTTCTTAAACACAACCATCCAGAAGTCAGGAAAACAAATTTCTATAGCAGAACTATTGTGGATGTGTTTTATGTATCAAAGTGTCTCATGGTTATTTTGTGCACGGATGTTACAAGACTAGAACTGCAGTAAGTGATAAAAATGTATACATAAGTGTAAAGGCTGTGTCCTAGGCCTGGAGACATTCCCATTAGTTTTAACAGGCATTGCATAAGGCCCTAAGAAAACACACGAGACACTTTACAGAAGAGATTAAAATGTGCTTACATTTTTTGGCACACTGCTTGCCTTCCAACTTCTCTACCATTTCTCTTTCCATCCCCTAAAAATGTAGAGATAATCTGATTCCAAAATGTGAATGTGTGCTGTGAGGGTCTGTACCCCAAATTGAGCAGAGCATACCAAGACTCTGGATGGGTTAGCTCTGTTCACACAAAGTATTTTGCGTCACTTCACAGAGCAAAGAAAAAGCCCATTATTGCTCCAGAAACTTTGTAAACTGAACATATAGATTCCTTGCTACTCTTGGAGGACTTTCAACACCCAGTTGTGAGTTGTAACATTGAGGTCTGGAAGGAAAGAACATCTTGTAAATTGTTGCAGAGCTGTCTTTCTTCTTCTATTCTAACAGACTTCCAAACTTTTCTCTAAGTCAGGATGCATTCAACTTTAGAAGATGGGAACATGAGGGATTACAAGACATCCGTGACTTTTTCCATGAGAAAGTAATAATAATAAACTTTCAGTAATTTAAGGATAAGTTCAAGCTTCCCTCTGGAGACTTGTACATGCATTTGCAAATGAGATAGTTCTGATGTCTCCTAAGAAAAAAAAAAAAATCTCACAACAGGAAGGAATTTGTTTGGAAGACTCTCTCCTCCATAGCTGAGACTTTTAATCACTGTCTGCACTAGAGAAGCTTTTTGCAGTGTTCCCAGCCTTGCAAAGACCTTCTCTTGTCCCCACAGCTCAGCAGTGAGGGAGCCCTGAGGTGCACACATTTCCTATGGCCCCTTCACACACCAGGGTGGAAAGGGCTGGTTCTATCCCTGTTAAAGCCTAATGGGAGCTTTGCCATTTTCTTCACTAAGGTCAGGCTTCCTTGTAAAGCAGTGGAGAGGAAACATCAGGACTGTAAAACTACATACCAGAGCTCATAGCTTTTATTCACAAGGAGTGTATTAGTGCCTCCTAGGATGAACAGAAAGAGGAGCTTAGTGAGGTGCAAGAGGTACCTTCACTGGCTTTCTTTGGTAGTTACTTCATGTGAGAAGGTTGTTTATATAACTGCTAAGGTGATGCCTGTATCTAGCAGCACGTTTTTAAAAAATATTCCTGGAGTATAAAATGTTTTAAGCTTTACTCCCTTCCCACTCTTATTTTCTTCCAATTTCCTGGGCTATACCAGGACAGAAAGGAGTGCTGTCCAGCTCCTGCTGCCTGCCTCTGCTTCCTTGCAATGACAGGTTTCGCCTCTCACCTCCCTATGTACCTGCATGCTTATCTCTGGGCAGATGCCTCTCCTGCAAAGTGCCTTTCCAGGATCAGTGGGAGCAGGCGAGGACGATTTGGGCAGCCTCCACAAGTGCCCACCAAAGGCTGCCAGAGCAAAGCTCTCTGCACACTCAACCTGGAGCAGCAGAGGCAGTGGGACTTCTTGGTTGCCAGCTGAGGAGGCAGCTCTGCATCTGATGGCCATTTGTGCTGGAGGATTGTGTCAGCTGGAAACACAGAAGGAGATAGCCTGGGTCTGAGAGAGACAGAAATAATTCAATTTGTGCAAAAGGTGAGAGCGCTTCCCAGTAAAGCTCTGTCCTGTCCCCGGTGGACAGACAAGGGAGTATTTAAGACCCTGACATTATCTGCTTGCTTTTTTTTCCCATCACTTTCTGAATGTTCTTAAAAGTGGACCCTTAATGGAATTGTTTTTTCCTGTATCTCATCACAAGTCCTGCACATTTATCCTTGTGTTTGGAAAAAATTCTAAGTATTCGCATGAGCTTCAGCATAATTTATTTTCTTTTGTAGCTTAATAAAATCTTGGATTTCATTCCATCTAGCTATCTTCAGGGATTTACAAAAGGCCAGTAGGGCTGAAATGCAGGACTGAACTAAAGAGGCAAAGAAAAACAAACTGTATGAATGTCTAGAATTTGCTCAGAATGCAGTGATGCAGCTCCAGTGCTGCTTTTTTAAAAAAGATGGTAAATTATTAATACTTCTAGGAGGAAATAAACACAGTAGTGGTTCTTCAATGTTTGGCTTGCTCTAAAATGTAATGTATTTATGCAGGCTTCTTCTCTAGTTGAGCCAAAGTTGTTATCCCAGATCTCTGCTTCTGAACTACACGTGTGACCCCCTCTGAATGCACCAGCATGCTGACACACAGGTTGACAGTTTCCTTGTTTTGCTGGAACGTCACCAGTGTGGGAGACTGGTGTTGCAGGGGAAAAAATTCTGTAGTCAGCTGTCCTTCCTTGTCAGTGAGGGTCTGTATCTCATAGAGCAGAGTCTCATAACTGGTGAAGACTTACAACAAAACAAATGCCTTTGCTCCTGTCCCAGCTTGGGCACAGCTGAGTGTGGCTGGAATGTGTGAACTGTGGCACTGAAACTCTGATTTCAAGCTGGCTGTGACAGGCTTTGGACTGGTAAAAAAGCTTTCCCTTTTTGTTGAGGCCATCAGCTTCTCTTCATGTGCAGCAGAGATGCTTGTTTGGTGTAGTGAAAAAGTGATGCAAGAAGTAAGAGTTTCTTGAAAGTTTTTGTTACACTACAATGTTTCTGCTCCTTTATCTCATGCCAAAAAAAGAGTGTAAAAGTTTAGGATGATTTTCAACATTTACAGAAATAATAGAAGTTTAAAAATATTCTACTAAGGTGTTTTTCTGTGCCAATAATCCCATAGAATTTTGAAGCCTGCAGAAATATGATGACAATGATGATGTCAGACTAACACTCTTTTCCTTTTTTTCAAATGCATGATGATTGTGTCTATACCACAACTTCTGTATTTCTTTTGAAAGGTAATTTCCAGAATAAGATAGGAAAAGGGAATTTGATATTTTGCTGTTTCTTGCCCCAGAGAATGATGATGAAAAGAAAATTGTCAAATTTAAGTTCCTTAACATTCCGGTAGAATCAGATACATTTGATAAGCAATAGAAGTGAATTGAAAAGCAGTATAATACAGTGGGAGATACTGGACCTTTTTAAATTTTAAAGACTCTCTTGTTTATAGAAAGTGAGGGGCTATGACTAGAAATACTTTCATATTCCATTTGAAGGTATTTCAGAATAGTTTTACACTGGAAACTTTGTTACTAAATCAGATGGTTTGCTAAATGCAAACAAACAATAGAAAGAGGTTGTGTGTTACAGTGTTGGCCACCAATGTAATTCCTTACCATGTGCTACAAGCTGCGTGAGCCCTGGGTGAGGGCATTTGTGTGCATCCCACTTTTGTGCTGTAGGAGATTTGCCCATCTAATAAGCCTTAGAATCATTTCAGGTACTTGGGACAAATATTCTTTGTATCAGGAAAATATCAAACCCAAGTTTGATCACCTTTTTAGTAAACGAGGATGATACTGTTCCTCAAACTGGAGAAATGCCCGGATTTCTCTTAAAGCAGACGAAATCATATAGCATAGAGTAAAAAGATTGGAATAGTTAATCATGTTTTGCATTTTAAAGCAGTCTTTACTGAGACATCTATTATTAACAAGGGAAACGATATTTCACTTTAAAGATCCTTCCATTGTGTGTATGAAATAGTTATAGTATTTACAATGCTGTATTGAGTTGGAAAGAATCTGAAGCTGTTTTGTGTATTTTCCCTCAAGGTTAAAGGTTTGAATCATGGGATAACGTGTGATATCTCTAGGGCTTCTTGAAACAGTTCAAGAACACACATAAAGGGCTGTGGTTTGTACTATATTTGCACAGAATTTAACATCATGTTCCTTTGGCTTAAGAAAAAAAGATAAAGGAAAAATATCCTTTGCTTTAACACCACCCTATACATTTTCACAAGAAACCCCTTATAACTGTTAAGTAAAATACAAAAGATAGTCACACACTGTTTTTCTCTGTTGTGATTTTTCTTTTAAAACTACCCTATCAATTTAATAGGAGCAGTGAAAAGAAATGCACTTCAAAGCATGAACATTCCCCTTTCCAGTTAGGATTTACTTTTAAAACAAGTTATTTATGGTTTATTTATGCTATGGCAAGTTACAATATTTAAACTAAAAATCTCTCTCAGATTTAAAAAGTAATTGTCAAACAAATATTTTGGTAATTTAGAAGCAAAACTGTGGAAATTTAAAACCCTTGGTATGCATTTGTAAAATATATTTGTCTTGTTTTTTTAGCTGGAATGTCCCAAGAAATGCTGGTGAGCTCTCGGGTGAGAGTTGTATTCTCTCTGATTAATGATGATTTCTTGTTAGCTGCTGGGCAGAGGTTATACAAGCCGGCTCGTATTTCCATTAAGAAGCAAGTTAAACTCGTGTTCTGTAGTTTTACAGCAGCACTTGACTGTCTGCACAAAGCTGGCTGCAACTGCAGAGTGACCATGATTTACACTGAGAGTCTGCAGCCGCTTCCACTCGCTGCAGGTCAGACAGGACACAGCACACAGGCGTGTTTCTGCTCATCGGTTTCATGGGCAGCTGTAAGCCTTCACAAAAAACCCCCACTAAGTTAGATTTGTAAGACAAGACCTTCTTTTGAGTTCTTGGACTATGTGATTAGCTGTGAGGAATCATCACTGTTCTTGTGTTCCCTAACACTTTCCTCTGTTTATGACTACTTTAGCATTTGCCGTCAATGCATTTATCAATTTATAACTGAATGCTTTCTGAGTTATTGTCTCCTAATGTTTTCTGTATGTATAAATGTGCCAGTCTTGGAACTCTTGTGTGTTCCTGTGTCCTGATACCTCCCGGTTTTTAATGTATTTCTCCTCTGCCACCCATGAAGCTGTTGCTCAGGCATGCAGGGAATAAACAACTCCACTGGGGTCACACAAAAACCCTGTTGTAGACCAAGAACTTGGACCCTGACTTCCTTAGCTCCCTGCTGACTCATTCTTACATTTTTACACTCAATTTTGTTATGCAAAAATTAAATGTGCTCCATCATGTGCTTGCTTAGTCATTTTCATGGGCTGTGTGTTACACATAGGTATGAGGATCTGTTCTGTACCCCGGGATCTGTGTCATATGTTTGTGTGACAGTAAAGCAGTTTGAAAGGTGAAGGTGCAGGGGGACCAGGACAGTCTGGTGCTGCCCAGGGCCCAGGCTGCCCTTGCCAACATCTGGTGCCTTTGACCTGTGATGTTAGAGGGTGTCCACATTACTGTCTGCACGGGATACAGGACGTGTTTCAGCGTGGGTGATTGGTGGTGTCTACATTTGCTGTCATTCCAAAGTTTGTCATGAAGCCGGGGGCTTACAGTATGTTGAGTGGGCAGTGGAGGGGTGAAGGTTCCTCTTTCATTTATTAGCATTTGGTCTCTGGACATGTTTCCATCTATTCTCCTATGCAGAAACAGCATGGTATTTTATGACTAGGAAGAAAGGCAAATTTGGACATCTGTGTTCCTAACGTGTATGATTCAATATTGATTTATTTTGAGTAAAATACAAAGTGCTGATTTTGATCATTGTTATCATTTTAGAAGTAAGTGTATTTGGAGAGTCTTTATTGTGCATGTGTGGCACCTTGGTGCTACTTACTGATTCTACACTTTATAGCCTTACTCAAGTACTGCCTGAGTTGCTTTCTGGATTTTATCAAAGGGTTTATGAAAGCTGAATGTTGCTGCAGTCTCTCTATGTGAATGGAACCAATTATGATTTATTCTTCTAGAGGGGTGTTTCAAGATGTCATGTTACATCCTATTCATGAGATGCAGCTCGTTCTTCAGCCAGCTGCATCATGTTTACTACCTTGCACATTTTACATTGCTGTATATCATCTTTGTTGGTCCTCTTTGGCAGGGAGCTGGTCATCTGGTTTTAGGCTCAGCTTTGATTGTTTTGCTGGTTGACCTGTCTCATCAGCAGTTTACACTAGTTTTAAAAGGGGACAACTGTGCTTTGGGTGTTTCGCCTAAATCAACACTTCTTCTGTAATGAAATGAAGTAAAAAACAGACCATGTACATCTTTGGAGGCAGATCCTTAGTGAACTGTCATCCCTCTATCAACTACAATAGATAAAGTGCAGATTTAGACCAGCTGAAATTGTCCCTAGTGAAGTGCAGAACTTGCTTTTTATTAACTTCTGCAACATCGGTTTTCATCTGTGCCTTCAGAAATAAGGAAGACTTGCAAGTGAAATTGTAGTCTGATTACTGAAGAAAGACAATAGCTTCCAGAGTAAATATCACTTTTTGTGACACTGAGGAATCTCGCTCAGGCCATTTTCCATTGTTTTGGCTTTCTGTGGTCACTGTATAAAAAGGAGCATCAAATTGGTTAACACTTGCCAAATGAAAAAAATATGTTAGCGTTAGAAATTGAAAATAAGGAATTGCTTTTACACTGAAGATATTAAAGTATATTCTTTTTCCCAGTAACGTGGTCAGCTTTCAAGGGTGGCAACAGTGATTTGTTCAGGAATTGGAGCTGTGAGTTCATCTAGTGCCATGACATTTCAACCTGAGCAAAAAAACCACAAGCACAGTCATACTGACTAATAAATATATGAGATGTGAATCTGTGATTTGTTTAGTTAAATAAAATCTTCCACACGTACAACTTCTCCTTGTAACTGTGTAACTACATTAGTGATTGCTTTTATGAAGTAGCTTCTATTTTAATTTTGAGCTGCTTCTCTGTTCTAATGTAAAACTTGAACTTCCCATTGGATCTGACACGTTTAACTTCAAGAAACTTGTACAGCATTGTGGTTATTTGTTCCAGCCTTTTCTTCCCTGTGAAGAAATGCTGAAATTATGCTCAGGAAGCAAGCAGCAGGATGGGATTCTTGTGTTGAAAAGGATAGAAGTTAATGTAGGGAGAGGCAGAATCAAGCCATGAAGAAATACTTTAGGAGACAATCTGAGTATTGGTGGTTAATGAGTAAAGAAAAAAAAAACCCAAGACGATGTTTTGCATAAACTAGCTGGGGAGAAGTGAGAAACTGCTCTGTGAGCAAAAAGTAGAAAGCTGAGAAAGTGATAGTGGGGACAATGGTATGGGGAGGAGCTGCCAGGGAGAAAAGATATGTGTGAAAAACCTGTACAGTACTGACAAGTACTGTAAGAGAGGAAGAGGCTTTTTTAGTTTGTAGTAGTAACAGGAAACCACTGGAGAAATCCTGAGGAGATTTTAGCTGCTCACTTTAAGGCTGAGTGGAGAAGTCTTAGAGGCAGCAAAGCTGGTCAAAGAAGAGCTGGAATAGCCAAGATGGGGAACCCATAACAAAGAGTTTTAGAAGTAAGGAAAGCACAGAGCTTGGAGCTGTTGGAGAGAAGAAAGACAGGACATATGTAAAGACTGAATTTATTGTCCAGTTTTGCAAGTTGTTTGTAAAACTGATATGGTAAACAACTCTATGTTTTGCTTTTAGCTTCAAGGCAAACAGTTTTTAGGCAGAGACCTCCTGCCTTAAATAGTCAAAACAAGTTTTTCTATGTTTTAATTAACACTGCCATTTTCAGATGAAATCCAGCAAATGTTCAGAAAATAGAGTGATATGTATACCAAGGGAGTACTGTCTCTGTTGTTTGCTTCATGTCGTGGGTTGTTGTGTAGGTCAGAAGTACCTGACAGGTACAATAACACACTGAGATGCGCATGGTCAGCCTAGAAACATGGCAGTGTGGTTGATTGTTGCAGTAATGCCAAGTCTAGAAACCAACTCCTGTTTCTTATTCTATTGGCCTGAAGAGCAGGGACATTTCCTGAAGGTGAAACACTAGAGCTTGGAGGGAGGAAAGAGTACAAACTGTAAGAGTGAATGTCGCAAGCTGGAAGCAATGGAGCACGTTGTGGGAAGAAGAGGGAAAGTGCATGTTGCAGTAACAGCCAATTGCAACTCCTCGGAAAATGCTTACACAGATGACTTTAGAATGGAGGTGGAAGAGGAGATGTCATGGTTCAAATGACAGTACATTTGCTAGGTATTCCCAGAAAAAGGAGAGAGATATGAACAAATATATCAGGTAAATATATTTTGAAATGTATCTTGAGTTCAGTAACCTTACATGGCCCAGACAAATAGTTTCTTCTGAATTCTGCATCACTGACTGAGAAAGACAGTCTCCTTGGAGTCCATAAGGAGGCAGTGTCAACAGGACCTACTGCACCATTTCCATGGTTGGCTGCAAAGACACAGCTTCCTCAGGTTATTTTTGGGAACCCAGCATATTCTGAGGATGTGACATGCTCATCTGAAGCACTGAGCATCTCAGAGCCCTCTCTGGCTTCAGTTGCTTAAACAGCAGCTGTGAAGCACAAAAGGCATCCTTTAAAGTACAATAAACAGGGAAAATGTTTGACCCCTGCTTTTGCCTGTGAGTATGAGACTGTTTCCTAGAACTTGAAAGAGTATTTATACTTAAGTTGGTTAAATGCAATTTAAGCAAACCTATCGCTTTTCATCCTGACGCTGCTTTTTGGACTATGACTGGGTGCAATGTCCCAGTATAAGAGGGGAAAAAAGATTTTTTTTCTTTCTTTTTAGTTTATGCCTCCATTTTATTACTATGCATTCTTTTGTAAACTGTTTTTTCCCCTTGTTATTTTCTGATAGAAAGCTACATGACAATCCAAAGCTTTTGGGAATGTGTATGAGTAAACTAGGATAATATCTAAATTTGTAGATTTTGAGATTTAGGCATAATGCGTAAACCCAAAGGTCTCTGTCTCCATCTGTTGGAATGAGAAAGGCATAGCCCCAATGACTGCTTGCTTGGACTTAGCACATGGAAATTGTATTTTATTTTACTATGTCTTCTTCCACTATTTTTAGTTTAACCAACATTAGCAATATCAGCAACTTGGTGGTCTGCTTTGTCACAGAGGCAGAAAGTTTGTCTTCATTGCAAAATAACAATTATTACAAGACCTCTTAAGGTGCTCAAACATAGACTCTGCATCCTTAAAGATAGGCTGAAGTACTTGGAAGTACTTGGGATATAAATTACTTAGGATCAAATCCTTCTGAAGTCAGAGTGATCTCTGTCTGACCTCAGTAAGAAACAGACCTGAGCCTTAGAAATAGTAGAAGTTTCTACCCTATTTTACCCAAACTACACTCTGTATATTAGTGCCAGGGGTTGAGTGTAGAGAGGGTGTGCATCCTTCCCAGGAGCTATCTCCAGAAACTGATTGTTCAGAATTTTCCTCCTCTGAGACGTTTTTCCTCCCAGCCCCTAGAGCTCAGTCACTGGGGAGTACTCAACCACTGTCCATCCTGGTGCATGAGGAACCGTGTCCTGGACACCACAGGAGGTAGCAGGAGTTGGGCAGCTCTGTGGTTTGAACAAAATGTGTTTATAAACGTTAGAATACTATGTCAATGTATTTTTGTGCCCCTATGATAAAGGGAAAATACTATCTACAAATGTTGGGACAGGTTCTTTTCTTTGAGTGGTACTGATACAGTTACATCCACATGAAAGGTCAAGAAAGTGAGAGAACCTCATTCAGTTTTCAGATATGCTTCTATCACACCATGATATTCAAAGGGGTAAAAAAGATTTTAATAAATGCTTGAAAGCAAATTTTGAAACTGCATAGTCTTCAAGGTCCCTTCCAACCCAAACTATTCTATGATTATTCTTTGAGGGATTAAATGACAGGTTTTTACCAATTTCTGAAATGCATGTGAGCACCAACTAGGATTTTTAGCAATGGTCATTTTATTCAGAAGAGGTTCTCTTGGATGCTTTGAGAAATTGAATCACCTTTCTGCCTTTATGTGCTTAAACACCTTTAAAGATTATCCCTGTATGTGGTCACTAAGGAAATTTCAGCCCTGTAAAGATTTAATTAGCAAGCTACCTTGTTGTGTTGGTCATCTAACGTCCAGGAATTTCAGTTTAGTAGGCTAAACCGACCTTCTGTTATCTTTTACTTACTGTTTTTGTTTTCTGTAAGAGAAATTCCTGCTGTATGTCAGCAGATGTGCAGTGGTTCCAGACTGGTCAAGTGGCTGTTCCCAAGGTTTAAGAAGAGAGGTGGGGAAGAGCCTGTCCTTTTAAATGGTGAGAGTTTGCAGTACTGTCTTAAGCAACTATACAGCACTTTCCATTTCTTTGTTGTGTGAGATGGTAAGCTTCTCACGCTATCTCAGCCTGAGTTTTAGAGTTCATCCTGAAGAATTTGGCAGGGGAGTGCTTTATTTTGGCTTTTAGTGAATTTAAGAGTACATTTGACTTTGGAAAGGACAGTACTCCCTTTGATGGGTACTTGGAACTTCCTTGTTTAATAGAGTTTGTGTTCCCTTTGATGGGTACTTGGAACTTCCTCATTTAATAGGGTTTTAACATAGTGCTCATTAGGTTAATATACCCACTCAGTGCATATAAACTCATGTCACTTCTAAGGGAGGTTTTATTTTTGTTAGCAAATACGGTCTAGGCTTTAAGGCTTTCTGTCAGGTTTTTCAATTGCACACAAAACTTAAATGCCATGTTTCAAATAAAGTCATCAATAATAACTTCAGTAAAGCCATCCCATCATTATCTGACACACTGAACAGTCAGTTGCAAGGTTACCAATAGATGCTCTGAGATGGCAGGTTTAAAACAGATGACACTTTTTCATGCCCTGCAGGCAGCTAGACTAGCTGACACTGCCCAAGATCTTCTTCAGAGAAGAGAATATTTTTTCTGAGCTGCCTCTGTGCTTGGTGGTATTTTTATTCCTCATATAGATTTCAAAACAAAACAAAGCAGTTGTTGCTTAGCTACCCCTCCGGAGTGATGGTCTCTCACAATTTTGCAAGTCTCTAATCTCAGTGTTGCATTTTTTGCTTGTTAGAATCTATTTTTACTGGCTGGTGTTTCACACAGACACTTCTGGAACTTTTTCAGCTGCTGGAGTGGGATGGCTTAAAACTAGAGAAAGGAGCCTGGCTCGGGGGTCTGGGAAAGGTCTCACTTTAAAAACCCTACGGCAGTGCAAAAATCAGTTTACTATAGGTTCAGGTATACTGACTCTGATGAAATCCTGCACTTGGGGTGAAAGGTTCTGTATTTCTTTGCTATTACCACATGGCTCTGTGTTAAGAATAGATTGATTTTGGATGAGGATAAATGCCAGAAAGCAAAATATCTGACTACCATCTCCTTCAAGACTTCCTGACTGGGAAGTTGTAAATTGATGTTTTGGAGTCATGGAGCTATTACAACTGTTCTTGTAGTCAGAAATGAATCTGAAAAAAATCTCTTAAGTAATTTCTGTTGAAGGAATCAAGGCATGCCTGATGCCCACAGCTGTGCCTTTATCCTTTTTCTGCAGCATTGGGGCATAAAGGAAGTAAAGAGCTTTGCTCAGTGAAGAGTATCATTGCAGAGAAAAATGTGGTTGAGGACTGTGGATTCTCTTTGCACCAAAATGAGGAAAATATTTGGCCAAGCAGCATTATAGTTTGGTTACTCTGACCTGGAGGAAGAGTTCTACAGGGCTCCTGCAAGCAAAATCAGTATGAGACTACGTGTGTGTGTTTTGAGCCACTCAGCTGTTTCTCTTTGCCTTCTGCTTTCTTCCCTCCATGACATCCCAAGCATCCATACTTGGAGAACTAGCCTGGTCTTAAATACTGCCCATTTCCCCTGCTAGGTATAGCCAAGAGATCTTGGCACATTTCTGTCACCTCTGACAATGCTTAATTTACAGCCTTTAGCCACAATGCCACTTTCTGGCATTGTTAGAAAAATCACATAAAGCTTGTTACTTGATGGCCTTTATGTTGCATGACTAATATGGTAATGGCAGCAATTTGCAATTAGCTGTGTGTCTCTCCTTGCCTCCCTGCCACGTTTTCCAGAGCATACATGTCTGTCTAAGCCTGACCTGCTTCCCTTTACAATTTTCTTTCTCTATAATGTATCTTTTAAGCTCACAGAGGGCAATGTATGACTTGGATAACTAAGCAGTTGAATGAAAGCTGCAGACTTCAGATCATCAGTTTAGGTCTGGCTGTGCTGAAGGGTCGCTGTCCTATCCAGGCTTGTTGGTGTGTAACAACCAAAAGGCTCAAAGCAGCTCTTAGATGGCAGCTTACTTACCAGTGCAGTGCTGCGTTGGTGCTGGGAGCCTCGGTGGAGAGGGCCCTGGCCAAATAGGTGGACACACGAGGTGAAGAAAAGACACACTTATCCATAGAACCAGCCTCTCCTGGGGAGGGTTGGGGCATTTTGACAGGCTGTGCTGGGGACCTGGTGGTGCCAAACAATGTTGTGTACTTGACAGAAAAAGCCAAGTTTTAGTCTGGAAATGTGTGTGAATACCCTGCTCCCTGCCAAAGTATGGAAAGTATCCATCTCATGACTGCAGGACATCCTCACCAGCACCCAGAGGAGTCTGACATTATTGGAGTGCATTTGAAGGCCATGTAATAATCTGTATATAATTTGGTTTCTTTCCTATTTTCACGCATCGAAAAAGACATGGTGAGGCTAAACGAAACAGTAACTGTCTGGAAAGAAGGATAGTTGAGTGGATTCCAGGAACAAGGAACCCCCCCCCCCCACTCTGGAGGGAGGGGAATAGAAGTGGGTGACTCGGTGCCTCAAATTCCTGCCTGCCCCTTGCCAGAGAAGCACCAACTTGTCTCCCTCCCCCCAAATACGGCCGAGGTTTCAGTGAATCAAAGCTATAGACTAGAGTTGAGTCAGAGCCAAGGAAAGGCTCTGGCTCAAATCCACAGCTAAAAATGAGCAAAGCTTTTGAGCCTGACTGGAATCTCTCAAAAAACAAACAACCAACCAAACAAAAATCTTTCCCCAAATCTTTTTTGTCTTTTTTACTTGCTTTTAGCAAAATCATTCATTGCATTTTCATCTGTTTTCCAGATTTTTCTCTTCATTCCCTCCTTCTTGATTATATAAATGTATCCCTGTACACATGTATATTTTAGATGTTTTCAGCCAGTTGTGGAAACTGTTCCTTTTTGTGGTGTTTTCACTGAGACAATCAGGGGCAAAGTTCTTGTGGCAGTGCCAGGTCTAATACCACAGGAAGAGCTGTGTCCGCTGGAAACACCACAGAGAGTACAGAACCCACAGTATTTTCTAAAAACACAGAATGGTTTTAAAAGCAAGTCAAATTACTGCAAAGTCAGCTCAGATTATTATTTTGTCTCAAATTGTTTATTTGGCTTTGTTTTGTTTTTTAAAAGGATGCTGGGGAACATGGTTTACGTTAAACCTGATTTTGCCAGTGTCCTTCCAGTTATACGTGCTGCCATAAAGTAATGGAAATGCCACAATTGCCTCATTTATAGTCACTTGGAGATACACAGTTCAGTCAACAGGCAGGGACCTTTTGTTGACATTGTGTCTTTTTGGTTTTGCAGTCATTATACTCCAGCAGCATTCAGAATTACAGCTGTAGCCTGAATTTCTGTAGACTTATATCTCTGAATGAGTCCTACTGAGTCCTACTAAGATAAAGTGTGCTACTTGTGCACAAGTGCCCACATGATCCAGGATCCCAATCTGTAAAAAAACATATCATGAATAAATGACATTAGGGGGAGAGAGGTGAGGATTAAATCTCTGCTATTAAAATGAAGGCGGTTCCACCCAGTCATTGGCATAGAATGGGAGTGGTTTTGATTTTTCTGTTCTTAACTTTCCATTAATTAATTCCTTAATTAATGGTTTTAATTTGACAAGTAACTTCAGGAACACTTAATTGATCTTTTATTAATGTGGGCTGTTCGAGACCAAAAGCAAACTATTGAATGAACTGTTTCTTCATAAAAATCTGTATCACAAGAAGAGATTTTAAAAATGAAGAGTCTTGGAAAGGCAGGGAATCAAGTGTTGAATGCTGAGGTTTGGAAATACATCCTTATGTTTACGGAAGAGCTTCTGCAGGGGGAACAGCCAACTCAATATATTAATAAGTAAATGATTTCCCAGCGACAATGAGTTAATAGTGGTGGTTGTGCAGAGGATAACAGATGGCCCCTGGAGTGAGTGTACTCCCGGGTCTTGGCTGACGCTGGAAGCTGTAAGAGTACTCCTCAAGTGGGTTGTGAATGGTGCAAAGCCAGGAATCTGCATCTTCTCTTGGGACAATTCTTGTTATTGCAGTACAAGCTCTGTGACTGTATGCTTCAACTCTAGTTTAGGGAGGAAACTTCAGCTGCTTAGTCTTACATGTCAATTTAAAAGTTTCTTCTGCTTTCGCCAGTGCTACATTATACTGTTGTATAATTATTTTTCACATTAGCTTTGTTATTTTTACCCATGCTTCGTTTTACGTTGTGGGCAGGAACAGGCTATTGGAGCTGCTCTGCATGCTAAGAAGCCTCCTTTTGTAGCATGGGACAATTTTTTTTTAAGGTCTAATACTGTGTTTTAAGGATCTGCTGCCCTCCTTGATTAAAAAATGAACATGATGGATAATTTTACATAGGTTTTGTACACCACTTCAGAGACATTTTCTGCCTGAGGGAGAACTTGGTAGCCTTGTGGAAAAAGCTAGTCAGTGTATAAACACCATGGAAGTCAGAAGCCTCACAGGGAAATCTGAGTGGAGCTCCTTGACTGGGATATTTATGCAGAGATATAATCCTTTTCCTCTTTGTCTTTAATGTGTCAGCATGGTCCACTCAGGAATTCACAGTGGCTCCAGTGGCTCTCTGGAGCTTTTGATGGATCTCTAATTCTCCCCAAGAGTTATCCCACGTGAATGTGAAGTCACATGTGCATAATGGAGCAGTGTCTTCTTGTGGGAACTGAAACTGAAATCACAGATTTCTGAGGGCTCTTGCCATGATTCTGGCTGTTCCTTGAGTCTGAGGTGTCTCCTGAACCTCAGATGAGCTCAGCCATTCTGTTCATGTGAAGGACATCTGCAGCACAGTGAGACAGGGCTGCTCTTATCAACTGTATCTGCTACTTTTATGCTTGTTTGGCCTTGAGGGAAGGGTCTTTCTGCCTCTTTAGTGTTGTTTTGAAATTCTGTTTAGCTGCCGTGTGTTTTTTTGTTATTTCTTTCCCATAATCACTGATTAGCAGATTCTTCCTTTCTATTTAGCTTATTCCTAATGCCCCACTGATTCTGTCATAAGCCAGTTTTATGTGATCTCACACTCTCGATGTGCCTCCTCTGTGCAGGTGACACAGCACAGTCAGCTCCAGGCAAAAGCACCCAGACAACTCTTGTTTCTAAAAATGCTGTTATTACAGGTTTAAAGTTGACACATGTCAGCAATAAGCAAACCCTCATCTTTTCCAAGCCTGAAGTAAATGGGACCCTCTTCATTTAAGCCAGCTCAGTCCACCCTTCTGGCAGTCTGGGAAAACAGGCCTTGCAGGGAGCCCCAGAGGTCAGCAAAACAGACGCTGTCAGACAAATTAAATATGAGAGCAGAAGTTTGCTGAATCTCTATGGTTTTACAACAAATCATAGCTAGTAGTCAGCAGAAATCTGAATATGTGGTGTAAATGAGGCATTCTGTATGCAGTTATCTTCATATCCCTTAGCTATTTATTTATTTGCTTTATAGAATTTTCTAAATAAATCCAAACAAATGAGGCAAAGGTACTAAATCAAGATTAAGCCAGCACACAGCCTCTATACGGGAGTCACAGCACACACAACCCTGCCAGGGCAGCTCTCATCCTAGTCTGCATGTTGTTTATATGCTACATGCCATTTTCTGCCAAAGTAAAGATTCCTATCATCTTGGTGGCTTTCTTTGATGTCCAGCAGGGCATGTGCCTTGTACACGTGGAGGAAACTGAAAAAGTCTGTGTTCTGCCTTATCCAAAGGTCATGTTTCCCAGAGGGAGACTTCTTCAGAATCAAATCTCTAAGGATTTTAGTATCATCTCAGAAAAAAAAAAATAAAAGAAAAAAATTTTCCACAGACCAAACCTTGGTCTTGATAATGAGTTGTGGCGTAATAGTGGAGGAAGATTCCAGTTTTGAGCTTAAAGAGAGCACAAATGTGGAGATCTTCTGTAGGTTAAAGAAATCATAGTCCACTGCTGCTATTGATGTATAGACTGTAAATTTTGCCCTGGTCTGTGCTTGCAACTAAACCAGAGCTGCTGCCAAAGATTGAGGCTTTGTGTGTTGTCAGGGACAGGGATTGGCAGCTGCACTAGAGGGGGTGACAGGTCTCAGCTCCAACCTCAGCTCAGGAAGGGGAAGCAAGCTCCACTGGAAAGGGAGAGAAATCCCAGCTTCATCTACTTGTGGTAGATCCTCCTGCCTGGGCTCTGCCCACAGTAACAGAAAATCCTCGGGAAGAAAAGGATGATTGAGAGTGATCCCTGGCTGTAGTGATGGAGCTGAGAAGCAAAGGCATTCAAAATGTTACAATAGTGAAATGCAACAGGTTTATGGGAGAGCAGCTGCTCTGCTGCGCTGCTGGCTGCATTTCCTGGGTGGCTCAGGCTGTGACTGGCCGTAGGACAGGCTTGGAGCTCTCTGCCACTGAATGATGAGGCCATTAGTGGCCTGGCTGGGACCTCCATCCCTCTCTGGTTAAAGGAAACAAAAGGGTGAATAGATGCTTGAGAAAGGGAGTAAATAAATAGGACTGAATGGGGAAGATAAGACAATGAGAGTGAGGGAGGGGGAAAAGGAAAAGAGTAAAACCACTGAAATGTGAGGCAGTGAGGACAGAAAAGGCAGACAGTGAGGAAAAGAGGAAACAAAAATATGGCAAGCAGTGAGCAGGAGTGCTTGCTTCCTCTGCTTCCCTGCCCTTGCTGTCCCAGCTCTCCTGAAGCATCGACTCATCAACTCCCCATCAGCTGTCCTATGCCAGGGCACAGTGCTCAACTACTCCCTGTTCTTCTACATCAGACCCTAATCCTCACCTACCTTTTGGAGGGCAAGGTCTGCAGGAGCAAGGAAAAGAGCCCCCCTGCCTGCTCCTACCTGCATTCTGAAAGGACTGATCCTCCACAGCATCAATGCCTTCTGTTTCATACTCTTGGGTCTCCCTAGGAAGACGAAAGTCATCTCCTTCAAGGGGAGTTCAGGTTTTTATCTTTGTTGTTTCCCAGTGGGATTAGTTCAAGCTGAGTTGAAAAAGTATAGACAGAGGAAGGGGAAGAAGGGACATCCATGGTGGCAGATACAGTGTCCCACACTGAGGCATGGACACAGCCTGGGGTGGCAAGTCAGTCCGGGCACTAGTTGCAGTAAGACTCAACAAGGTGTGAATGGGTTCAGGGTGTTTCTCAGTATGGCAAATATGATTCACAGCACTAAAAGATTTTGCAAGTTTTTCCAAGGTCCATGCACGCTTGAGTTCCTGACTTGCGTTGAAGTATTGTCAGACTCCTCCTGTTGTTTTCCCTGGCCTGGCAACATGGACTTCACTTTGGTTATGACTGGGTTAGAAACCAGTCCAAAACTCCCCCATTACTTATTGCTTTCCTGTTCTTGGCAGACCTCACTAGGCTATGGATCTTACTGCCTAGTGTCAGAGCTGGGCCCTGTGTCTTATGACTGTCTCCTTCCTGTCCTGCTTGTCTCCTTTTTTTTTTTTCTGGAAATTTATGGCCACATGCATAAATGGGATAATTGCAGCTGCTGGTGGGAAAGGTGTACATTGCTGTGTGCGTGCATTTGTACTTAGTGCTGTGAGCCAATTAAACATATCAATGTGTTAGGAAAACTGTCTTTCAAATTAAAATTCAGTAGCAAACTCCTCCTTCCTTCCTACTCATTAAAAATAATCTAGCAGTGAGTTAAAAGCTTTGCCAAACCATGTCATAATAAAACCCCATCATGGTGTTCAAGAAATAGTTTGCCAGAGATCGTTAATTGGATGTGTGTTTATGGCCAAAAAAGAAGAGTTGTGAAACCTGTGAAGCTTTCCTTACATCCTATAGAGTGTTGTTTGTTCCGTATGCTGCAAGAGAAGGAATTTTAAAGTTCTTCTCTAAATCAGTTTTCAGCCTTTAACTGGAAAACCTGTTTTATATCCTGGAGGGACATGCCATTTGGATGACATGCTGCTTGAGGCTGGGGAGAGTCTCTAGTAAAATAGGACAGGAGAGACTGAGGCTAACCAGGCACACTGATTTTCAGGGAAGTCACTAGACAGCAGCACTACCTATACCTGTGCCAGAAGGCTGCTTTGCTTTTCTGCCAGATGGGAAGCTGTGACCCGGTTACAAGAGTTTGTAGGCAATCATTTTTCAGAAAACAAAAGAATGAATAACTGGGAAATGTTAAGGTGAATTAAAGAGCTAAGAGACGGAGTTCCCATCGATGTAGTTGGAGCCTGAGTGGGCTGGTCACTGGGACTCTCATCTGCCCAAAAGAAGGGGAAGGAAGTTGCCAAGGTTCTAGTGGGGTGGGGTCCAGCACTGCTGAACTGTGGGGCTGAAAGTGGCTCACAGAGACAGTATGGCAGGTGACAGATGTCTCATGGAGGTGGGTGCAGCTTCTGGACCTCCCAGAGGCTTCAGTCTTGAACTACCTGCAGCCAGAAAATGAAGATGAGGAAGAGAAAAGGGTCGTCTCTTAACTGACCATGGTTTAAGTGATGCAAATGCCATCTCCCTTGTATCGCAACTGACAAGCAAAGAAGAATTTTTCTACTGCTTAGTAGTACTGGCATTTTTATTCCACAGTAAAATGAGATGTAGGCAGTTTTATGCTATGAGAAAATGTAAGCCTTTGATCTGATAACACTTTGATAAGGTTAACATGATAAAATCCATGTACTTACAAAAAAAACCCCAAACCATAGCCTTGATGAGTATTCTTGAGAAATAGTCTTAACTGCTTTATACCCCAGATACTGAACCATGTGGAAAAAAATGCCATAAGAACCTAAAATTGAACAGAAAGGTTTTATAACTACATCTTTTGAAGACCTTAAGCTTCCACATCCCTAACTGGACTTTTTCAGACAAAAAGTTACAGATGTTTTCACACTGAGAGTCCTTGAAAATTATTTTCTCCCCTGCTTCACTGCCAAATCCAGCCTGACTTCCCCTCCCAAAGCTGATAAAATTGCAAGTGCTTGAAAAGGGAAAGAGAGAGGCAATACCTCATGTAGCTGATGTGTTCACAGTGGGACACTGTAACGAAAGGTAACGAGCAGATTACTATGTACAATCTCAGTTGAAAGTAAATTACTACGATTTTCAAAACAAAGTGCTGATGGAAGAGCTTCTAAACATGAAGTTAGGCAGTTTGAATGAAAGGTTAAGAAGAAATAGGAGAAAATTTTCATGCAGCATTAACTTAGGATGGATGTGGTTTTTGAAGAGGAACTTAAAGATTAATGATTTCATTTTTTTTAACCAAGAAATACTTTTAGGTTTATATAGATGCTGAATTATCCCATTATCACTGAGCATGCTGACTGCAACAAGGCTGTGTCTGTTTTGGTTTTGAAATGTCATTTGGGTGCCTATATATGAATTCAGAAGCTGTCTTTCAACTGGGCTTTACAGAACTTGTAAACAGAAAAAAAAAAAGGAGCTTCTCATTCTGAGGGTGGATGCTAAATTCTTTTCTTTCTGTGGAATCTTTTATTAAGATAAATTTTGTCTGTAGTCATTGCAGTATTAAGTAGAGTTAGCTGAGCTGAGCAGATGTAATGCAAGGAAAGGGAACTCGAGGTCTCAGAGTTTTGCTTTGTTTTGCCAGAGCAGCTCTAAAAGACTCACTGTGTGTGTAGTGCCCTGTGTGAGGAGCAGCAAAACTGAGAATCACACTGCCCAGACAGGTTAGAAAATAAACAGTGAATTTGCAGCCCTTTTGAATATCAGCTGTAAGAGTGTCACCTGAGGTTCTCAAAATGGGAGGCGCACAAAACTGGAGGCCATTTCTGAAGTTTTATCTTAATGCTTGACTCAGTCTCATTCCCCCTTCAATACATTTGGGAATTCTATACGAAACAGGAAAGAGTTGGTCACTTACAGCATGCTAGAAATGTATTTCTTGAACAGAGTTCAGCTTTTCTTTACACTGTGTGTCTCTGGGATCATTTTCCTCCCAACTGGCTGAAAAACCTAATTTCTTGCCTTTTTCTTCAGAATTTAATCAACTCTCTTTTATTTTCCAGGATTAACTAACTTCTGAGGGAACGATAGTAGTGAAGGGCTTTAGCCTGGGTCACAGGGCTGCACAAGCCTGTGTTGATTAATGCACTGGCAACCTCATGGCCATGCAGGCTGCCCTTTCCTCTTCACCGGGATGAGCTCTGTGAGCTGCTGAATAGTTGCTTTTCTTCAAAACTCTAAATTTACATGCTGACTAGTGAGATTACTTTTCAGTTAGGGCATGTTTGTAATTATGTTTAATGTATTAGAGGCATAAACAGCCAAAGTCAGTAATTTTTATGACCTGTTTAATGACAACCATAAAACCGGAAGATTCGATTCCCCAACAATTTTGCATTTTTCTCTTTTGGAGTTGGAGGGGGGGGGAAGATTTAAAAGTAGAATTTCAAGTGGAACACGTTTAGGGGTTTGATATTGTGACTTATTCCATTTTTGCATCATGGATTTTCTTGGAACTTGAAATATTTTTTCATACCATGTTCACTGTTTCACTGGCTACTATAGAAATGGATTAAGCACAAAACAAGCATATAGCAGAAGGCCTTTGAACAGGGGTTTTTTGGCCTTTCTGTGTTCTGAAGACATATGCAGTTTCTGGAGTAGGAGGGGTGACCTGGGTCATGAAGGTCAGTCCTCTGCTATTATGGGCAGCCGTGGCATTAAATGTCTTTCATAAGTACATCCTGTACTGTCTCAAAGCGAATTTCTTTTCAGCCTTTCCCTGTTTCTATTCTGTTAGAAGGTTGATCCAGATTCTTCCTCTTCTTAGGGTTTCTAATCCTCCTCATTTCAAGCCTAAATTTACTTATGGTGGGCTGATAACTACTTGGGCTTATTTGCTGTTTTGAAAACCTTGCCAGTGTTGCTGACAGAAGCAGCCATGCCTCGGGCCAGTTCACTGTGGCTGTGTCTCCAGTCTGTGGAATGCACTGCCTTCCACTATGGTAGCGCTGTTTCCTTAGGTTACATCCCATCCAACTATCCCTGTTGTTCACTCTGTGTCATGTACTTGATCTGTAAGATGTTGCCCATCGTTGGGTTTTGTTGATCCAGCAAAAGAGAAATGTTGGATGTACTGGTGATACAAATAAACATAAAAAAAGGGGAAACAAGGAAGAGCATGCTCAAAACTAAAACAAAACTGGCCTGGATATCCTTTATACAACAGCCCCCTCCATGCTCTCTCAAAAAGGGCTTGCAGATCACCATTAATGGAATCTTTTTTCCTGAGTATATGTTGTCTATTTTGAAGTTTTGATTGTACAAGTCTTCCATCTTATGCATTGAGACTGTTCATATAAAAAAAGCATGCCAGTATATGTAAGAATTGAGGACTGTGTTTCATAGACTGCAGAGGCATTAGGCTAGAGCCAATTTTCTGGTGCTTGCATGTAGTATCAACAATTAATACATTACAACAATAATGAATACTCATGACCATCTCATTCAAGTCTTCTTCCTTGTATTATATTCCCTCTTGGATTTTCTACTAGCCAGTTTTCTTTAGACACTGTTTGCCAATTACTAGCATGTGAGTGGTAAAAAACTGTCCAGTATTAATATGTTGCAGGTTTTTCCCCTCACCTTTCCCCCTTGATAGGAACCATTGTTTGATTGAGCAGCTTTCAGGTCTGCAGGCTCCATTGATTTATCTCATGCAAACCCATTGTAGCTGTCTGTGCTGTTACTATGGCAATGGGAAAACATAAACAGTATAAATGAGTAATGGCGATAAGGAATTGTTAGCTGGCAACAGAGATGATACATTTTGACCCTTTGTGAAATTTCTTTGTTGTCTGAGGACAAACAACAAAAAAAGGGATGGATTTCGTCTGTGATAGGGACAATATCCAGGTGGAGAATATGCTGAATTGAGAAGGGGTCCTTTAACTCCAGGACAACCTTAGACCTTTGGTACCTGTGACAAAGCCCTGAGGCCAAAATGTCTGGAAATTTGGGAATGAAGACCTAGAATTAGTTGCTGTTTTTCTGTCCTGGAATGTGAGCTGTTCTGGATGAGCAAAATGCACCTCACTCAAAAGAGAGAAGCAGCAGTATGTTTTATTAAGACGAAATAATAATTCGACAGAGGTCAATAAATTTGGTGACCTTTAATAAAATTTAACAGGGGTTTGCTAAGGGTCAATGAGTTTGATGGCAAAGCTCACCTTATTAATTTCTGCATAGAAGAAACATACCAAGGAAAACTGTGTTAGAATCCAGTCAATATGATTGACACAGAGACCATAGAGCTTCCTGCTCAGTCACAAGTTTCAGAGTGGACTCCCTTGCTTTCTAATCTCCTTATGGAGCATGGGTGCAGCATGTCAGTCAATCTGAGACTTGGACAATAGTTTAAGTCTAATGAAATGACAAAGGTTATAATAATTAATCTTGAATAGCTACATGGATTAGTAATGTTTCATCAGTATTAATTCAGCATGCTAACCAGTCACTTAGCAAGGATCTCTTGTAAGTAGGGCATCTCTCCACCTTGGGCAGGGAAGGCTCTCTTAGACTCAAGTAAGGAATCTCAAACCCAGAGGAGAGTCCCTGGTCAAGGGAAGAATCACTGATGTGCAGTTCTACAGCAGCTCAGGGAGAGCTCAAATTGGGCTCATCCTGATGGTAATATTATAAAGTGAAGTAGTTGGCTGTTAGTTCATGGTATAGACAAGGTAGATGTCTTTGGTTTAGCACTAATATCTTGTTCTGTACTTCGGTTGCCTTGCATTTTTTGTTATTTGCTAATCGCTTCTATCTGTTTGAAATGCTGTGGGAGTGTAGTGTTATGTGTGAAGGATTTTTACTACAGTTGCACTCAGAATTAATCTTCCTAGAGTTGATTTAAGATCAGATTGCCAACATTTTTATTTTGCCCAGACTTTTGAAGGAGTAAGGAGCCTAAAGTACCAAAAACCAGTCTTCCATTTAAAGTTTGTTTGGAATCTTGGGATTAATAATTGCAAAAGCAGGGAAGTAATGACTAGTGACTTTATAGCTCTTCAGTGTAAAAAGATGACAAAATTGATGCCGTGCCTGTGTGTTGCCGTTGTTGCCTTTCTTGTTTTTGAGTACTGTTAATTTTAATGTCATCTGTTGGGGAGCTCTGAGTTCTATAACACATCTAGAAAGCTGTTGGCAATGAAACATACTTCAGTCAGTTGCAGCTGTGAAAAGGGTAACTTCCAAAATAATAGTCAAAAGAGTCAGATCATCACCTGGGGCATTTTTGCTGCTACCAGTAGTCATATTGATTACTGTAATATTCAGATGCCCCTTAAGAAAGCCTGTTTGGGTGATGGTAACAGCAATAAACCTGTTGGTTCACTAAAGGTAATTTTCCCTCAGAAGATATGGAGTTGAAGAAATGCAAGGACCAAGACCAGAAGTGCTGGAGGTGTTTTTCTTGGTATGGAATTTAAAATTCTTGGTATATCTTAGCCTGAATTTTATGCCTGGCATATGTAATATAGCACATAATATTGCAACGAAAAATGAATATATTTTTTCTAAACACACAAAAGCTTGCTTATATGGTATAAAACCATATGTGACAGCCCAGAGGCAGGACTGTGAGAGCTGTGCCTGTTTAGGCCAGGACTAAAGTTACAATTCCGTTTCTGAAGCACCTGTTGAAACAGCTCCACTGCAACTCTCAGGGAAGCTGTGCTGAGGAGCAGTGTGTGTCTCACATGTCCTGAGCAGGGTTGATACCCAAGGCAAAGCCCAGAACAGGAACCTCCTCAAGTGCCCTGACCCAGTTCATTTGGGACAAGATACTGAAGTGACTGTAAAGAGTGCAGAGTGTTCTCCACTTAGATTTCACTTGGTGGAATATTGACCTTGTTCACCACTTTCATGGTGTACTCTAATGATAGAACCTTTCAGAAGCTGAATATATGAAAGTGGGAAGCTTTGGAAGTCTACAGTAATGACAATTTCCTGATACTCTGCAATAGCTGGTTAATGTGTGGAGAGACAGAGAACAAAGAAATGGAATATGGATTTACAGTATAAAATAGATCTATAGATATAAATGTATATATAGATTTATTTCCTAGTCTCATGTGAATACTTATTCCATCCTTCTTGGCCTATTTGCAAGAAAATCAACGGATTACTTTTGTGCTATAAAGTTAAAACCACAACTTCCTAGCAAATAGAAACTACTGTCTTTTCAAAGCTAACCTGGTTTTGTATAATACATACACACAGCTTTAAAAAAGCTCCAGTTGATCATAGACATGATTTCCTATTTAACAGTGTGGTACCCTCTGACCCATCCCCTTATAACAAGCCAAGATAAAAGGAAGGAGTTTTTTCCATTCTAAGCAGTCAATAGGCATTACACAACTATTTCCTTTATATTTTCTGTTTTGCCAGAACCTCGCTGAAATTAAGTACAATAAGTGTGGCTAGTCTGTTGTTTTCCAATAATCTTTTCTCTTTCCATTTATAAATCTATAAAACCTTCTTTTATGTGTTTATATACTCTGGGGGTGTCAGTAAGCACTAACTGAGATTTGTATTTCATCCTGAAATATCTATGAGTTAATTATGCAGTTATCTTCTGCTAGGATTTCTAGTGTCTTTACTAGAGTAAATAGTTAATCCCAGCTCTTGTAATAAACAATGGAATTCTCTAATTCTCTCTTTGGGGACTGACAAAATCAGTCCAACTGCAATCCTATGAGCAAGGTGCAATTCCTGTAGTGACTGAGTTTTCTGATTGAAAATGAATGTGTATTGTAAACTTCCTTGTGTACAACATCAAGCTGTGATTCAGCTTAACTTAAAATTCTCTTGGTTTTAATAAGATTTGTTTGTGTGGTGGAAATTCAAGGCCTTAGTTTTTAACAAAAGAGATTCCACAGAAGTTAATGTCTCTGCTGTCTCTAGGTATTTCCTATAAATTGGGATTCAGCTGGTTAGGATTGTCAGGTACATTTTCTGTATCTGACAGCTGCTTATCTGTGTGTGTTCCCATCCCTCTGCAATCCCTCCCAAAAGTTCTGCTTTAACTATTTTGGAGTATTGCTCAGAAGCTGTAGCTTATACAGCTGTCATAACAGTGTTTACAACCTTCCTTTGTGGCTTTTTAAAATTAGGTTTGAATGCTTTGACTTAAAGGAAAATAGCAAGTCCTTTACTTTAAACTAACCAGTCTTCAAATCTGTGGAGTGAATAACAAATTTTTAATTCCATGGAGAATAGGAAAAGAAATCTATTCAGCCTAAGTTATAGAGAATATTGAAGTAAGTTGGAAAAACCTCCAAATGAAGGACAGTGAAGCAATTCAGTCAGTTGCTGAGAGTCGTGGAACTTAAGTTTAGGAAAATATGTGTTAAGGGTGATGTAACAGCATTAATCCTGCCTTGGGAGAGACGATGATCTAGATAACCTCTGTAGATGCCTCTTAGCTGGGTGATTTGATGTTCTGCCCTGTCCAAGTGTAAGCTTTTTTTGTAGTGTAAATTATTGACTGACTCCTTTGCCCTGTGCAAGGTGATCACAGGTCTCTGGCTGCATTTTGTTCTGTTTGTTACTTGTTTCTGTTCTTGTTGCTTCTGTGTAAGGACATGCAGTGGAACCAGCTTTTTCTGTGTCTGGTCTTCATTTGTGATACACTCTGGCCCAGGTTCTGGTTTTCCTATTGCATGTCTCCTTTGAAAAGTGATGGTTCTGTATTTGGGAATTGGGTGCTGGAGACAGCTGCCTGAATATTGGTCAAGGATCTAACTTTAGGCACAAGCCTCAGTCAGGCTGATCTTGCCCTTTCACCCTGTTTTGCTCTGCACTTAGTGCCTTTCTTGCTCAGATCAAAGTCTTGCAGCAGTTGTGACCCATTTCTGCTGCACTGATGCAGTACTGACAGCTCCAGAGGATTAACAATTACTTCTCTAGACCAAAAAAAAAAAAAAAAAGAAAAAAAAAAGAAAAAGCTTGAGAATTTTATTATTTTTTTTTTATGTCATGGCACATTTTGATTCTTTCTGCTGACATTCTAGTATTTGAACGTTCGGGATTCAGTATTTTTTTCTGCAACTACAAGCAGCAAAATAAACCTTTATGCTAGGAAAAGCCATGATCATATGCAGTCACCTGATCCCAGGAACTGGAACTCAAATAGATTCTAGATCTAGTGACACTGACAGATAAAAGTGAATAAGAACCCCAGCATTCTGAGGAGTACATAAAGCCAAAGTATAATGAGGAAGAAAATTCTGCCAAAAATGATTTAATTTAGAGACCTTATCAAATCAATGTTTGAATCTCTCACAGAATGGTATGCTCTGAGTTACTTAGAAGAATGGCTTCCACTACATAAAAGAACAGAGTGTCTGTGTCAGAGGCCTATATTCACCCTGAAGGAAAAAATAAAAAGAACATATTTGTGAGATTTCACTTCTTCTGTAATATTCTGAGGATTCACTGCTATTTTTAACTAGTTCATGCTCATAGTTTTTCTTCAGCAGCCCATCTTGAAGGTTTCCAGCTACTGTGTTCTGAGACCATTTCTTGAGATCTAATTATTTGGCTCTTAATGCCTCTTCACTCCAATAGACCTTAGTGGGTATATTGGGTAGGTAAGTGGGCGTCCTTGAGGTGTCTGTACAGCACAGAACTGTCAGCTGAAAGTGTTGTGTTCAGGACATTGCTTCTGCTAGGGAAAGCAAAGTCACTGCTGAAAGTCACTTTAGAACAAGAATTATCTTATCAAGGATTGCATCAGAAATGTCCTGAACCTATAAACCAAATATTCATGATTTTTTTCCTGTGATCCTTTGGCTATATCAGCATTACTTTGTGGCCCTTTTTTGCATATGAAGGAAGCTTAGGTTCACCATTCCTTTGTGATTTTCCTTTGTAAGTTCAATTCTTGCATTTTTTCTTGCAGTCTGGAGTCTTTTTTCCCTGAGTAGACAGGTTTCTTTATCCCCACCTTTAAATGATATAACATCATCTCCTTGCGAGTCATTCAGTACGTTCTTGTAGTCAAAACATAGATATTTTTTTTGTTCAAACTCTTCTGCGATATGGAAGAATTTTTAAGTATACATTCCTAGTGTATGACCTCTTTGGCTGTATGGTGATTATTAATATTACAGAAGCAGCTAAGAGGAAATTACATCAGTAGATAAGATGAACTGTGCAATAGCAGAAGCTTTATTCACAGTGAATACACTATTCATTTGCACAGAAAGATCATTTCTCAATTCAAAGAGGAATATTCTAATTTAAGGTCTAACTTCAGCCATATGTCAAAATCTCTACAGAAACAAAGCTTACCACTGTGCAGTGATCCTGTAAGAAACACATTCCTCTTTGTGGATGGGCACATAGTAGGTGCATCAAACCCTTGGAGCTCCCGCTTTTCCTGACAAGCACTCTTTTTATATCAGAATGTATTTCAGTTTAGTTCATTTGCTAATTTAATGTAAAGTGACCTGAAATAGGTGTAAAATGGAGGAAACAGCATACTTTGCAGTCTTCAGGTTAACTCCCCTCCCCTAAACCTAGGCTAGGTTTTATTACTCATTTAACCTTATTAGAAGGTGCTTTTCCATTACACTGAAGGAGTAAAATTTCAAAATGCACTTCCATGAAACAAAATTGTATGTAGAAATTTAATTGAATGTGGGTGATAATGACAGATATCCCAGACATAAAAAGTTAAGAGCAGTTCTCTGCTCAGGTGCACAGGAAAAAGTGAGTAACAGTGGCCTGGCTCTCCCAATCAGTCTTAGCAGTGTGGCACTGCAGAGATAACTGGAAAACGTTTTGTATTTTCTGCAATACCTGCTAGTCTGGGGCCTCAGACCATTGAAAGTGGGGAGGGAAATCCTGTAGAATTACTATCCTTTCTGGCAGACCCTATTATGAAGAGATAGTAACCCCTATCTGCAGACTGCTCAGCACAGCCACCCGCCCTTCCTATGCTGTCCTCACTTCTGTGTTTGCACACAATAGGATTCCATGATTTCCTTTATATTTAAACCCACATGCTATCTGCCTTTGGCCACCATGTTCACCTCTATTGATATAAATCAGAACTTAACAATGGAAGGCCCTAAATAAATGAGCAGTGTGGATGACAAGCTTTTATAGTCATGTATCTCCACTTGGGTCGTGTCACACCAGCGTCATTGCTGTTCCTGCAGGTCAGAGTAAGGTCTTTTTCCCGAGCCACGTATTAACCTTGATGGAATGAAACTTTGGAACTTTCATTCCCTAATGGAATGAAACTGTGGAAACTTTATAGCAAAAAAATGCTTTCAGCCTGAAGCTGCGTGGGGTTTGCAGAAAACCACCTTCTGGCGCTGCTGACGTCGTGATGTTGTTGCCATACCCAGGTGAATATCGTTCTCTGATAAACACTTCGGAGTTGCTCTAGATTGATTTGCTTATTCTTGGAAGTGTTTGCTGGTGATGTATATGATTTTGATTTCACCATGTAAGCGAAGATAGAAGAAGGATTGAGAATGATTAGCTTGAGAGGAGAGTCATTTCCTGAGCCCTTAATTCTTATATTTAAACCAAGAAGTCAGGGAAGAATTACAGAACTGGTGCAAACTCACACTGCTGAAATGACAAATTAATTCAAACCAGACAGAGTCTGATGTAGGTAGAGTGAAGAATGAAAAGCTGTTGTGTTTGTAGGCCTGCTGTTTTTTATTGTTGTTTGTTGCTCTTGGAGTGCACGTTTTTATTTATTCATTTATTTATTTGTTAGCCTGCAGCTACTCGCCAGTATTTAGGAAGAACAAAGTTTGCTCAAATCACTGGTTATATTGCAGATAGATTTGGTCCAGTACATTTGCCTTGTCATTTGATTGCAGCGTTGACATGGTTATTGGTGTGTCTTCCTCCCCAGGATTACACAGTACATTTTTTGTGTCCAAGGAGAGGAGAATTTGGCAAGCAGACGGAGAAGCATCTGGCTCCTTCCTGTTGTTCTCTCTCTCTGTCCGCTACTGAGAGCAGGGCAGTCTCATGGACAACTCTAAATTTAGCTGCTAATTTTCATCGTAGAGGTCTGTTCTGCTTAGATTTTGGCTAGGAGGGATACCTGGGTGAGATGAGAGTCCTAAGTTTGTACTTACAGAGTTGCACCTCCTTGGTGAACATCCCCATGTATTTTCTGTGAAGCCCACAGATTTTCCAGATTATAAAGCCCCAGAAGGGTCCTGGTCTGACTCATTTGTGAGGAGTTTAACAACTAATTTGTTTAGAATAGGACTTAATTCACTACAGCCCTTTGAAAGGGACAGTATAAAGGACCTGAAAGATTACATGCCTTGATGGTCTCTTTACACGTAGATGAGTATGGAAAAGTTTTTCCAGGGAATACCATTTTTCTTGATACAGTTGATCGGGATGCAATAGTGAAGCTCCATATTTGTGATCACTGATCAAATATTACTTCTTGCAGTTAAATTCTGTCCAGTTTAACTGTTAAATGGGCGGAATGGCGTTGTGTTGGAGCAGAAATATGTTCCCTTGTGTTTCCTTTCTGCTTGCTATAACCTAACTTTGAGTCATTGTATACCGAGCTGAGAGGTTAATGTTTTTGCATCATATATGACATTTGCTCACAGCTGGAAAATATGAGAGTAGATTCCACAAAGGAAACACTGAAATACAAAAAGGAGATGTCATACCTACTGTGTGGTTCTACCAGCAAAGTGCTGAGCTTCATTCATACCAAAGTACTTAAACAAGAATGTTATTTGTTATATATACATATACACATTATATATGTGTAAGTCTGATAGTAGCATGATCGTAATGAAGTGGTACCTGCATTACTGATACTGCCTTGTGTGCATTCACTGAAGTTTATCCTTTCTACTCAAATCAACTTTTTGTCTGTTTTAAAATAAGGAGAACATTTACCAAATGAATTCTCAAAAGCTATGTTTTCTGCATCACAAAGGTGATGACTTGGAGTCTGATATTAAACAGACAAAATTGGTGTAGTTCCTAGATTTCCAGGGAGCAGCTCCAATTTTCACCAGCCAAAGATTTCTCCCTATTTCATTGAAACGGTAATTTTCATGCAAAACACACCAGACATCACAGGATTCCAGTAGTTCCGGCCCATTTGTCGGTTGCTGCTAGGAAGTTGTTTACTCTTTTGTATCACTCTCTGCTGACGTCTGCTCACTGAACAATGTCATCAAATTTCCTGTTTTTTGGCCTGTGGAAAGTAGCTCCGCCACCTTATGCTGAAGCTTTGCTGCATGGAGATCCCTGGAGCCGGATGCACCCAGCAGACAGGATGTAAGGTTAAATGCAGCATAGCTAAATAAATAAAGTAGGTGTTCAGTTGTGAACTAGAGCTGCCTACTTGCCAGGGGGAATAAAGCTGACAGCTCAAACATTGAACAGTGATAAAATATTTGTTTCAGGTTGTGGGTTTCTTCTTAAATGGGTTTCAGGTTTTTTTCTATGAGTGCATTTTCTTGCAGAATTATGTTCGTAGGTTCCTGAAGCAGCCTGAAATAGTTTGTGATGTAGTGCTGTGCGATGTATGTGTGAAAACACCTCTGTCCAGACATTGCACAACACTCTGCAAGCTGTTGACTGTGCAGCTGCTAGTGCTGTAATTCTGTGGGCAGAGGAACTGTCAGCCATGTGTTCATCAATAGTTCCTCTGCGAGGTGGTGCCACAGTCTGGTGCTGAGGTCAGGAGTACTGACACTCTGCCAGGGGGCTAATTCGCTTACATTTTTGGTTTGCTTGTTTTTTGGCCAGTGCCACAGGATTATTAGCTTCCACTTGGCCAAGAAGCAGTGATGAGCAGAGCAGACCTTATTTCAACAGTTCTTCCAGACAAAACTTTCTTTTTTTTGTTTAATTGATAATACTAACAACTTCATATTAGCCTCCTGTCATCCATAGCAAGAGGAAGCAGCTATTAGAAAAAAATCCACCCAACCTTTGTAAAAACAGGGCACGCTGTGTGCCTTATGGTACCTGAGTCTTGTGCTTTCCTCTCTTCTGTAGATCTGTCATGCTCCTAATGGTTCTTTCCAGCTTAATGTTACTCTGTCTCTGAATCCTATTTTTCTTTTCTCCAATGAGCTTGTATATTTGGCAAAGAGCATTTGTTCACTTCATGAAAGCAGTTCTTGTAAGGATTCTCATAAGGTCCTTTATTAAAAAAAATAAATCCCCCCTGCCCACCTACACCCTCCCAAACAAACAAACAACAAAACCTCAAAGCACCAAACACCAGAAAAAGAAAAAAAAACCCCACAAGTTGGAACATTTGGAGTTGCCCTACTGGAAAAGTCCAGGAGCATCTGATGACAGAACTACAGAGTGTACTGGAGTGGTATATAGGAACCATCCCACCACTGCGGGGGTTGAATTTATCTTTTTGAGCCTTTTATTAAAGTACAGCCAGAACATTCTTGCCTAGTACCTTTCTTTATTAAATTCAGTTACACTGTCCAGAGATGCTTTCAGTAACTGGAAATAGTCTGAGTGCGTGAAATACTAAGCTTGGAGCATGTGGGCTGTCACCTCATTGAAATTCTGAGTTCTTGTCATCTTTTCTGACACCTTTATGGTTGGATTTCTGCAGAAACAGAAATGCTGTTTCCCTCAGAGTATCTCCCATTATGATCAGAAAGGAATATAGTGGGTTCCCTTACAATACAGAGTTCCTGTTCGTGAAGCATCCTTTATCCCTAATGGGGTCCACAGTCATTATACAGAGATATAAACTGGATGCAGTACCCAGTCGTGGGTGCCTGTGTGAATCTGCTTTACATCTCCAGGTGTCTGGTTGCATTTCAAATGAGTTTATCTCAATAAAACCATACCAATCCCTAAACATAAACATTTTCCAAGACAGGTGGCCAAGTTGGATGAGATGTGGTCACCTTGCATTTCAATCAGTTTAAACCCTTGCAGTGAAAACATTGCACTTTGCACAAGTGAAAATGAAGAAGTTAATCTAATCCCTGGAGTAGAACTATCCATGGCACAGGACCCACATCAGTCACTTTCCGATTTGGAACAAGCACAGTCTGTGCTGAGGGAGACTCAGGAAAGAAGCAGGAAAGGAGATGGCTGCAGACAATGAGTTCAGTGCCTAGGCAAAGGTAACACTTCATCCAAACAATTGGCAAGGGCCTCTATCTCTTTGTTTCTCCCCTGTCCTTCTTCCTCTCTGTGTATTCCCTCTTCCCTCCCCTACATATTTTGTGAGGTTCATCCTGTATCTTTTTGCCTTCCTATCAGATAGCAGTGGTGGTGTTTGATTCTTTTGACCTCTCCCCCACCTCCTCCATTACTATTCTGTTTGCAGAACTGTCCTCTTGAATTTCTTCTGTGCTCTTTTCCATTCACCTTCACAGCTTCTGCTGAAGTTTGAACCACTAAGGGTGTTACAGCCAACAAAAATAACCTTCAGGGTTACATCTCCTCTGTGACAAAGCTGGATGAAACTCAAAATTGCTTGAGTGGACTGTAAGGCTGGATAGACCTCTGCATAATCAGGGAGAGGGCACCAAGAGATCAGCTTTACCACCCATCCTGCTCTGCAGAGCTGTCTGCAGGTGTGCACTGACAGCATGGTGGGCCCCAGGAGCCCTAATACAGTGCATTCCTTATCCTCCAGTGGAAGAGGAGAAGCTCAACAAATTGTGTCCTCAGGGCATTTTAGTACCAACCTTCTTCCTGGGGCCCTTGACAAGGGGTGAGGCAACAGGCTCAAAACCTGAGCCTTCTGCCTCCTGTTCCTGGTTAAATTTATTCATAACTTGCCCTCATGGAGATTTATAAGTACAGGTGCAAGCTAAAGCTCCTGAAAGGATGTCATTCATTTTATTTCTTACAAATTCCAGATGTTTGGCTCTAACTCCTGGAATGCTGATATTATCAGCTTGAGGCTCCTCCAGTTGTGTGAGAGAAGAGAATAGAGTGAATCCAGTAACATGAGGTTTAACAAGTCCAAGTGCTTTGGCCACAATAACCCCATGCACAGCTATAGGCTGGGGACAGAGTGGCTGGAAAGTGGCCAGGCAGAGAGGGACTTGGAAGTGCTGGTGGATAGGAAATTTAATATGAGCCAGCAGTGTGCCGAGGTGGCCAAGAAGGCCAATGGCATCCTGGCCTGTACCAAGAATGGTGTGACCAGTAGGACCAGGGAAGTGATTCTTCCCCTGTACTCAGTATTGGTCAGGCCACAGCTTGAGTGCTGTGTCCAGTTCTGGGCCCATCAGTTTAAGAAGGATATTGAGTTGCTGGAGCGTGTCCAGAGAAGGGCAACGAGGATGGTGAAGGGGCTGGAGCACAAGCCCTGTGAGGAACGGCTGAGGGAGCTGGGGTTGTTCAGCCTGGAGAAGAGGAGGCTCAGGGGTGACCTTATTGCTCTCTACAACTCCCTGAAAGGAGATTGTAGCCAGGTGGCTATTGGTCTCTTCTCTCAGGCTACCAGTGACAGAACAAGAGGACACAGGCTTAAGCTGCATCAGAGGAAGTTTGGACTGGATGTTAGGAAAAGCTAGAGTGATTTCCCATTGGAATGGGCTGCCCTGTTTGAGCCACCATCCCTGGATGTGTTTAAGAAGAGACTGGATGAGGTACTTAGTGCCATGGTTTAGATGATGGGATGGTGTTAGGTAATAGGTTGGACTGGAAGATCTCAATGGTCTTTTCCAACTGTGTTAATTCTGTGATTCTGTGAAATGAATGCTCACCATTGCTAGTGGCTTGCAGTCAAGAGGACGTAAGTTTTACCAACCAAAAGAAACTGAGAGAGTTCCAGATGAGATTGTGAGAATTGTATTGAGAAAACAACTGGCAGGCACTGCAATGATGGGACAGTAATAACTAGATTTACAAAAAAAAAAAGTCTTATGTGACAGAAATACTGGAAATAATGGACCATTTCAGGAAGAAAACATGCTGTCGTATACTGCAAAAGGTGTTTCTTGCTGCAGACTGTGAAAAGCTTCTTATGTGGGAAACATTGATTTGCATAGTGCTGCTTGCAAAAGCTTTAACTAAATTCTCAAAGTCAAACTTGGGGGAAGAAGAGTTTTTTCTTGACTGGCAGAGCCAACAGATTATTATTAGTCTAGAAAAAACAGCAAAGTGTGCTAATGATAGTCCTGGTAATTCTATATGCCCTGTATGCCATGCAGATTAAAAAAATATAATAGGCTAAAAATACAGAGAGGAGGAGAATTGCAAAGCAAAATCACTAGTTGAGCTATTAAGTTGTCATAAATGAAATTCTATCTTGCAACTTCGTCCGAAGTAGACATGTAATATGTGCAATGTGAGTTGTGCCACCCATAGTTTCATGTTTACAGAATCAGCAAAATATTTTTCCCAACGTGGGCATGTTTCTCATGTAAAAAAATTTACATCAGTCTTAAATGTTGTAAGTAGTATTAATTTATGGTACAAATAAGCCATACTTTACTTCCTTCCCAAAGAGTACATAGGCAGGGTTGTGTTATTTAAGAATGGAGAAAGGGCATGAGGCTGGAATACCACCCACACTTGGTTGGCACCGTATTTGTTAGATATGTCTGACAAAGTAACTCCCAGGTGATCACTTACTCAGCATTCAGGGCCAGGTACACAGAGAGGGAAGGACACAGAGTCATAATGGACGTTAGTTTATACAAGTTTCCTCTTTAGCTTTCATTGCTCATGAAATTCAGAAAAGGAGGTGTGCAGGGAAACAGAATCCATGCAGCAAACACGCTAGATAATCTCTTCCACTAGCAGGAAACTGTCAGTTATGTGTCACAAAACCACTGCAAGTCTTGTTTGCTTCATCTGGAAAGTATTTCTGGGTACAACCTCATACTGTGGCCTGCAAATTTTGTTACTCTGTTTTGTGGGGAACATACTGTGAGTAATTTAGGTCTAATGGAGTAGTGGTTTGATGCCACCTCTAATATGTTCCTGCTGTTTCACATAAGGGTTTTTTTGTTGGAATATGTTTGAATGTTCTTAGCAAAATTAGATTACAGAATATAACTGGATTAAATTATGCATCTCATACTATTTGTGGAAGTCATCCAAAGTACAATGTATTGGTTCAAATTAAGCAGCAAAGAAAACAATTAGAACTTTGGTGTTCTGTGGTAGGTGCTTAGACTGTACATGTTAGTGGCTCACAGAGTTAGTCAAAATATATTCCTGCCGCAACCTAGTACTAAAATTACAAAGTTCAACATTAAGGAGCACACCATTTGTTTTGTCTTTGGAGGATAAGGACAAAAGAGATGCAGAAAAATCTCCTAACCACAGAAATATGGATATGGTAAGAACATTTGTCCTGGCTTAAAGAAGCATGCAAACACATGAAAGAAGTGAAATGAAACTTCCCGTGGTTGAAAAAAGCTCCCTTAGTCAAGGACACTGTTCTCTCCTGCATCTGTAGTAATTGCAGCCTTATGTTCAAAGTTCATAGAGGAAGAAAAAGAAATCAGGATATCTATCCGAGTAATAAACTTTCCAAGAGTCTGATCTTCATCATTCTTCAATGAATTTCTGGCCTTACTTCTATTTTTTAATTCTACAAGTGACCTATAGTTTCACTGTAGCTTTATTGGAACTGTTAATAAAGTGAGTTTGGTTTTTACTTTCTGTTACTTATATGAGACATTAGACTTTCTACTAAAAAATTATTTATCCCTGATATCTAATTTATTTGTAATATATCTGTTATATTTACTGCTTTATACAGGCTATCTTTCCCATTAAACTGGTTTATAGAAATGCAGTATAATTTTTACACAAGCAATAGTTTTGGTTTGGTTTAGTCCTACAAATTTTCAGCTAGGTTTTGTGTCCTAGAAGTCTGGCTGAGCTCAGAGTCAAGCCGTGAAACTACACTAAATTGGATATTTCATTAATAGAATGTTTCTGTTTGCTTTGGACGTTCTTCTAGTATTTCATTGCTTGGGGGGGAAAGGCAAAAGAAAATAAATTAGTACAGTTGGTTTTTTAGTCAGCTTTGCTAGAGATACAGAGGAGTTTCTCATTTGCGTGTTGCAGGCAGATCTGAGTCCCCACAGTTTGGTTGTGCAGATACAGCATCCGTCCTCCCCGAGGGAGGACACAGAGGCTTGAAAATTAACATTTCCTGCTAAAATTTCTGGTAAAAGTGCCCTGCCAGAGCTATCAGCAGTCTGGATCACTGTCTGGGAAGAAACACTTGGTGCAGGGGAGGAAGAAGGAAATGGTGACTGTGAACTTATTAATGGTGTCGCCAGACAGGACTTTAATGTCTATTTTCTCTTGTTTGTTATTTGGCATAAAGCTTTTGTGCTAATGCCCAGGCCCACTGCATCCTTTCTTAGAAAAACCAGCAGAGTGAGAAACATATTTTGCATAGTTGCAAAACAGATTAAAAGAGCTTCCACCTTGTTAGGTTCCAGAATTTGCATCTTGAGGGAGATTGATTTTGGATAAATGCCAGTTTTCCCTGCAGCTAATCATGAGGGCGTTTGCATAGTTGACAGTTTTTTGTTATATAATGACTAAAATTGGAGCCTCTTTCGTCTTGCTCCTTCTAGTTCATCATTGTTATCCAAGTGGAATGAGGATGTTGCTGCCTGATTGAATGACTGAATGGAGCATGTGACGGAACAGCCACCTGTACACAGCTCCAGCACTGATTCTTATTGTAGGACAATTGTGGCACTCTCAGCTGCAATACCAGACCTCTTTAGATGAGCCAGATAGATTTAGGTGTCAATAAAACTGGGCAGAAGGTGATAGGTGGTTCTATTATTTGAGAAGTTGTTTTGCTACACTGGTCTTGGCTCTGCTCTGCTTAGTCCTTGCTGAGAGGAGCAGAAAACCTGCTCATCAAAAAGGTCACACATGGTGCTGGTGTTCAGACAGCCCCTGTGGAAGGGCCCACTCGGGTCTGAGGACTTGTAACTTGAGGAGTCTGATAAAGATTCTCAGAAAAATTTTTCTGACATCCCACCCACATTACAGGGAAGACAAACAGCGTTTTGCAATGTCTGTTCTAATGACACATGTAGAGTCCACATCTCCTCAACCAAATAAATCTTGTAACCATTGCAGACTGTATGCTTATAAGCGTTCATGGTTTTATACAGCACTTGTCCATCTGTACAGTTTTCAGATGAACAAATGTATTTACATTACAGATTTAGTTGGGGGGTTTGCATCTTCTTAACCCCTCTGCATGACACGGATCTTTCCTTCAAAATTTGTGCCTGCAGCAAGATGCTCTGTGACAATGTTTCGCTGATGTCATGTAACTTGTAAAAGTATCTGATAGGAATATCTCCAGATGATGTGTCTCTTTCCTGGAAATCTCAAGGTTGAATAATATATGCAAGCTTATTACTTGCATAATTATGGCCCTTGTACTTTATTTGAGAAATGCAAATATTGTACCTGGAGTGAGTATATTTGGACAGTATCAATGTCAATGAACTTCACTGTGGGCAGGATTTCATCTTAAGTGGATATTTGATATCTAGTTGAATTTGTTTCTGAGTCAAGGAATAGAGAGTCAGAGTGTTTTATAGGCTTCCTTGATGATGGGTTCTTTATTAAAGAGCTGCCTTGTGGGAGATTGCTCTGCTGAGACCTCAGTTTCCACAGCTTTAGTCCTTTGAAACTTTACTAAGAGTGGTAATATACTGGTTGCTTGTGCATTTCTAGGGAGAAAATCATGCTCCATAATAATTCATTTTATACCAGCAGTGTCTTCTTTAGCATATCCAGCCAGTTTTTTTTGTAAAGAAAATGCTGCTCAGCAGAATGTGCAGAGATTGCTTAGTATCAGAGATAATAGTATAATTATGCAGATTATTTTTCATTTGAATTAAATAAAATGGAGTGTGTCTACTACAAATCCAGACAGAGTGAAATTCTGTTTACAAGATAGCTAGAATGAAAATTGTTTTGTTGCAGTAAGTTCTACTTAATTGCAGTTCTGATTATAATGAAAATCCCACTTTATTGAAGACATGTAGAGTTTAGGGGGATTGGCATAACTATAAAATGCTCTACTCTACTCAAGGGGAAAAAAAGAGTGATTCCATCTACCATGTGTCTATTATTTAACAAGACCTGTGGGCTGGCAGAAGCACTGTGTGTTACTGAACCAGAGTCGAGCAGAAAACCAGGGTCAGGTTTCAAACTACCCTGTAGGTCCTCAGAAATGAAGAGGCATCTGTATTAGAGGAAGCCAGTCACTCATCTCCTCAGCCAGTGGAGTTCCTAGTGGTCAAAAGAAAGGGATCCCCAGAATGCTTAAATCTATTTGCTTTTTTTTCTCTTTATCATAAAACCCGTTGGATTTGCTATTGCTGCGAACAAGCAAAATTAATGCTAAGCCTTAGAGTGACAAAAGGATGTACCACTGTGATTTTCCTCATGTTTTTTAAAAAGATACCTTGAATATGCCTGCAATCTCAAGTCTTCATTTGCTGGAGACAAAGTTCTTTATTTAGAAAAGGTTTGGCTGCCAAGAACTTCTTTTTTGATTTTCTCTAGTATCAGTAGACAGTTACACTCAGCCTCAGAAACATGTATTCAACAGAAGAAAAAATACTGATATATTTATTATCAGTATGGAACATTTCTCCTTCACTGTACTGGCTGCTGTCCCACTGACTTCACATTTATTCTACCTGCACAATTACATCTGAGGCAGCACCTTTGCTGTTGTTCAGAGCAGTTGCCAGTCAGGGTAACGGATAAAGCACAAATGAGTTTGTGCATCTGTAAGGTGGACAGAGCACACCTTCTGGACCATACAGAAAACTATGTGCCAGAGGTGTCCAGCAGGTTCATAGGCAGCTGAGTAATCTGTGTGAAGGCGTTGTGTGAGGCAGATGACTGGGAGAATGAGGCAGAAAGCAGAGGAGGCACCTCTGTACTGACACCATCCAGTCTCGGAGAACTAAACTGGCACGTCCAAGATTCCAATTTATCCAAAGACTGGAGATTTGTAAGATAAAGCAACAATCACAGGAGCTCATGTGCAATTCTGAGCTGGTCAGAAGGGGTGATCTCAGCTTGCTACCTGCCCAGCTGTCATCTGACAGCAGCTTGCTGCAGGCCCTTTGACACTCTTTGGGAAATTCCTCCTTTTATGATAATGGATGGCAGCAGGTAGAAAAAAAATTACTATAGTCACTAAAGCCTGAACTGTGTCAGCATAGACAATGGGTTATTAATAACAATAGAAAAAGTAAGTTTGTTCCTTTAGAAATGGAGGTTTAAGACAAAATAGAAATCTTCTAGGAAGCCTGTGAGATCCATGGATTTGTTTTTGCTATTTTTGGGGTGTACTCTTTGTTTGTTCTGTCTGTGATGATTGCAGTGTTGGTAATTCTGAGCCATGAAAAGTTTGTCTGACATAGAGAAAGTTATTGAAGAGCTTCCTGATAGATTGGAACTTCCTTTTAGTCAGCTGAGTCTGTTCAAAACCAGATGGTTCAAAGAAAACTGTTGCTGAAATTCATATGCATAAGCAAAAAAACCCGAAAACTGATAATGATGGAGTTCTGTTGTATTTCAATGCATCTGTAATCATCCCTAAAATAAAACTAGCAACTGGTTTCCACCAGAAGGAAGAGAATTAGCTGATAGATATGCAACAGATCAGCACTTACTGCTATACTCCAGGATCTTACAGAATCATAAGAGAGCAAGCACTTTTAATAATATTAAACAATAGGACTACTGTGCCATATTTAAGTCTCCCAGAGTGCCATGCAACTCAGCTGGTAAAATGCAGGCAGGAAGAATTTCCCTCAGGGCCAGAAGAATGTAGTATTTGTACTAAAGTGTCTGCTCAAGTGGGGGGACGGCAAGTCAGCCACAGCCTGCCTGCAAAATTAATACACCTGAGGCAGCAGCAGACAAGCAAGAAGTTCCTTTTCTGTTGGACAAAGATATTGGTAAAGCCAAAGGCTTTATTTTTTTGTTTGGAGTTATGCAAACATCAATATATTTAATGCTCTGATTTCAAATACATTTTGGCTGATGACCTGCAAGACTTAAAGACCAATTTCTTCTCTGTTGACTTGGCTAGCTTTTGCATCTGGGTAAAAGTTATTTCTGCCAACAAATGAGAGAGGATAGTACACTGAAACTTCTATGTCAGTGAGGGCGTATGAGGAATGAGTTGGTCCCCAGAGCTCTCCCAGACAGTGAAGTAACCAGACTTGTGTCAGCTGAGGGGAAAAGGGGAGAGGGGATAGTTCTCTCAGCCTTCTGGGAATTACTAGGCACATTGTTATTTATGTGGCTGCCATTAAAGCATTTTGTGAGCATTCGGTGTGGCTGGTCCCGATTGCAGAGGTGAAAACAGAACAGTCTCAGAGTTGCTGGAGTACAAGGGAAGAGCTGCTGAAATTCAGAGGGCTGTAATACCTACACAGACGTGCTGTTCAACTGCCCATGAGGTACCACCTCACCGAGGCAATCACAGCCCTTATTTGCATGTAACTCCAGAATACCAAGGAAGCCTAATTCTGGAGGACATTTGCTCTGAAGTGGGGAATATTCTATCTGACTCTTGAATTTTGTCAGAAACAAATAAAACATGGAAATGGTGCTAATGCCTTGAAGATGACCTCTTTTTTTATCTGAAGCAGTTCAGTTTCTGCATGTTGCACATTCCTGTTTGAACAGTTGAAAACGTTCATACTATTTTTTTTTTTTTGCATTGATAAAGGTGTCCATTTCTGTAGTCTATGTATAGAAAACCATAAAACCATTATTACAGGGTTTAAAAAATTCTTCTAAAGTACAAGCCAGATCATTTAAGCTGCTGTTTTTTTCTTAGTGCAGGATATAACTACAGATGCTTCATAGCATGCCCTCACCACACAGAAATATTTGACTGTAGTTTAGTGAGCAGCCCAGAGATTTGACACTGGGAGACCTCTCAGCCACCAAAGTTATTTGCACCTTTTGCCTGAATCGAGAAGTCCTTGCAAAAAACTTCCAGTCAGAAAGTGAGGACCTTAATGAAGACCCCAGGGAGCCATCTCAAATCTTAAGATTGTGAAAATTTAGAGCATTTTAAATTCTATGCTGGTTGGTCACAATAGCATTTGGCAAAATGATGACCATGAGGTGCAGCCCAGTGTTATGGTTATTCACATTTCCAGGGTTGTTGTGGAGTGTATGATTCACATTTTTTCTTCTCTAAACAGAGAAATAGATGAAATGTCAAGCCCTGTGTACTTCTGAGTAGCATACAGGTATAAAAGGGATCTCAGTCAGGTAGATGCTGGAGCAAATACATCTTGCTGGATTTGAATGGCTTTTGATGTACTGGTACTCATTAAACTTTGTTTTCTTTGAACAGACAAAGTCAGTATGGATTAACAAGTAAATGGATTTTTTTTTCTATCCCTTTTTGGTGTGTGCTTCATTGAGAATGAGGACTCTTGTGGAAGGGCATAGTGTGAGATTTGCAGAGTTGCTTTGCTGGAGTTACATCTGCTTACCTTAGAAACCTACACTCATGCTGTGATTACCAAGATGTGATGTAGCTTGTGTTTGAACTATCAGCAACATAATTTTGAATTTCAGAAATAAGAGGGTGTTTTCCAGATATCAGTCATTATCCAGTGATGTCAATATTACCAGTGTCTGCTGTAGGTTGTCCAGGAAGCCAGGGCAGCAGACACCCTGCTGAGGAGAGCACGAGGTGTGCTAGGACTGTTTCTCTGCCTCTGTGCCTCAGTTCCTCTGAATGTAAAAATGGAACCAGCATTTCCTCCCTCTTCAAGTTTGGAGATCCATGTAGTAGTTCTATAGGCATGCTAAGTGATAATTTATCACTTCAATACTCTATCAGGAGTTTAAAAAGTCCTCCAAATTGTCAGCATCTTCTGTGTAAAAGTTTTGACCTCTACTGATGGCAGGGACTGCTGACTGACTTTTCCTGCTCTCGTTGTACAATGTGACCACAGTGGGACACTCATCTGGGCCAGAGGCCACCCAGGCCTCACCACATTGCAGATAATAATACAAGTCACTTTGGGACAGCATCGTTAATTATTCCCAACCAAACAGAATGATTCACTTTTGCATGTGCCATGCTTGCAGCTTGATAACCAAAGTTTCCTGTAAAGAATTTATAGACAGTACAAAGTGGGAGTTCTTGGTCGTGTCTGAAGTGTGCAGGAAGGCAGCGAGCGCGATTTCCCGACAGCACTGCGGCAGTTCTGACTTGGCTTCGCTCACTGCAGTGGAATGGCACTGAGGAAATGCAGGGGGGAACCAGGCCCGGAGCACAAACAAACAAGCAAACATACAGAATAGTGGTTGGCATGTGTGGTAAGCCAAACATGTAGCCAAAAATCAGCAGGGTTCTCCCTGTGCCTGGGAGAGTCCTGGTGGAGCTGGGATGGTCCTGGTGTTGAGCACTGTGTGCTGGCACTCCAGTGAAGCAGTCCCAGTCCCACCAGGTTCCAGGTCTCTGTAGATCTCCTGGGTGCCTTCCTCAGGACTTGGGTTAACACAAAGCTTGCCCCTAGGCTGAGCAGTGAAAGAGGAACTGATTTCTGGGAGTGGAAAAGGTGTCAGGACACCAGGAATAAGAGAGTGGGGCTCCTGGCTGAAGGGCCAGCAGCCTGACCTGAGAGCTCTGACAACTCTTTACACTTAATAAAACCTTCCTTCTCGGAAAAATTTCAAGGTGTCTAAATGATGTGAATCAGAGGCCAGAGTATGACTGTCAAGAATTCGTTTATGTAAAACTGGTTCACAACAGGTCTTAAAACTTAAGAAACAGATTAAGAAAACAGAGAGTATGTTACCCCATCACTTACTGTCTGTTGTATTGTTACATGGCAGCATTGCAGGTAATTCTAGGAATCAATTTAGAACAGAAAATAGATAAAAGGAAAATGATGCTGGAACCAAACCTCAGGTGTTCCGCAGGCCTTGTAATACAGATCTAAATTTGTATTGTCTTGTTGAGAGAGATGCATCAGTGGGAGCCTGATTTAGATTAATCTAAATACTATATTTTATCAAATCACTGAGAGAGAATGCTACATTATGGGAATTCATAGTCTGTGACATCTGTCTACATCTTTTGTGAAATAGAAATAGGAAAAAATATAAAGTGCTGAAATTAACCAGTTTTGTCCAGGTTGAACTGCAATTTTAGTAAATTGTAATTGCTTTTCAAAACTCATGTCTTTGTATTACAACAAAGAATAAACTGACTCTGTACAGCATAGGGTCTGGGAAAGCCAGGCTTACCTTCATCCTTGAATCTGTTGAGCAAAGGCAGAAACCTTGGACTCTTTGTTCTCTCTTATTCTTTATTCTAACCATTGTGGCCTCCAAACAACAAAAAGAGGAGCTACATAGAGCCAGATTCCCACTTCATTTACACCAAAGTAATTCTGGCATATTTTATCTGCTTTTAGTGATATTACTCTGAATTTCACTGTTGCTAACCAAGTTGGGATTTAATCGGTGGACTGTAAAATTTTGTTCTAAACTGTTGTGCCTGTTAGGGAGATTTGCTCAGACATTTTATGTTACTTGTACCAATGCTGAGTTTGTAACAAAAAAGTGCTGTCGAAGTTTGCAAGGAAGACATGAACAGTGATGTTCAGTGTCTAGCAGAAGGTGCATGGAAAATAGGAAGCTAAGTCTTAAATTATTTACTTAGGTAGATTTCCTCAGAGAAAGAAATAGGTAAATTACCATGGATTGGATAAGTATTCATGTATTTCATAAAGTGATGAAGGCTATTATAAGAAAAGAAAAATGTGAATTGTGAAAACCTGATCCTGAACATGAAGACTTTCTTGTCCAGAAATGTGAGCCATGCCGAGTCATAGAGCCCTTGTCTGTTGAAACAGAGGCTCCACACTGGTACAACCTGGATGGATGGGATCTTGGACCTTGTCATGCCAGTTTATTGGGAGTAGGTTATTTCCCAGATTTCAGCATCCAGGAGGATTTGGCTAGAGTTTCTGAGGAAGTGCATTATCATGAATAATTCAAATTTCTTCAGCCTGAGTCAGATAAAGTTAAGTAGTATAAATTTATGAGTTCATTTGAGCTACAATTTTCTGGGGTGAAAACTCTATGCTTAAAACGGCAGGTTATGAGAAAGGGTATTTTTTCCTTTATAAAATGAATCTGTTTGTTTTTCATAGAATTATCAAAATTTATGTTAACAGTCCTATAGCTCCCAGCATATCTCGATAGTCAAGACTGTCAGATCTTATTGTGATGAGTCAACTCATGCAGATTTATATCATGTAACCTAGAAAATTTGAGTATGTATTTTTAAATTAGATAAAACTTTTTGATGTCTTAAAATACTGATCTGAGTAAAATGATGAATTTTGCTGACTATAGTCCATTAGAACCAGCTATGAAATCATGTCTAATCGTTGTAGTTATCTGTGCCGTATATTATAATGAGTCAGAGGCTAGAAGTTGAAGTCTTTATTTGAAGATGCAATTACTTAGTGTTACAGTGCTGCCAGAAATTCTCTTTTGAGAGCTGAATGCTCGTCTCAGCCCTACAGCAGCAGCTTCCATCTGCAATCTATTCACCAAAAGTCAGTTGCAGGAAAAATAAGCTGTCCAATTTCCTCCTGAAAATGCTCCCTGGGAAAGGCGAGAAGAGCAGCAGGAGCAGAAGTGCTCCCAGCTCCCCCTTAGGGAGGGGTACCAGGAGGTGGCCAGGGCTGTGCACGGCAATCACATCCCCAGAGGAAGAGTCACTGCTGTCATCCACACAGCTCCATTGTGGCAGAAAGGAAGTGATGGAGCTGCTGTGGATTTCAGGCGAGTGCTCCTGCTCTCCAGAAGGAATACATTGCCCCTCCATTGCAGGAATATTGCAAGGAAGTTAATAGCTAAAGGATTTTATGAGATTTGCTCTCCTCTCCAATTGGTAATGGTAAGAGACATGTTGGAGAAAGCTGAGATACGAGACCTCTAGCAAATAGGAGACCTTTGGACTGCTTTGATAAGTCCTACATGCCAGCCAGGCAGCTTATGACTACAGGGAGCATGTGAATCAAGCTTTATTCCTTTATTCCTTTCTGCATTTTTTCATTGAGCAAGTTCATTTAAAGTATTTCTAGCTGTAGGAGTACAAAAAAACCCAGCCTAATCCAGCAAGGACAGTCAGTCCATTCCTGTAGATTCTGTTCTGGTAAAATACAAAGAATGACTCATAGCAAGAAGTACTTTACCAGGTTATATCAGGTCAGCATTGAGTTTGTTGTACTTTAATCAGATCAGTCACAGTTGTTTGGGTCTGTGTTTTTAAAGCTTACTTCACTTGTTTTTATTTACCAAACATTCACTTTTCTCAGGACATTGGAAACGAACTATGTCTATCAGCAGTTTCAACGTTTGCAACTTGGCTGCTACAACACAGGGATCATTCCTACCGAGTGTTGAGCTGCTCAGGGCAGTCAGCAGACAACTTCCCCACTGACACCTATCAATCACACATGGCTCATGCCATTGCCTTGGGACGGGTCTCGCTTTGTGCCAGGGCCAGACCTGGTTCCACAGGACAGAATATATAGTGTTCAAAAAAGAAAAGCCAATTTGAGGGAAAAGAAGTGCTTCCAACAGCCGTTCAGTGGGTCAGAGGATGCAGAATGGCTGCAATTGCTGTATGTAAGCATTTGAAATAGCCACAGTCACATATGCTGTACTTGCTTTTGCGTCAGCAGCTCTTTGGCAACAGACCCAGCTCTATCACAGTCAATTCCAGGAACGTACAACTAGTTTTACCTCTGTCTTCTCATACTTTCTTACCAATCTGTGCCTGCCTAGAAGGCTGTCACATGCGTAAGTCGTGTCTGCCAATTTGAAAATGTACTCAGGCTTTTGTTTTTCAACTGGGGAAGAAATTTCAAGGAAGAAGCAGAAAAAGGTGTGAGTGAATAAAGATGTGTTTATGCAGTTACTATACATGTGAGCTTTGGCTGGTTTGGTTTTGTTACGAGCTTGCAGCATTAGAGGTATTTTTAAAGCTCCTTTAGTTCACGGATAGTTGAGAGTTTCTGCTAATCCTTGCTGAAGCCTTGATTTTTGACACAGTACTTAATCAATCACCATGTTACTTCTCAGTGCTACCAGCAGCACACAAAAAGTTGAAACAATTAATCAAGTTACTTGAACATATTTCAACAGGATTAAGAATTAACTGGAGTTTCCAAAATTTTCCAGCTGAGATGCAGACTGGAGCTTTTCTTCTACTCAAGACAGCAAGTTAATGTGTAACAAGACAGTTTATCTCATTTGGGAAATTCTTGTGATTTAAACTTAAATGGTGCATAGACAGGTGTTTTCAGTGCAGCAATAGCCCCAGATTTCTGGCAGAAAAGTCTTTTTCAGGTTCAGTCCTTTAAATACTTTGATGACTATTCATTCACAAACTTTTTAAAAGAAAGTTGCATCTGGGAAGCAGTAACTGAAAATACTGGGGGTTTTCTCATTTGCTGAAATTATGCTTGGACTAGGATTGATAGTCCAAGGGTACACTGGCTTGGTAAAATGGGATTTTTCATTCCCCCCAGATGCCAGTTCAGCTCTGCATCTGGACCTCACAGCTCAGGCCCATTTCTCAGTGACACTGGAAACACTTGCTGGTTTATGCTGGCAGCTGGAGTGTATAAAAAATGTGTCAAGATTTGATTTGAAATACAGTTATGTCAGAGAAGTGACAGTAAAAAGGCCTCTCTTACTCAATGGACATGCTCCCTCTGTGTCCTTCAGGCATTTCTGCTGATCTTACCCATTCAGGACGAGTAGTTACTACTGTCAGTGCTGCCAAACCAGCAACACTCGTACAAAGAGCTGGACTCCCTCCTGCTGTGTGCATTATCAGCAAAAGCATGTGCTGTTTTCTAGTGCAGATTTTGAATAATTGGATGATGGGCCACAACAGAGAATAAAGCAGATTGAGTTTTCCAACTGAAAAGAGATCTGAAACCTCTCCATGTCATTTTAACATCAGCTTTTAAAGGCCCTCTTAAACAGGACAGGCAAACACTGGTTCCTGTCTTCTTTTAGAGGCACTCTGTTGCCATGTTATTCTTGCTTATTTAATGTTGCAGTGATGACTTCCAAGTTGATAAATAAATAAAATCACACATGAGAAACTCTGAGGGCTGAGCAATGGAGCAGTAAGATCACAGAAAGAATGGAGTTTGCAATTCTAAAAAGATTTTTCTGTGGGATGTGCTGACAATTCTTTAAAATTACTTACTGGAAGAAATCCAGGCTGCAAAGCAGTAAATCTGATCTTTAAGTGTGGTTTTAATTTTGAAAGAGAACAATGTAAAAATGCCGCCTTTGTGCTTAATAGCTCTTTTCTTTGTACATTTTTATCCAGAGATGTCTTCCATTTACTGCATTGCTGAAAAATTAATTTTACCTGCTTTTTTTACTTCGGTTGCTTTTAGGAAGTCTATGTGACTCCAAGGCAAATTGGGAACACTGTTATTATTACAGCTTTTTAGTTTTCATTTCTGAGACAAGAGGTGAAAAATATTTAAGCACATTGAAAATGCCGATATTTGCCATGTGGGAATTCCCAAAGAACTGCATCTGTGTAATCCTATTAGATAAGTCTCCCTCTGTATTTATGTGTTTAAGTACTTTAGGAAGTCTGTCCCATACCAGTTGAAGAGTCATTCATGTTCAAACTTGATTAATCATATAAAAGAGAAGCAATTGTAACAAACAGCACTACTGGTCATTGCCCTCCTTTCCATGAAGGGACACATGAGAGGGAAGGATCCCAGCTCAGTTTGTGCATCCTGAGCTAAACTCTTTTCCTGTGTTATTTGATCAGAATGTAATGTGGGAACCACAGACATGTAGAAAGCATGACATATGACAGCAGGGTTTTGCAGGGTTTTTCAAAGCAAAGCTGCACGCTCAGTAAATGTTTCGTCAAGTATGAATGTCTTGAGTTCTGGAACCTTCCCTGGAGGGGCTGGGTGGGAAGGAGAGAATGCAGTAAAATGGTCTTGGAGAAATTAAATTAGTGTGTTTTGTAGCACCCTTAGGCAGCTGTTACATGTGAAATTCCAAGGGCAGAATTACACATTTTTACCTTTCTCCTGGAGATTTTATGGGGGTTTGGACTTTGAAATAAGCAATTTTTAAACACTTTCATGTTTTGCAAAATAGGTGGAGTGATACAGAGGATACAGAAAAATAGCAATCTATGAGACTTCATGACTAATCCATTATTTTATGTTTAAAATAACAATTAAAAAAGGAATTAAAGACTAGCTTGTTGATTTATGTTAATGCAGCTAAGTATATAAATTTACAAAAACAGAGTAAGACCCTCATGAAGAAGCAGTCTCATAACAATCTATCCCTGGGACAGTGGTAGATAGACAAGACACTTCTTAACAGATAATTTTTCTTCTTCCTTAAGTGTAATGCATTAATAAGATTTCTTCTTATTTCTTCTAGGCACCAGTAACAGATGTGCAGTTTGGCCCTATGAGGCTTCATCAAGATCAACTTCAGGTAACAGCAGTTCAAACTGAAGTCTTGATTTCTAAAGTATCACAGATGTTAGCTTTAAATTTATGACTGGAATTTATTGGGATATAGAGATCTTCACGGAGCATTTTTGTCAAGGGACAACTTGCACATAATAGACTTTTATCTTGATATTCTATGTGATATCCTAAATCCCTATCTACTCCAACCAACTCTTAGCTCATAAAAATAGAGCTATCTATTTTTTGCTATCAGTTAGCTTGTAATCAATTTAGTGAGTACCTTATTTTGTATTTTAATGGTAGACAGTTTTTAATCAGAATCTCATCAAAATGATGCTAAGCAAAATATCCTGTCAAGGTCTATTGTACCAGCGTTATTACTAGTATCAACCAGATTTGCAATATAATTACAAAAGATATGAAGTGAGCTTGGCAAAGTATGGTTTTTTGCTATTCATTGCTGACTGACATTATTTAATTCTCCTTTATCTCTTTATTAATAAAAGTCTTGTGTCAGTTGTCCCCTTATTTTGTCTGGGATGGATATGAGGTTTGCAGATACATGACTCCTTTGGACTTCTTTGAAAATTCTCCCATACCCAAGGCATACTGAACCATTAATCATCCAAGATAGTCCTCAGTCAGTAATAAGAAAGCTCCGTAGTGAAAGCAATCCTAACCTAATAATGTGAAAATGCCCGTCTTCAAGAACCGCAGTTCAACATCTTCCTGAGCTGTTTTCAGAACAGACAGTAGTGGCATCAAACATCTGATCTTGGGACAGCCTCATCCAGCTGTTCCCCAAGGATAAATCAGAAACATTCACCAAATATTTCAGCCTCCTGTATTGTTATTAATGATTTTATCACTTTTGTCCAGTCTTAGGCCACTCAGAAATGCTGCTGATTTATCCTGGTAATATAGCTGGCAGGTATGAGGGAAGGAGAAATTAAGCAACATCACATTTGTGCCAGAGTCAATTAGACAACTCAGATCTGACATTCTGTGCTGTTGCTGAAAACCATTCTTCCCCTCTTAAAGAGTGTTATAAATTAACTTTACTAAATATGGACCAAACTATGACATATATTTGCGAACAGTTTTGCAGTTTGCTATAAAAGGAACCTGAACTGAATGAGTACAAAGTCCTTCAGTCTTACGAAAATATGCAGTATGTAGTAGAAATGTTAAGACATTTCACTAACCTAGTCCAAAGTATAACCAGCACTGGAGTTGCTAAAATCACCCAGAAGAAAAACAGCAGTGGGATATGATGCAAGTTACACATGCTCCACATTATTACGTGACCAAAACATCTATCTAAGTGTAGTTTGATTAAATTACTGAAAGATTGGTGTCTTGGGACAATAGACTGATTTAGTTACCCATCTTTACTAAAAAGCTGTATACACTGAGTCATCCCCAAAATCAACACAATGTAGCTCTATGGTCTGCCATGCTGTATTCTTTTGAGTAAAAGAAGTTTTTTACTGCATAACATTATCCTGATACAAAGTGCAATCACATCAGTGAGAGTCCTCCTTTGCAGACTTTATGTTTGTCTTCTGTACTGCATTGAATCCCAGAATTTGAAATACATTTTAAAATAATTGGACCTTATACATTCAGTATATAGACATCGTATGGGTTTAAAAAATACTCAGAGAGATTAGTTAGTGGCATTTACACAGAAAGTTAGGACAGGGCAAACACTGGCTTGTAGATCTGACTTCCAGTTCTGGATTTCAACTACAGTAATCTCCTTCTGTGATATAAATCCCATGGCAGTCTTTGTGTAGGAGTCACATGAGGACATACTCCACATACAGAGGTACTGCTTATAATTTCAGTCGGGCATGGGTTCATTTTGACCAGCTTGTCTGTAATTTCCAGAAACCCAACAGAGTAGGCAGCATCCAGTACTCTGGGGAACTAGGATGAGATGAAAAGGAAAGCACATTTTTCATCATGCCATTGAAGCACCGTTAAATACTGATTCACATGAAATGAACCATGGACCTATTTTTCGGGAATATGACCTAAGAAAAATAAACCCCAAGAAAATGATTGCATGTGAGACAGTTTCAGTGAAGTGAAGTAGATTTGCTGTTAGTTCATGAACATTGAAACGCAGGCACCTAGTCTCAGCTGGTTGCCTAGGCTCTTTTTTTAGATAATGACAAGGGAGACACTTCCCAAACTTGTTCTTCCCATGTGGCTGGAAACACAGGGCTCTGGAAGAATGTTGTATTCACTTGAAACACCTCTATATAAAAACAATTATGAAAAATCAGTGGTCTGTAGAACGCAGTTCTGTCAAAACCAATGGATTAAGGCTTGGAAGTGGCTTTAGAAAACACGTTAAGAAAAGGCAAAAGTCGCGGAATCTACTGTATATGTAAGATTTGTTTGTAATGATTCACCGTCTGTCTTTAACTCAGGTACTTTTAGTGTTTGCTGAGGAAGATGACCAGAGTAATGGGTTCCGTTGGGCATGTGAGAAAGCAGGATTTCGATGCAATATTGCCAGGACACCTCAGTGTGCACTAGAATGTTTTCTAGATAAACACCATGACATTATCATTATTGATCATAGACATTCCAGATACTTTGATGCAGAAGCATTATGCAGGTAAGCACCATATCGGTGTAATTAATGCTTAACAACATAGTTAACAAATCATCAGGTTTTTTGCTTTTATATGACCTTTTTATAAACTCTATTGATCACTGATACTTTTTTTTAACGGATGTGCAGTGACAGCATCAAATAATGTTACCTCAGTGTGTTACATCTGATAGCAGCACCATTTTTGCTTTTGTGCAAGGGTGTCTGAAGCTTGATCTGGCTTGGAGCCACATTTCTTGCCATAATGAACTGTTGGGGGTTTTTGTTTGTTTTTTCTTTTGTTGTTTTTTAGTTGGGTTTCTTTCCCCCCCAAATATCTGGTTCCTTGTTTGCACACTAAATCAACTACAGAGATAGCGTGTCACCAAGCAATTCAATTAATACATTCACTTCATTAATGTTCTAGTTTGTTTTGCAATGTCTCTTGCTGTTAACTCCTGCTTCAAACAGGCAATGTTTGGTGTGCACATTTCCATAACTACAACATTTGAAAATACATTATGAAGAGCAAAGTTACAAACTGATTCCAAAAATACTTATAGAAACTGCTGTGAGGTGTGAAAAAAGGAGAAAAGGATTTGCCTTTCTGAGTCTCCCCAGAGAGACTTGACAAGCAGCAGTGCCTTGCTTCAGTGACTTTTCAGTGAAATATCTCTTGGGAGTGTGTCTAGACTGAAAAACAGTGTGTGGGGTGGGGGTGGCAGAGTCAGGGTGTGTACCCTGGGTGAGTGTGGTGGGGTCAGGGCACTGGGACAAAGGCTCTTCTTGCTAAACTGAAGGAACTAGATAAGATCTTTGCAAGGCAAAAACTAGGTATCAGCACTGTTCCCCTTGTTCCATGTTTTCCATTCTGTCCCAGAATAAAGTAAAATGCGCCTTAAATAAGTGAGGCCAAGTCGTTCAAACAAGTCCATTTTATGCCCTTTCAGAGTGGAGAATTTTTGCTATTCCCCCACTGAGAACATTTGAGTTTTAGGGTAATCTGTGTTGATGGAGTCTCAGATATTGCTGGATTTTCTTAGCAGCAGGCTCGGGGTTTGATTTTTGTTTTGTTGTTAAATGATTTAAAAGAGACATTTTAAGAAAATTACTGTGTGAAGAATCTATAGTCATGCTTTCTGAAATGTGAACTTAAAAAGATTTAAATTATTTGCTTTTTATTTAAAGGTCTATCAGAACAACAAAAGCCTCAGAAAACACAGTCATTATTTGTGTAGTACAAAGGTAAATACTCATATTTTTACTTTTGTGCATGATCAAAAAATGTAAATCTTATCATTTTAATAGTAAATACTATATTAAAAATCTTGAATTAGAACTTCTTACTGTGCTAGTAATAACTAGATATACCACATAGAGTTTTTACCATCCTTGACCACAGGATTGGGACAAGATTTTTTTTTTAAATTCTGGGTTTTAGTAAAGAGGTCTCACTTTAGATTTTGTTTTGGGTTATTTTTTACACTCTGATCACTGCAGGCTTTAGGAATATGTTTCAAAAAACTTTTGCAGCATCCTGTACAAGACTGTCTCATTGATCTGTATTTTGAACATTTCTTGATCTGCCTTTCAATGGGATTAATCTCAGCACAAACAGGAGATCTGCTGAGTTGTGAAAAAAGGTATAGAACCATTTGATCAGTACAAACTATCATCTGACCACAGAAATTTTAAAAGAAAACAGACTATATTATGACTTCTCAGTAAAGCACTACATATGCTTTTTCCCTCCCCCTCCTTTGAAAACATTACTTACATAGCATGAAATAATGTAAAATTTTTTTTTAAAAAAATCAATATATTTAATCTGAAATAGCTGGAAGATAATTTCCTCCAAGTGCAATTTTGAGAATGGCCATTTTTCAGAAAACATTAATTCTATATACTAAGAACGAGGTGTTGAAATTCCCCATTAAAAGTATATCACAATCTCTAGCAAACTAAACACAATAACAAAACATTTCAAGATCCAAAATTTCATGTGTAAATAAAAGCTATTGTGCCGTCTGCTAAACCCAACCAGCTTCAGCCTGCTCATTTGCAGAACCTTAATGGCCTTTCTTCCAGATTCCAGGCATACATTCACATATGTTGGAATTTTAACAGTATAGCTGAGTTTTTCTTAATTACTCAGGTAGTTCGTTCAGGAATATGTCATCCCAAAGTGACTTACTAGAAGGCACTAGTTAAGCAAGACTAGAAAATCTGTTCTCATTCAGGTACCTTGAGTTGACCATCTAAGATTTGGTACACTCAGACGAGAAATTTTTAAAACCTTTGGCTATCAAGTGTATCTGTGACTAAAGACAGCATAAACAACAAAGAATCCAGTACCCAAAAGGTAGGAATAGTCCAGCAATCCAGCTCATTAATTGGTTTCTTTGAAGCATTAGGCTTTTTGTGTGTAAGCAGTTCCTTACATGCGTAAAGGAAAATAACATTTTGGCTTAGCCATGCCAAAGATGAAAGCTTATTAAAAAACACAAAAAAATATATTTTATTCCTAGATTCTGCAAGATGTAGCAGTGTTGGCCTTGGTGTGACATCTGGGCTACAAGTATGTCAATGGATTGTGAAATTTGGCCTCAGTTGATTGCAAAAATAATCTCTGATTTTGTCATCCTTTTTTCAAAGGCATCCTGATCGTGAAGAGTCATCGATATTGCCCCTGATCTCTGCTGGCTTCACAAGGGTATGTATGTGCAATACTCTTACTGGGTTGCCCTAACATTTCAAAGTTGTCATGCAAGAAACTCTCCAGAAGTTTGGCTCAGTCACTGTCTGTGTCAGTGATCCAGGCTGTAGATCTTGTTGGTGCTGCTCATTCCTATTCATCTCAATTCTGAACACCATACACCAGTAGGATTAGAATAATGCTAAGTAGGTGGACGTTCTCAGGAAGTGGTGCTTAGACTATTCTACTTTATATGTTTATTTCAGGTTAAATATATGATGCTGTGGTTGCAAAGTGGACGTTGATAAAATTGACTAGTGACTGTGGCAGAGCCAGAGAGCAGCTTGCAGTGAACAACAGAATGTGCTATGGGAAATCTCTGCTATTACATGCCAATTCCCATCTGCAAACAGGCTTCAGCAGCTGTCAAAGGCTATTATCTATTGTTTGGAGGCACCTGAAAAGTATTACATTGACTCTGTTCCTTGGCAACTATTCCAACTAAGTAGAAAAGGTGCTTATTAATGCATCAGATAAGTGGATTCTTTATTGCATTCAGCTGACAGTGGAACAAAAATGGGCCTGATTTACAGTGTGATGCAGAATGTTTGGTTGCATGCTCACTAGATTTTTTGATATCCCGTCACATTCTACTTGCACCCCTCTGCTTATTTCTAATAAGGTCTCAATCCAGGAAATTCTAGAGCTTGAAGATAACTGTATTTATATGAAGAGAGTCATTCCAAGTGGCACATAAGTTATTTAATACAGGTTTTGAATTATTTATGGATTGGAGCCTTGGAGATGGGACTAATGGCAAAACATGGAAAATTTTGTTTAGCAGTCTTGATGTGGTGGCTCAGCTTAGATAATGCAGTCCTCCCTCCCAAACTAGCCATGGTGTGGCAGTTTAGTTTGAACAAAGAGTTAGCATTCAGGCTTATTCCAGGTAAAAATGACAAGTTTTAAAAAAAATGAAAGATATACAGCAAAATCAAGAATTGCATCAGTGGCAGGTATGTTTGACAGAAAATTTTGCTTTCTTCTATATAGAAAATTTGGGATATTAGGAATGGGAAACCTCACAATAATCTCAAATTTTGATGAATTGAGACACAACAGTTTTTTATCACTGCTATTTTAAATAAGTAGCATGAAAGTTAAAAGTAGATATTTTAAAAATATATTGATCCTGCTGACGATCACGAAGAATAAAACAGATTGGTTGAGCTTTGTTGCCATGAGGATCTATCACCTTTTCAAAATGCAGTAACCTGAAAAGTTTTACTAGTCCCAAAATATAACTTTCTTATATTGCTCATGTCACAACATGTTCATTTTTGGCCTGTCTACTCCTTTTTTGGTTCTTTTTCAAGCAAAAGGAAACAGAGCTTCATACCCTTGAATATGGAAATGTGTATTAATTAAATATTTCTAACCTTTTATTTGCAGAGATATATTGAAAATTCTAGTAGAATGGCCTGTTACAATGAGTTGATTCAGCTGAAATTTGGACAGGTGCAGGCACAATTCAAACTAAGGTAACTTTACCAAGAATATTAACCAAAAAGTTCCAATTCAGCCACATCCTTATTAGAGAATGTATTTTAATGTACAGTAGTTGTAGAATGTCAGTCATTTGAAGAAAATACATTAATCATTAAAGTACAATATTATTCAGTATGGAGTTGTAATATGTTATTGTCATATATAAGAAGAATTAAGAGGATAAAATTTAATCAGATTTTTTTTTATCTCCAGGGCATGTAATTCATTATTTACAGCATTAGAGAAAAGTCAAGAAGCCATTGAGATCACAAGTGAAGACCACGTAATACAGGTTTGTTCCAGTTTTACGTACAGAAAATTGCTCTGTATTTTATTTCATCTATGATTACACTTACTATTTCTTACAGCCCAAGAATCTAATGTAACTTAATGGTTCTAAAAGATTGAAGTGAGTTTAGTTATGGAGTTGAATTTTCTCCATTTAAAGTATTTTGCATAAGTCAAAGGGAGATCTGGAGGAGGGAGATTGTTGTTTTTGAATGAATAAGGATTTACTCTCTTGTTTTTATTTTTTTTATCAATTATTTTACATACCAAGAATGAAAGCAGCCACTGGCTTGTATACATTCTTTTCCAAAAATAGTGTGCATTAATTTGATTCTCTTGAAAGTCTAATGGCTGTTCTATTTTTTTTTTTAAAATCTGATACTGTTTGATGTATCAGAATTCTTGGGTCAACTGCTTTTAAATGTAATCCTCTCTTAGAAATTTCTTTAAAATAGGGAAAAGAAATTGTGCTTAGGTTTGCAATTCTGAAAACCATCATCTTTCTAAAGGAGTTAGTTCCATCCCTGGCTGTGAAACAGTGAGGAGTGATTTTATTATCAGTAAAAAACTGGAGTCTAAGCCTCTGGGAATTAAACATACAAACTGTACCTTCTTGACCCGAATCTTGACAATGACAATTTCATTGAAGGATGTGCCTCCTTCATCCCTTTTACAAAAGTAACAGAACACATCCTGAAGTTGTTTTAAATATGTTTTTGTCAGATCAAATTTTGTCCCTCTGCTGACAGCCCCAGAGTATGAAAGATCCAACATGTGAGGGAGTCTGGAGCTCCAGCGAGCAGGGCTTTCTCACGTGGAGGGGGGCCTTTTGGAGGGAACCTTTAGAAGCAGAGGGTATTTCTCTCATATTAAAACACTATAAGTTGTGAGACATTCAGATGCTGTTTTGTTTTGTAACTTAGCAAGCACAAAGGTCCTGAAGTCGTGGGCCGTTGGTACCAGGCTTCAGTTTTATTGGGCAAGGGCCACAAAACTGCAGTGAAATGCAACATTCACTTCAGGGAGAAAGGTGCTTTATTAAATTCCACTTTTTCCAGTCTGCTTGGCTGGGTTTTGCCTAGAGAGGGGATTAGGGAAGGTTGGCCCTTACATAGAATAAGATGATGAATTTGCCAATGGATGTTTAATAGTCCTATGGTATCCCACCATCCATTTTTAGGTTTAAGATAGAGTTTATAGGACTGAGGTTTATAGGACCGAGAACTGACAGAGCCCATTTTTCAGGAATTTATGTTGTCTAAACTCCGTGGATACGTAATAGCTGTTTCCATAACTTCTCTCTCTTTGCTTACATGCATACACTGCACAATTGTCCTGCATGGACATTCCTGTTTTACTTCACAAAGGAAAAAAAAGACACACCTCTCAGGGGTAGTAAATGCAGACATTTATATCAGACTGGGAAAGAGATCCTTGGTTTAGCAAACAGAAAAAGGGATTCTGTTATGCTTTAAGTATACTGTTGAATGGGTATTTGTTTGTTTTTGTTTCACAGTACGTCAATCCTGCTTTTGAAACAATGATGGGCTATCAAATAGGTGAATTAATAGAAAAGGAATTAACAGAAGTGCCTATAAATGAAAAAAAAGCTGATTTCCTAGATACTATTAATTCCTGCATAAAGATAGGAAAGGTGAGTAATGGCATTGTATCACTCATTATTTGCTACCTGTGAAAGTTATTCCAGTCCAGGGATGACACATGTCGTGACTTGCAGCTTCACAGGCTCATAGCATTTGCAACTTTCTTGCTCAAAACAAGAACAGGAAGTAAAAAATGTTCATTTTTAAAGAGTTTTTTCTCTTTTTTTTTGCTTGGAAGAGGTACTTTTATGAAAATAAGCGACTTGCTCTCTTGCTTTATAATTTATGCTGTTTGTAGCAAACGGTGTGGGAGTACCAAAGAGAAATAAGATGGATGCACATGTTATCCAGTGGTATGTAAATGAGAAAAGTACCATATTGAAATATTTCAGCATGAAATATGAAAGCTGATTTGCAAGTTCAGAATGTAAAAGTATCAGAGACATTTGCACTATTACTTGAGAGGATAGGCAGTGTCAGCTGCCAGTGTGTTGTATTCTCTGATGACATGGGAGCTGTCTAATGGATTTCCATTAGAAATGTTCATTGCATGAGCTGGCTTCAAAGAAGGTCATTACACAGGGATGTTACTGTTTGGCTAGTAGCTCCATGGTGTCCCTCTGGGACTGTTGTGACTGAAGCTGAGGATCTATCTAGCAGCTTCCATCTGCATTTTGACAATGAGGTATGAATGCTTCTGATGTCATTGAACATGTCATAATACCCTATAGGAAGAAGATCATGGAGGTTACACAAGGAGATTTGGGAATTGGTGTGTTTGGGTTAGGGTCCCACACTCAGACCTGAGTCAGGAGAGCTGGTTGGGTCAAACCAACTGTCTGTGGGGAAGCAGCATGTTATTGGCACAGAGCAGGGAGATGCTAAAGTGAATCATGGCACTCTGTGCATCTAGACAGGGATGCAAAGTTGTGGTGAGTCATACTCTATAAATCAGGGTGCTGACACAAGCACTCACCAGCCAAAGCTGTGCTCTGGCTGGGTGCAGATCCTGTGTGCATTTCAGTGAGAAAGTGATGCACGTTTCTACATGTGCTGGCCTGTTGGAAGAGATCCCAGTGACAGACAATAGTGTGGATTATGGTGCTTCACACCTCTGTTGCCTCACTAAAATTATCTCAGTAAATGAGTGTAATACAAAAGTAATATTAGGAGGGAGTATTTAGTAAGTTATAAATCAAATACCGTAGACATGTCAGGCTTTAATCCACAACATCAATTCTCAAGATATGAAGTGATACATTTTTTGATATTTTAGTGGACTGATAAAAATTTCATTTAATAACAGAAATATATTTTACTCTATGAATGACAGAAATCTAATCCTAATCCATCTCTTTCCTTGCACTTACTTTACTTCTGACTCTACTCTATAAGTTCAATGGTGAGGGCTAATGAAATACTTTTTAATGAAATAATATTTAAACCTGTCTGTCTGGACCAGCTTAAGCTGTTTTCACAGAATCACAGAAT
>VXBA01005296.1:350183-475118 GCA_013399895.1 Serilophus lunatus | reverse complement strand
AGCTTTCATACTTCCTTTACTTGGCAGCAGTTGTTTGACATTTGGTAGGGGGAGGTACCCCTGAGTTTACAAAGCTGCCTTTTTCCTCGTGCTTTTGATAATTTGTCACTGAAAGAACGTTTATCTTTTTACTTTTGTTTCTCTTAAGGGCTTTGGCAGCTTGCCAGGGTACCTCTTGGACCCTCTGAGGTATAAGCAGTGCTGTTGCTGAAACAAAAGTAGCAGTGGATTCTTTACTATCTGGGAGATACTGGAGTTGGCATAAAAATATTCCTCTGTTGTCTCTGACGTATCTGAAGTTTTAGGATTAGGGAAAAAACAAGGCTGTGACACACTTTCCATACCAGAATTAAGCAGTTGTCTCACTAACCTAATTCCTTGCCCTGGAATAGCATCACCTGAGGTGGGAGACTACCTCAGTTTCTGGAAGAACTTAGAGAAGAGTAGAAAGAAGGCGGGACCATCACTCTATTCTGCATTCGTACAACCATCACTATGCTTTCAAGGATGTTACCTGCTCTGAAGAGTTAAAGAATTACTGATGAAAATGTAGTATATAGGATTTGGGAGTAGTGGTGAGAAAAGTGTTATGGAAGGCAGTGAAAGCAGCATAATGTTGAAAAAGGCTTAGTTTTCAAGCTACTGACATTGGTAAAAGTTGAATTCTTGTGCTCTGTGGCACAATTGCTGATAAGATTGCAGCTTCCCTGCCTTGACACTTCCTGTCTTCTTTAGTACATAGGCTACACATGTTAAATAAAAGGTTTCATATAGAGCCATAAGCCTGGAATTTTCAAATTCTCGAGTGTGAAGTTCTGTAAACAAAAGATTTAAGTTCTTTAGCAGGATTTCTGTGTTTGAGATCATGTTTTTGCTGCATGAGAGGACTACTTAGGGCCTCTGGTTCTTTTGGCATTCCCTCATTACACCTATTGTACTTGTGTTGTCAGGCTTAGCACAGTAATTTAGGTGTAATGTTGCAAACTAGATATTTTGTCTAATGCACAGCAGAAGTCTGAAATCATATGATCCAGGATCTTCATTTAATGATAATATATCAAGGAATAGAAATTCAAGTGGGAAATAAAATATTTTGACAACCTAAAATACCTCTCTTGAGAGAACAAAGAAATCCTGGCCCACTAAAGCGCTGTAGAAAATTACAGTTGATTTATGTGAACTCAGAATTTCAGTCAAGAAGTTTTAAAACTTTGAAGGTTGTATTAATTGAAATTAATCAAACGTTTAGTGCAAACATGAGAAGAGGGCACCTGTAAAAGGCTGAGATGAAGCCGTATAGGTAAAAAAAGTGAGGAAAATGGCTTTCATTATTAATTTGGTTTTGCAGTTAAAAGTTCTGAATTATTTTGACTCATGGCACAGAAGTTAATGCACTTTTGAAATAACACATTAATCTTAGATAAGTGTTTGGCTGGCTCTGAGCTTCCCCCAGATTACTGAGAGATCTCATTTCTGCCTGCAGTATAGTCATCTTTATGGCTTGACAGTGTCAATTATTCTTCAGTCAAGTTCTGTTGCGATGCTGTTTGTTAAAGATCAGCAAACACTGCCTAACTTATCAGTGAGTGATAGAAGATTTTGGACCTTTAGCCCACTGACCATTTTCTACTTCTCCTTGAAGAGCCTATCACATGTAAATGCTTGACCCCATTTTTTGTTCTCCGTGGAAGCTGCCAAATTTAAAAGGCTAGTAACCACTTCTTCCTTGACCTCTTTTGCTGACTAAAGTTTAAATGAAGCATATAAAAACTGGGACCTTGTAAGAATGAAAAGATCTTTCCCTTGTTGTCTGCATATGATAGCAACAAGTATGTTCTGTTCACCGTATCAGTCCAAAGAAATCCCCCTTTAAAGATGTATTGTTTGCTCAAATCTAGTTTCTATGTATATAAAACCAGTGTAAAATTTAATAAATTAATTTTCTGTAGTATCTCTGTGTGCCTAGAGCTTTATGTGTGAAGATTCCAGTCTAGAATCTCTGTTGTGCTCAGTGTAGGAGATGCAAGATGTTCTTATGCAGAGGTTATACCTTTTCATTAGACCAATTGATGGTTATTTGAGAAAATTAGACACATTTGCCTGCACAACCCCCTTATAGTGTTCCATTCTGTTGGCATATTTATTTTCCTTGTCTTGGTTTGAAAGTTCTGGCAAATCTTACATAAATATTATAGTTCTTAGAGGTGACCTTGATACCCTTGTTTGGGCTAAAGCCTTGCTAACTACCTTCTGTGTACACTGTGGGTATAGAGAAGCTGTATTCTACTGTCGCTCTGCTCTTCACTTCCTTTACCAGAGTTCACATCTGTCCTAGAGTAAAGTCTTTGTGTGCAAAACAAAATAAAGGCAGTTTGATCGAATACTGTTGCTACTAAACCAAACCTCACTAATGATGAATTCCTCAGATCAATTGCAGCTAAATAGATGTTTTCTAAGTCTTTACTTACTTTCTTAAAAGAATTTTAATACATAGTTATATGAGACTAAGAGCTTGTTTATGTATTTCTTCCATATAGTTTAGAATCATAACGTATTTAATCTTCGATTCAGCGAAACATTTTTGTTAATATGCATGGGGAAAAGATGTTTCATTTCGAGAGTCAAGGCTATTGCTCAATAAATTGTCTTATTGTCTTAAATGGTCATAGAATTTTTAAAGGATGTTTCCAAGATATTGGAACAAATACAGAAATGAGATTACTGTGCCATAAAAGTAAAATAATAGATGAGCACTTGTCTGCTTAATTATCCCTATCATTAAAACAGCTAAGTCAGGATCCTCTTGTACTTGCTCCTTAGCTACAATACTAAAGCAGAGCAGGACATGCAGGGTTTTCTCAGCTGACCTATAAAGCTATTTGAGTCACAGGTTTTAAAACTGGGATATAGATAGCCATACAAATATTCTAATGATCTGTTCATCAACCAGAAGTGACCATCTTTAAAAAGCCATTTATTTTCTTTTTATAAAATTATGTAGTTCTTGAAAAGTATTGTTACAGTGGAAAGATATTTCACTGGAGAACAGCATTGAATGGAACCTGAGCAAGCTGTTTGTTAGGAGTCACCCCTCTTTCCAGAACAAGGGAGCAAAACTGGCTTGCATTAAAGTTCAGTGTAAATTTGGAGAAAGTGAGGAGTCTGTAAGTCTTGCGGAGATGAACCCCAACAAAACAACACAGGCGAACAAGCAGTGAAAACCTTTCACCACAGATCAGTCCCGAAGCCTAAGGACAATACAACAGACTGTGGGAAACAGAACCATCCGTCCAGGGATGGTTGTGCTACTCTGCTAAATTAATTAGGATCCTCTCAAAACAAAAGATGGAAAAACATTTAGTACCCAGTGCAACTTTGTTGGACTTATGTGTCCTAGTTTTCAGTAGGTCTAGGACACAAAAGATGGATACTCTCTGTAGTTTTAGTTTTGACTCGGAAACAATGAGACAACTCACTCTTTTGATCACTATGGGGGGGGGGGGGGGGGGGGGGGAGAGAACCAATTATTGGCTAAGTTTTGCCACTTATTTTCGTGCTTGCTTTTAAAAATAAGTTTTATTTATATTGAAATTGTTATACAGCAATATAAGAAGTTCCCCTTGTGCTAGAAGCATGTGATGTGATTTAAAGTAGTCTCATGCTTGAATTGCCCAGTAATACCATTCCACAGAAAATTACAGAATCAGTTTGGGAGTTACCAGTTTATTCATATGTAATATCCAGTTGATAAAATGTCTTTCTGAATTCTCAAAGGACTTAAAATGTAGTCCCTGTATTAATTGAGGGGGTCAGAAAGTGAAAATGCATTGGTACAATGGCTCTGCTCTTACACAGTTCAGATGATGAAGGAGAAATGACAGTTGAAATTTGCCATGTCACATCAGGGAGATTTCCTAGTTCAGCTTTGCAGTCAATGAGAATACTAGATTTTACTTTTTTTTTTTTTTTTCTATAAAAGGAAAAGGTCAGTCCAGGTAGAACAGTAGTGAATGGAGTATTGAGCAGTGGCTCAACCTCTGTCTCACAACATGATGGACAGTGAGCACTACAGAAAGCCATGAAAACCAAGGAAGCTGCAATTCTTTTGGCCTCTACATAAGCCATTTCCAAAAAGATTTTCTATTTAGTATGAAAATTAACACATAGATACTGGAAAATGAACACATAAATACTGTTCAATGAAGATTCTCTTCTTCAAATAAGTAATTTCCATTCTGGAGTAGATAATTTATGCCTACTTCCCAGGCAGCAATTGTGATTAATATGCTGCATTAGCTGCTTGAGCAGATAAAATCTCAGCAGCTATGAAGATCTTATTTTCATGCAGATAAGGAAAATCAAAGGAAGATAAAACCTTGAGAATGTGATGTAATGCATAGAGCAAGTTACACCCTTCTGAAACTGTAAAGTCTGAATGACGTGTTATCGGACTTTCCTGGAAGTAGGAAGAAAGGGTTATATATTGGGACTCCCTAAGCTCCATGCCTGTAATGTGATAGAAATGGAACTGACCTCTTTTGGCAAAGAGTGTGATGGCTCATTTCTTCATTCCCTGCATAAAGAGAGCAGTATTTTCTCTTCAGGACACCCTGTGTCTCAAGCAGCGTGGGCCAAACACCATCATGGACAGCAAGTGAGGTTTTGAGTCTCAGATTAGTTGCAACAAACAAGAGAATTTTCTTGGTGTTTTTTTAGGCTGAGTCTAAGAAACCAAGCTCTATTTAAATTTTTTATCTCTTAGACTGATATGTTGCAGTTAAATTGGTATTTGTATTTATGCTATTAAATTTGAAAAACTCAATAAGATTTCTCAAGGTCATCTAATTTAACCTCAACTGCTCTTAAGTCTCCACAGTCTTGTATTTAGAAGTCTAGTGCTCATTATTCACCTGATTCCAACATCATTGTCCGATGTTACATCCCAGAGACATCAGACACATATTTGTTAGTGTAGCAAATACTTTTTTTTTTTTTTTTTTTTTTTTTGCTGGCAACCATGTTCTTCTCACTGACAAATTCACACTTTCATTTAACATTTTAAGACGCATAATAACACATTTGGGTCATACAGAACACTAAGATGGGTGGCAATTAGCGGTAACTAGAATAAATACATGTAATATAGAAAATTATTCTCTTGTTAATTTGTGTTCTTGTCCACAGTAGATTTAACCTAAAAAAGCATATTAATGCGAAATGTATGAAATTTGGTTGTTGCTTTGTTTCATTAAGACATCAGCATATAAAATCATAGAATCATTAAGGTTGAGAAAGACCTTTAAGATTGTCAAGTCCAACTGTCAAATACTATGCTGTTGTTTTCTTTGTGTGTGTGTCATGTAGTTGAGGGACTTACCATTGCAGTGGGAGTCAGTAGTTAAGTAGTATTTTAATAATTTTTTTTTTTAAGTTTGGTGATCAGTCTTCTACTCTTGATTCAAGTTAAGATCTTGTTTCTCCATTTTAACTGGCTTGCACCGTTTGGTTAAACACGAGTCACTAGTATTTTCCTTTGTAGTGTTGATTTGGTTATTTATTGTTTGGAATTGTTCTAAAATAGATGGTAGAACTATTATTTTAATGTATCTTTATAGGGTATTTGTAATTTGATTTTGATGGTCAATTGAATGCTCTTTAAACACTGTTTCTCCTGTAATTGTGAATACATAAATGCTGGGTGACTTGTATTTGGAGACTAATTTTGGTTAAAAAAAAACCCTCAGGATTTTACCCTTTTTTGATGCATTATAATAATTCATTTTTTTAAAAAATACTGTATATAATTATATTGTGAAGGTTGAGAAATTGTGCAGAAACAGAAAATAGTATGATTGAGCACAGTAAATTTGCATGCATTATCCTCCTTTTGTAGATATTTGGGCAATTGGCTGCATATTTGCTGAACTATTGACTTCAGAACCTATATTTCACTGTCGCCAGGAGGACATCAAAACAAGTAATCCTTTTCATCACGATCAGCTAGACCGCATTTTCAGTGTAATGGGATTCCCTGCAGGTAATTTATTTTCATTACAGTGTCAAATGTAATGCTACTGAGTTGTTTTTTGGTGTTTTGGTTTCCTGGTTGTTTTTCTAAAGGAAATGAGTAGTTGTTTGTATAGGTATGAAGAAACTGACAGTTTGATGGATTTGGAAATGCTGACAATTATGGAACAATAACACTGGCCAACAGGAAGTAAACCAACTGCTGTAGTTGTTTCTTCACTTAACCTACACATTCAGAATTGCTAATGCTTCTTCTTTTTCCCCCTACCGAAGATAAAGACTGGGAAGACATAAGGAAGATGCCAGAATATCCAACTCTTCAGAAAGATTTTAGGAGAACAACGTAAGTGATGATAATGCAACAACAGTTCACTGAATGTAGTAGAGGCAGAAATCAGCTCCTATGCTCTCGACTTTCGGGGGTGGGGATTTTGGAGCGTTTGGATTCTAACATTATGACAACTGTTGCTTGAATGGTGTTCTCTCCCACAGCTGCTTGTTAAAAACATCAGCTGAGTGGCCTCCTCATTCTTCTAGAAAGGGTTGTCATAAGTGTCATTTAGTCTGTGGCAGGCACAGACAAATGAGCTTGCTTCACCCACTTACATTACATGTTCAAAATTACTTCATTCATTATGCGTGAGAAAGAATAGGGAAGCACTGATACTTTTGACTAACAGATAAGTGGAGAGAGCAATTTGGTGGACAAAAATTTCTGTAGAAGGTAACTTGTTCAGTAGATTGTGATGCAAAGTCTGTCTGGGATCTGAGAATTTTCCACTCGTACTGTTTCCTGGTGCTTTGGCTAAATTAGTCAAGTAGCGTTGATAGCTCAGAGCTTGTAAGGAGCCAAACAGACTGCTCTAAGGTACAGGACATGGATTCAGGAGTTTTGGATTTTGTTTCCAGCTCTGCCATGGACTCCTTACGCTGGCTATAGACAGCTTTTGAAAATGCTATAGGTAGCCTCTGTAGTTGTAAATTAAAAGCAAGGCACAGGTAATAAATATTTGGGCCATCTTTGAGCTTGGGAGTTGTAAGGGCTATATGTTTTGCTGTAGGTTGGGGTTAGGGAGCGAGAATGATAACCTTAACTGCTCTGCCAAATTGTTACTGGAAATAACTTAAAAACTTAGATATTGAGCTGTTACAAAGGGCTGAACACCTTCTGTGGCACAATTGCTTTAGAAAACTAGAGTATAAACTTGAAGCTGTGTCTCTATCGTATGCCCATATCAACAACTTATTTACATACTGTGAAAGGTGAAAGTTGAGTGTTTTATGGACATATTCTATATGAAGTTGATACCACTCCTGTTGGTGAAAAGCACAATTTGTGTGCATTTACTAGATAAATATCTGTTGTATCTTCTGATAGCAGTTGTTTTTATAGTTTACTTATTGAGGGCTGGTAAATGTTTTTGTGATTGCTTGATAAAGTTCCATGTTTTTAATGCAGTTTTATTTCAGACATGTCTTTCTTTAACTGTATCTTTCAGATATGCCAATAGTAGCCTCATAAAATACATGGAGAAACACAAAGTCAAGCCTGACAGCAAAGTTTTTCTTTTGGTAGGTGCAACTTGAAAATTGCTGTGATGACAGGAATGAAATACATTTCTAATGGTAATATCAATGTCTGTTCTATCTCATTTTAATGAACACCAATGTTAAAGAAAGCTATTTGTTGCTAACTGGCCATATTTGAGATGTGTTTTCTTCATATGCATTTATGCTGAAGGTGTGCTTAAAGTGCTTGTATTGAAGATCTCAGAGTCTTCTCTAATTAAGAGCTGCAATATATCTAGCTTTACCTTTAAGTCTGCTGTGCAAAAGAATATATGTCTTGATTCTGTGCTGTTTCAGAGTTCCCAAAAGCTGAAGAGTTTTGCGAAGAAAGGGAAGAGGAAAGGAGAAATTTATTACCTGTAGTAATTTGGTTTTCTTTTTCTTCACTCTGATAATAGTCCACCACTGTTCTGTGGGTGATTCCAAACAAAATTCCTAAACATATATTTGCTGGTTACCTAGGTGAGTCATCCACTGTAGACCAATACAGGGTTGCTCTGTGTAATACCACATCATTCTTGGATGCCTCTGTGATGACTTAGTGCTGTCTAAATTTAGGAATGAAGTTTGAAGTGACTTTGTTAGTACTGTGAACAGGGATCCTCTATAATGAGGCTTAGTGCAACTTGAGTTCCAGTGGTCTGTTTTTAGTTACAGATTCAGCATAGCAGTCATCTCTGTAGGTCCTGGCCAAGTTTGCTCTTTCAACTTGTTAGTAGCTGCTGGATGATGACACAAATAGCTACAGAAACAGAATAGGTTAGTCCCAAGTGGGTGGAAAGGAAGCATTCCCATAAGAATTGTGAGACTTGAAGAAAAATTAATTAAAATTTCTTGAACTCAACTTATGGGGCACACATTAGTATCCCCTGGGGGATCAGTAACTAAAAAGATGATAATTGTAAGACACATTATTGGCACCTGAATTTCCATGTTTTCCTACTAAAGGTGGAAGCCATCAGAAAACCTGGTGGAAAGGCAGAGAAGCAAATGGGTTGCTCTCAGCTTATATTGTTAATTCATCAAGGCTCTGAACACTTAAAATTGAGAGTCATCTTGGGTGGGTAGACTGCTTTTCCAGGAGGAAGTATTAACCACTTCTTTAAAGAACAGAAATGTAATCATATTTTGCTATTCATTCTGAATATCATGAAGAAGATTTAGTTCGCTAATCAAGGCAGTTTCTGTTGGATTTTTCTTACGGTTCATAATCAGGGATAATAAGGGTGATTTAAGATCAGCCACAGAGATGGTGTTTGATCTCAAATAGGCCAATCTCCCAGAGGTCTGCATAAAAATGCACAGGATTATGGACAACCTTCTTGATACCTCATTACTGTACTGAGGAAGTTCATGCACCTAAAAATTGCCACAGCTATGCTACAGCAAAGGGGCTCAGCACCTACCTTATCTTGTGAAAGATCCTAAAATACAGCAGATATTGGAGGAAAGGTATGCATTGCTCTCCTAAATCAAAAGATAAGACATACATCTGCTAATGAGCTTGGAGGTACATGTATTTTGAAGCAGACTCCCTAAAACTCCTTGTTTTTGTCATATCCAATGTAGTTAATTTTTGAGGTAACCTCTCTCTTGCAAGATGACCTCAGAAGACATCTGCTTTGTAACAGTCATTGATCAAGACTTTGTGCTAATGAGTACAGGAAGTGTGACACACGGAGAACAGATGGCATCAAGTACACCAGTGCAGGATAGCAAGTAACTCTTGACAAAGAGAATGGCAAAGATTATGCCATGCTGCTGATTGACATTGAAGGATAATATCTATGTGAAGGGCAGAATGTTTTCCATTCAGGAAGAGGCATCTGTTCTTGCTGTCCTGGAGAAGTTACAAGCATAGTATTTATAGCTGTCATGTCAGGCCGGTGGAGCCTGAGAGCAAGCAATCTTGAGACCTGCTATGAGACTTTTGATGAAGTTTGCTATGTTGTGTTAGCAGCTGCTACCCTGAAAACAAATTGTCTCCAGACATTTTTTTATTCATTTTCCCAGAAGCAACAGAAGCTACAGATAACCAGACTTTCTCAAATAAAGATGGTTCACAGTAGCATCATTGATAGGCAGGTGATCTCACTTGGAGTGATGCTGTGTGTGGTATTACTTGAAACAAGCAAACGTTGCATCCTCAGGGGTGAAGGGTGAATGCTAAGGGAATGAGCATTAAAAGGTCCAAAAAATATCCCTAGGTCTTCTGCTGTGGTCCATTAGACTTATCTTTGAGTGACAAAGGATACAGGTTATGTTTGGAGGCAGTTTGTGATGACAGTGTTATGTGGCAGAAAGCTGGATAAGCTCTCTCTTGAGTAGTACTTCAGCAACCAAGTCTGAGGAAGGAGGGCAGATGGTGATGCCCTATAGTCTTCTGCCAATGATGACATCTGCTACCAAAGACTGGGAGTGGCTTTATAGTGAACGTGCATATTTGTCCCTGTAGTCACTGTGGCGAAACTGGGAAGAAGTTTGCATAACCTGTAATGGTGTCAGAAGCTGCTACAACTGACAAAAATTTTGGATATAGGGAGAGCTAGTGATTTGAAGTAAAGATAATAGGTACCCAAATTGTGATCTATGCTGTATCGTGTGAGGTCACTGTGTAGAGAGAAAACAGCACATTAGAAGCTTGATTTGTTAAGATGCATGGGAAACACAGGCTTAAGAGTTATTTGACCACAAAAATACAGTAAATGCCTCATGTAAACTCTCTAGGTGTATCTCGAGGCAAGCAGCAGAAATCAATTCAGGAGCTGGTTGCAAGTGAACTGATAGGTGGGGAGACAGCCCAAATGGCTCTTTGTTGTGTTGTCAGTCTGTTGGGGTCCATGGACCATAAAGTATATGAATAAGGAGAGGTGGGAAGGAAGTGACAAAAGTACAGGAGACCTTATCCAGCAGCTAGGGTTGACTACAACTCTTGAGAAAAGAAATACAGGGAAACTGAGTGTTCTTACCGAGGCTGCTTACTGTAGCAAATATGTAGAATATAGAACTGTGTATCAGATTTTTAATTTATTGGAACAAAAAGCCCCCAGTATCTATGCCAAAATCCCAGTCTTTTATTGAATATCCAGGTAGTTTTTGTTAGAGGTGTGAAAGAGAGTTTGAGCTAAGATGTCCTTTGCAGAAGGAATTTATTTTTACTATTGGTTTGCATTAAGAGAGTGTTGTATGAGAGCAGAGTACTGTATAATGTAATTTTAGCACCCAAATTTCCTACTGTGAGTTTATCAGAACATGATAAATAAGTAACTGTTTAAAATGATGCGATATCCCTATAATTGCTGTTTATACTATTAATATATTGTAATCCTCTTTTATAGCCTGCTGCAGTCAAAAGCATTCTAGCTAATACTTTTATTCTTATTTTCCTCCTAGCAAGAAAGAAAGGTTACTAGGAAGGGTCTGCTCCTTCTCTTTCTCATTTGAGTACCAATTGGAGTAGCTTTGGGAGCTGCACAAGTAGCAGAGGGCCCTGACTCTGGAATATTGCCTATGCAAAAAATGAAGATTTATTGTTTCCATCTCTAGAGATATGGATATGGAGATACGGAGAGTCGTGGTCATGTTCAGCCTGTTCTGACACTTCATTTTGTGTCAGCCATACAGAACAATATAAAAGCCATGCATGTGCCACAACAGAAAGCCATTATTTGGAAATTATGCTTTATGGACCTGTAATAGCTGAATTTAGTGTTGCTTTAGTGCAGTAGTTCAGCCTTTACAGTTAATACTGCCTGATACATCTTATTGTTACTTACATGAGAAATTCTTCACAGCCATAGTGCTTTTGATGGATATGCACTGTGGTTGTTGGGAACTTCACTGAACGAGCAATGCTATCTTTGGCTTGTCTGGACAAGCCAGAAATAATTTAGCAATCCACAATCCAGGATGTACAAGTCATAGTTTGAAAAATGATAGTTTGATGAGCTTTTGCTATTTTTAATGTTATGCTTTGCAGCTTCAGAAGCTTCTTACTATGGACCCTACAAAGAGAATTACCTCAGAGCAGGCTTTGCAGGACCCCTACTTTCAAGAGGATCCTCTGCCTACATCAGAGTATGTATTCCCTCTTCTGTGCACATCAGGAGTGTCTTCTTTCTGCTGTATGCTAATCACTGAAATTATATGACAGCTGAAAAATTCAGGTATCAATCTGTGTCCACAAGAAGTAGTAGCTCAGATGTGCTCAGTAGAAACTAGTAGTGTAGTACTGAAGTGTCAGTATCTACTGGTTACAGAACTCAGTGGTCACGAAAAATAAACCACTACCTCACTAATGCTGTAATTCTGAGCATAAAACCAAAGTTACAGTAACAATATTATTGCAGTATTTAGAGAATGAGCCCTCCCTGTTCTGCCATGCACAGCCTCACAGAGCCCTGTTTTCCATTGCCTGGTTTAATTGTGCCTCTCCCTAGGACTAGGACAGTTCTGTGACCCGCAGCTGCTTCCCATGCCCTCTTGCACAGGGTAACAGTATGAGACAAGAAAAGTTACGAGTTAAATGACTGCCTATAATTCCACAAATCTCTTGCTCAGAAGGTTTGAGAGTACAGAATTTATATCTCTTTATTTTTGTTGTCATGAGAAGTTCAAGTTATATATTCAATTCCGACTGACACTACAAGTGACAGGAACAAGAAGAGACAGTGTTAGGCTGCATCAGGGGAGGTTTAGACTGGATGTTAGAAAAAACTTTTTCACAGAAAGAGTGATTTCCCATTGGAATGGGCTACCCTAGGAGGCGGTTGAGTCCCCATCCCTGGGTGTGTTTAAAAAGAGATTGGATGAGGTACTTAGTGCCATGATTTACATGATGGGATGGTGTTAGGTAATAGGTTGGACTCAGTGATCCAGTGGTCTTTTCCAACCTTGTTAATTCTGTGATTCTGTGGCAGACTTCCAGTTTCCCTTCCCAGTTTTCAGAAGTATGGTGGTGCATAGCATTATGATCTGTAGGAACTGGATGCAGGGAGAGTTCCCCTTTGCTTTTGCTATTTCCTCAGCTAGCAGGCAACACTAAAAGGAGGCCACAGTCACTGGACTCCTAAAGGAGCCTAGCTGAGACTACTTGGAGGTTTTTTTAATTCTTTTTCTTCCTCTGTTTGAAAAAAACCAAACACTACATAGTAGCTAGATTAGGAACGATTTACACTCTTTAAAAAATTGTGTTGTGTTTGTTAGGTTCTGAATGTTGGCACAGAAATCTAAAGAATTGATATTGGTCAAAATCTACCAGTAATTTTCTGTTTAATGTTTATCTGATGCTATCCTATGTAGAGCCATAGCTCCTCATGGATTACAGGATAACATTATGATAATCTCTGCCATAAACATTAAGGAATGTTCCAAATTCCATTTGCCAGCTGAATGTAAGAGCTATTTTTTTTCCCTAAACAAGACCTGAGGAGCTTTTTCAAAGTAACTCTGCAGTTGTGATTGGCAAATATATTTAAGCCTGTTGTTAGCCAAGGCAGGCTCATAAGACGCTAATTCTCTTTGGATCGGGCTCTTTATTCAGTGAGCTGTGCATGTTCTAACTGAGTGTTGTGGAACCTCTGACACTGTGTTTGTTCATTTTATCATCTGGATCAACAAAGTGGTCGTTCTGGCATTCAGGCATGTTCAACCATGCCGTGATTTCTAAATGGAGGCCTGGTGCCAACAGGAAAGGGATCTGACATTATGATCAGTATCTATCTTGGGTGCTCATACTGCCACTCGCTTGTGGAAACAGGACATGTGAAATACAAGAAATTGTGTTATATGCACTTGTTTTTAACATGGTGTTAAGTAAATGTATGCCGTATATACATATTTGTGGAGTGTTTATTGTTTACTGTGTTTCAGTGTGTTTGCTGGCTGTCAGATTCCATATCCTAAAAGAGAGTTCCTCAATGAAGATGAACCTGAAGAGAAGGGGGATAAGGTATAAACTGCTTTTTTTTTAACTCTTAAGTATTCAATAAGAAAGCATCATGGTACTACCACATGAAAACTAGTGAAACATGAAGAGTTAACAAAAAGTAAGTTTCCAGGGTAATGCTCTCTTAAAACTGACATGTGAAAAATACCAGATGACTTTGGCATATCTCAGGTGGTATCACCAGCACAATTTGCCCTGAACTATGGTTGTTCTGTCATCAGTAGCCTGCTTTTAGCTGCTATCATTGCAAGAGGACCTTGCTACCTCCTCCAGTATCACATGATGAAAATACATTGTGAGCACATGAAAAGAATGGGATTTTCATTGTATGACTGGCATACATCCAGCCATTTGAATGTAGATGGCTGCCAGGGTCTCAAATAAATAGTGGCAGCCTGCTTCTGGCACTACATCAGAACATCTCATCCATCTGCACCCAGTTTCCTGATCATGTTTTAAGGGCCCTCAGACAAAGGATTAATAAGGCCTGTAAACTGTACTGGTAGTGGCAATCTGCTCTGAATATTTTCTTTCTCACAGCCCCACTTGTTTGTGCTCCTAGTAAATCTTGGTTTGCTTGCAACATAGTCTGCTCTGCTTGGTGCATGTAGCTCAGCTGGTGCTGTGTGACCACAGACATTGTCCCATCATGCTGTGAAGGCTGGACAATGGTGCTGTAGTGTAGGGAGCAGCATGTTATTTTTCACTTAACAGTGTACAGCGACACACCAAGATTAATGCATAGCTAACAAAATGTGAAGAGAACACTCTTGAACTGTAATTATCTGGGGACTGTGTGAGAAGGACTGTTAATCTTTTGGAGAAACCCTTTGACTACGTGCATCTCCTGTTTTCAGTTTTCTGCAATAAGATGAGTTTAAAACTACATTTCAGAGAGCAAATTTTGTTTTCATAACTGATATTATAGGTTCTTCTGCACTGGGAACAAATGATCCGTGATTTTTGTGTCCAGATAATTTTTTGAAAAAGAGGAAACAGATCTCTAAGCAAAAATAAAATGAAAGTCATGATAGTGATTTGATTGTGATGTACTTACTAGTTTTGCTTCAACTCTCACAGCTTCAAAACCAAGAAGAAACCTTATGAATTAAAATTACTCTGCTTTTTTACTTTCAAGTCAGTTTAGTTAAAAGTAAATATCTTTTTCCTGAGAGTGTTGTGGGGGATGATGTCAATGGCATGTTTGTGTTCAAACCAGCCAATATATAAATGGTCTTGGAAATTCTAGAGGACAGTCACATATTTATGCACACTCAAAATTTAACTTTTTTCAGACCATTTAGGTAATACAAGTTGCACATTATTCTCTGAATGCGTTCCCACATTGTACAAACCGTGGAGGTAAAGGATATTCTGAAAGTTGAATATGTGCTGTGTTTTGTTGCTTTATGATGTTATTACAAATGAAAGGGTTTGGGGTTTTTTTTAATACTAGTTTGTTTCTGCTTTGTTCTTAAAACCATAGATATCTGTATAGTCCTTTGGAAACCTGCAGGAGTTCTCTTTGTTTATTTGGAACTTGCATCTGAATTGAGTAACATTTAACTTCCATTCTTCAAAATGGAATGATTAAACAGCAAAGCTAAAACAGGGGCTTCTAAAACAAAGGGAAAAGACCCTCATTCCAATTCTGTCTGACAAGTTTCTGCTGGGTTTGTTTCTAGGTAGGACCAAAATTTCATTTTGGTGATGTGTGCCTGAGAGGTGACACGTGGCAATATGTTGTTAACTGTAGTTACAAGTTCATTCATTTAGCAACCACTGTGAATCAGGACAATGTCTTTGCCAGTGTAAGCCATTTTTGTTCAGTAAGGTGGTGCAGCTACACCCTAGCAGGATTCTGACAGAGCAGGTCTCAGTCTCTACCCAGGCAATAGCAGTTCCACAGAAGAGCAGACTCAGGCCAGGCAAGTACATTTTGTGCCAAAATCCAAAACGCGAAAATTGGGACTGACAACAAACTTGTCTTTAATTATGACCATTCCCGAAATATTTGTTTGCACATAACAAAATTGCAATTTTTCAGCTCTTACAGTAGCAACCACTTCAACTTGCATCCAGATACTGCTATGAAAACACAAATTTCGAAATGCCTTAGTAATGCCTTAGTTACTGTTTTTTGTTTGTGTAAGTGAAGCTCGAACCATTACGGAAAGGTGAATTGCTTCTTGATAGGGTTTTTTTGCAAACTAGTTTGATTAACTTTTTAAATTATTGGAGTTTAAATTTTATGGGATACAGAATCTGGCTGAGGTGGGATTTGGGGACTACAAGCAGGAGAGTACACTATTAGTTTTGCTAAATGTGAAATGGAATTGCCAGCCATCTGTAAGTCCTTGAAGATGCAAGGCTTCTTTGTAATCTTAAATGAATACATCGTTGCAAATTTCATCTGACTGTATCTTGGGAGAGCATTGTGATGAATGGCATAGATACAGATCTTTTTTGTCATTTATCTGAGGTAATTAAATGCCTCTTGGTGATTGTGGGCATCACGAATTTTCCGCTAGTGGCAAGTAGTTGTCACAATTTCTGAGAAACTGATATAAACTGAGATTTTTGAAAAAGGCTGCCATACAAAAGCTTTGATCATTATATAAGCAGATATTCTAGGAAAAAAATACTATCCTGGAATGTTCCCTACATTAAGGGGGGAAGGGTAGTAAGGCTTTTTATTTCAAGCTATGTCAGTTGTAGGTTTTTTCTATGCTAAGCAATTGACATATCTCACATTTGGAGTGAAATTGCTTTTCTTTGCAATTCTCTTATGTGCTTTAATGTTCTGATGGGGGAGCCACCCCTGGTGCTTGAAAGCAGAAAAATGGGTGGTCTTTCCAGAAGTGTCTAACCGCTTAGGGCAGGGCTGCGCTCTGCTGGTTTTCTGACCTTCCCTCCAATTCCCTAATATACCCTCTTAAGTCTGTAGCCCTCTGAAGCCAGAAGAGTACAGTGTCTTTTGGTCTGGTGTTCTCCTTCTTAACCTTTTTTCTCCGTTTTGTGGCACTTTTCTCTGTCACTCTTCCTCTTATGTCCCAGTGTCATCCTAATTATCTGCCTTCCCTCTTCTTCCCTTACTAGATTCTTCTTTCAGCTGTTTCTTCCTCTTTTATCTTTAACTATTTGTCTCTGGTCAATTTTCACTTTTCTGCTATTTCAATAAGATTTTCTGACCCTGTGCCTCGTGCACCATGCTGGGATTTATTCCCAGTATAGCACTCTTTGCAAGGTGCTAAAAGCACAGGAGACTAAAACAGTAATGAAACTTGCTCCTGGTTTTGCCACAGAATTTCCTTGCAACTTGGAAGAAATGGTGTCATTGCTCTCAATTTGCTTACCTTGCTGGCAGTAATGCTGCCAACCTTCTTTAGGTTATTATGATGTGAAAGTTTGAAAAATGGTTTTGATTCTGTGTGGACAAGGCTGTTGAAGCGCTTAGAATAATTTACTGTGGTTCGCCATGTCTGCCACTGAGCACTAATGAAATTTTGGGAGTTTTGATTTAGTGCATTAGACAATTACTGCTTTATAAATGGTTCCCTCTGTCCTCCTCTCTGAGTGCTTGGCTAGCTGTAGGAGGCGCTAGACTATCCTTCTGGGTTTTTAGTCCAGCTCTGTTGGTTACAAAGGTGAAACAACCAAAAAAGGTGTGTAAAAAGTGCAGCCCTCAGCCTTGCTGTGCTTTTCTCTGGAGCAGGCACGCCTGCCTTCTTCTCAGTGACTCTAGGGTTGGCAACTCAGTAAAGCTCACAAACTCAGCTCAGAGCAAGTGACCGTGTTGTATTGCTTCTTTCCTTAGAATCAACAGCAGCAGAATCAGCATCAGCAGCAAACAGCACCTCAGCAGCAGCAGCAGGCAGCGCCGCAGCAGCCGCAGCCGCAGCAGCAGAACAGCACCCAGACCAACGGGACGGCCGGGGGCACCGGCGCAGGCGGAGGGGCGGCGGGCGCGGGACTCCAGCACAGCCAGGACTCCAGCCTCAACCAGGTGCCTCCCAACAAGAAACCACGCATAGGGCCTTCAGGCACTAACTCAGGCGGGCCTGTCATGCCTTCAGATTATCAGGTACCTCTTTAAATTTTGCTGCTCCTGATACTGTAGGGCCAAAACATGTTTTTCCCCCTTCCCCACTGCAAGAACACAACATGTTTTAATGAATTTTTCATGTAACCTGAGCAGGCATTCTGTGACAGATTAAAACGTGGGGGTTAAGTTAAAAGGTTTTGTTCTGTGGTTAGTAATTTTCAATAGAATACCAATTTGGCTTTTATCTACTGCACCCTATAAAATGCTGAGGATGAGTCCACTCGAGGAAAGCACTTTTAGCATTTGCTTAACTTCATGTTTGAGAGTAATCTTACTAGCCACTGGATGTAAATGCTGTGTTACATCAAGTTCAGGATGCTCAAGTCTTGGCAATATTAAATCCTGTGTGAGGAGCAGATCTGAGAAGATCCTGAGAAACAGAACCAGAGTTAGAAGTAGGCTCTCCCGTTTCATTTTACCTCATACTATCACATATATGGTTCTGTAGTTCGTTCTGGTGTCTTTCTAAGTCTACTTCTAATGTTAAAGGAAAACTGCATGATAACACAAGAGTGGCATTTTGATTCATCCGTATGTTCATGCCGAAGTAGGGCACAAAGACACACATTGTTTCTAGTGGGACTAAAGTTGATGAGATTTCATGTTTTCCAGTGCAGTAGCATTCATAAGTGAAAGCAGTATCACTGAATTATTTTTGGATTTGCATACTTGTCTTTGCTTACTAGAATTATATTTTCCACTGAAAGGGTGACTTACACTAAATATAGAAAACATTGAACTTACCAGGGTCTTCAGTACTTCTGAGTTTACGTTTGCTGGAACAGCAAGGAGTTGAAAGCAGAATAAGAAAAAGGTAGATATTAAAGGTAGATTTTAAATGATGCTGGGGACTCTGTCTGCTCCTAGGGTTTGAGAGGATCCTACCTCACAGAACAGTCTTTTCAAGCTGCTTTAAACTTAAAGTAAGTAGCTGTTAAAGTACCAAACTTTGGAGTTGCCCTGACTTAGTCCTCCAGACCTTCTCCACAGGCAATTGATTTCTCAGTGCCAGACATTTTTCTGCCATTTCTGTTTGACTCTTTTAATTACAAATTACCATGAAGGATAGAGGGCAATTTAAGGGTAAAAACAACTAAGTTGCTTTTTTGAAAAGTTCCAGACAGGCTTGAGGCCTGGACAGATCACTGCAGCTGTCTGACTACACAGTATTTATGGCTGGTCTGTTTTGGTCTGTTCTTTGAGGACTGGTGTGCTGCATTTGATGATATCCATTATAGAATTCTTACTCAGCTCTCTGAATTATTGGCAAACTTGCCCCTTGCAAGTTGTTAGCAGTCTAAATATTTTTTTTGATAGATTTTTTTTTTCCCCTCTCTAATGCTTTCCTTCTAAACTTTAACAGCAAAGGAATCAAAATCACGATCTGTATGCTTCCTTTACATCACTCACTAAATTGTATGGTCTGATTATCCATTTTTACACTTGTGTTTGGCTTTCTGCCCTTAAATTCTAGCTGACTGTCTTCTGTTCCAGAAAGGAATGTTTGCAATTTGTCCAAGTCTGACTTTGTTAAAAACAAATTGTATTATGTGGAACAAAAATAAGCATGGACAAGTTAATGCATTCTTGTAGTCTTACGGCATTAATTTTACTCCACTATATCTTATTCAGAAGTAGAAAGAAGATCCCCTTTGCTTTGAGTTTCATTTAGCTTGTGATCTAAAGTCTGCATCGAAGTCTTCTTGTAGTTCAACAACCTCAATATAAGTTGCTTCCACTAATGACAGTGCACAGTCCTTGTTGAATTTTACTGAGCACTGCTTATGTGACCCTGGGTATTTTGCTTAGCATGGTGAGCTGATGCTTTTCATCCAGAATAAACTTCTAGCATTTATCACAATTGGGTTTTTTTCCCCATTAGAAGTTGAAAAAACTTTCAGAATTTTGAGAAAAACTTCCACTCTGTTAACAACCTAACAAAGCAAGCCAAGAATAATCTGAGATTAACAGCATACCTGCTGCTGGGAGACATCTTTTCCAAAGCCAGTGTGCTGAGCTGTTGTCTTCAAAACTGACCCTTACAAACAAGTGAAGTTACTCTGTACTACTGTTAGTTATACTGCTATTATAATAAGATACAGAGATCTGCAATATTGGACTGTTACCTCTCTCTCTTTAGGCTCACTGTGCCTCACCTTGAAAGCAACCTTCATATTCCTATGTTAGAGAGAACACAGAAAAAGTTATGTCATGTTTTAGGATTTAGTATGTTTTACAATTTATGTGAAATTAAAATTATAATTATAATGCTATGTACAGAATCAAAGGGCAGAACTGTTTCAGACTGCCTGAACTATAGGATCCTGTTCTTTCATCATCCAGCTGAAAAGTTGTTAGGAAGTTTTCACAGCTTTCCTAGTTGGGGTCCAGTGATTAGATGAGACCTCTGACTGGGATATTGCCTTCACTGAGCAGATTCTCGGTCTGTGGATGATGTGGTGCTCTTACAGACCCAGAGTCTCCATAGGATTTTCATCCGGAACTCAAACTTCTCCAGAGTCTTTCTGGAACTTAGAATGCTGGTACTTAATCACAGCTTAGGTCCTTAACACTTTTTCTAGGTGACTGCTCTTAGTCACAGGCTTATTGATGACCCTTGGACATGGCTAAGTAGAACCAGCAACTAGACAGGGAACAGAACGCTGTTGAATGACCCCTTGCTTAACTTGGCTGGAAACAAAACTGTTTGCTGACTGCAAATAGTTTTGAGGTGTTTTTTATAGACTCTCCTGTTATGTGGATTGGGGTGGGATTTTCCTTGCTGGAGAGCCTCCTGTCTATTGAGCAGTACTTTTCATGCCAAATGGTTTTGCAACTTGCATTATTGGGCAGCTCATTATTAATTCTGCACAGGGAGTGGATGTAGTAATGAAAGGGCAAATTCAGCAGGCTGGAGGTTGAAGTCGATGAATTTGTCTTGCTGAGATTGGGGTCCACTGACCTGACATCCCAAACTGTGAAGGGGAAAAGAAAAACATTCAGGAAAATGAATGTCAGGTTATTGCATGTACACATGCCCGTCTTTTTCTTGTTTCCAGACATAAGGCAATAGGTTGAAAGACTCACCTAAAAATTGTATCATTTTATCTTAGTGGACAATTTTTCATTTAGATAAATTGAGTAACTCTTCAGTCATGGTTGTCTTTTTCTCAGAAAAGAGTAAAATGCTTCTCAATAACATTTAGTTTACCTATCTCAAGAAGAGCATTTGTAGCCTCAGCAATTTGATTTGCACTAACAGCAATTACAGGAGTGATAGACATAACTTTAAGGAACATATGAATTTTGAAAGGAAATGTGCTCTTTTGTGTCTTGTCTATTTTTCCTTCAGAAAATGGGTGTGTACATGTTGTACTCCTAGGTGTCTGCTAATACCTTGTGTATTTTCCGTGGCGTGTTAAGGCTGATTGCAGATCCCAAATGATTACTTGTTTTATAGGACCCTAAATAGTATCACTGTTAGTCATCTTCTGCAGCAATTATGTTTTAATGGTCTTTAGAGAGGTTAAAAGTGTCCTGACCTGCGTAGTCCTAACAGAGTGGTTTTCACTTCCCTGATCTCTCCCCTTTTATTTCTGCAGCACTCCAGCTCGCGCCTGAGTTACCAAAGCAACATTCAGGGATCTTCTCAGTCCCAGAGTACAATGGGCTATTCCACGTCGTCTCAGCAGAGCTCTCAGTATCACCAGTCTCATCAGTCTCACAGGTACTGAGAGCCTGACAGGCTGCACTCAGACAGGAATGGACTAAAAGCCAGAAGACTCCAGCAATATGAAGTTCATAATGATGAGAAGACCAAAAATACAAACTATAATGCAGAATTAAAATTCATGATGACAAAAGGAAAACTTCACTCTCTGAAGACTTCCCCCGCTCCATCCCTTTACTGCCATAAAGGAGATTCTTGTGAAGTTTTCTTTCCTCCCTGCCCTTGCATGTGCTCCATTGTGGTTACTCTAATGAACCCTTCTGATCTGAACCCAGCACTTAACTTCTTTAACCTTTGGAATTTTGAAGGATTCCTGGTGCACCTTCCTTATGCTGTAGTGATTGCCATAAATCTGTCTTTTCAATCTCTTTAATGGGATTTTAAAGTTTTAAATCTTGAACTCCCAGGCTTTCAAGCTTGTATATAGTTAGTTTTGTACTAGGCAAACCAGTTTAGCTATACAGGTATATTGCACCTTTTTAAAGCACTATGTTATTTTCACAGGATATTACTGTTTTGCTCATGGATGTCAAGAACAGCAAAATTTTACTGTTCCAGAGTATTTTACTATTCTGTTTTTATTAGTCTAGTTTTCAGGCAAAGTTAAAAATAAAAAATTTTAAAAATTAATAAAATGAAATGAAAAAAGAAAAAGGAAAAAAAGAAAAACCCCACCCAAGTCTCTGCAGTGACAAATATGCTTCATGCTACTGGACTGAATTCCAGACAGAAGATTGCTGGTATTTCTTAACTCATTCACATTGAATTCTTGAAATCACAGTGATCATGCTCTGACTAGTTTTAAATTTAGCATTATTTTAAATGAAACCAGGACAGTCACATAAAAAGGAGATGCTTTCAGGATCTGTTTGAATACAAGAAAGAAATGTCTTCCCAGGCTGGACACCAAAATAGTCAGGAATATGTATTTACTGCCCTCAAGTCTCAGTGGTAATGTGGATCATGGGCTTGTTTTTCTGCTAAGGAGCTGATTAATGTATGTGAGAATTCTATAAATTTAGCTTTCTTTCACATTCCTGAGTCAGTTCTGAAAATTTAAAGGTGTCAGAAATACTACAACTTGCAAAAACAAATGCATTTAATCGTTTTATGTTAGAATTAATAATTGAGAAATTATTGTGCAGTTTGAAAAGCATGTTGAAAATCGTTCCTTTTTCATGTTTATAATGCATATTCTGTGTCCCTCACATTGCTGTGATTAACCAGATTAGTTACACCAGATGCACTTGATTGCACTGAAATGTTTCTTTTTCCCTAGAGCAAACATGTTTTGATTGTGCCTAAGGACTGTAAGTGGATGGGTAGCTGGCAGAAAATCCCCAGTAATTAAGCAAGAGTTCAGAAGCATAATCAGAGGATTATTGTCCAACTTCTGGAACCACAGTTATTCAGAGAGACACAACATGTAATTTGGGACAGCTTCATTTTTTCTTCAGCCTTCAGTAATAAGGCCGATTCTTGCCATAGAAAACCTGGAAAAATGCATTTAAAAAGCTACTGATGATGTAATATCAGTGAGCTTCTACAGCTGGTGTCCAGACAAGAGGTAAAGTGAGAGGAGTTTATATGTAAATGGTTAATGCTACAGGTTTTTATGCTGCAGTTCATTCCCTTCTGTCCTGTGTCCACACAAAAGAATTTTACACCCATACCCATTCACATTGAAGTTGTGATCCAGTGTAGCGAGAAGAGGGGCAGACACTGATTTCATCTCTGTGGTGACCAGTGACAGGACCCAGAAGAATGGCCTGAAGTTTTGTAAGGGCTGGTTTAGGTTGGGTATCAGGAACAGATTCTTCACCCAGAGAGTGGTTGGGCACTGTAACCGGCTTCCTAGGAATGGGGTCATGCCACCCCAAGCCTGAGAGGGTTCAAGAAGCATTTGAACAATGCTCTTGGGCCCATGGTGTTGACACTTGGGGATGTCCTTGCAGGGCCATGATCTTCATGGGTCCTTTCCAAATCAGCATATTCTATGATTCTGTGAGAAAATCTGTTTGCTCTGAGGAGAACGCTTTTCATCCCAGCTAGTCACATACCTGTTTCCATTGGATTTGATATCCCAATCACCTTTAGTGCCCCCTTCCTCCTCAGACTCATGCTGTTTTTCATACCTTTTGTGAGCAGTTGGCTTGCTTCGGCCGTATCTAGCTTCATGTGGTTTTGACAACACCCAGCTGCTCTAGAAAAGCAACTGAAACCAACTTTTGTCATCAAATGGGTAAGAAGGTGGTGAAAAATTAAATGAAGCAATTGGAAGAAAACCATTATTTTCCAGGAAAAATAATCTCCCGAAGGACACTTTAAATGTGTAACCCTTGAAATGCTTCATTTAATACATACCCTAGTAGACCATTTAAAAGAACAGATTTTAATTGCTCCTTTATTTTAGTGAGTCTGGGGTTATTCTTTCTATCTCATCTTTTACTGATGTTAGGATGAGATACCTTTGAGCTAATGGATATTTGGCTAATGCCATAAAGTAACATTTTATACTTTTGTGACATGCATGTCACGTTTCTGGAAATTAACTTTGGCAGGGTAATTTTTGTCCCTTCCTGTTCTTTTCATCCTTCTGTTCTCTCAAAATTATTTTGTCCTTTCTTCTACAGTTATCTAACATTTCTTCTCCCTACCGTGACCTGCAGCTGATAATCAGAATTCATACAACATCAAGAAGTGGCAGGGAACCATATGGTTAATTAAGGTGGACTATTGTGCCAATAAGGCAAAATCATGGTGTAGATTAGTCTGTTTGTAGGGTGTGAAACTTCACAGCAATGTAAGGTGCTTTAATTGAATGAGCTTCCAGCTTCTAGAGTGACTGCCACAACTTCTCTCTGAGCTGCACTGGTGTTTCTGCCTTGGTTCGATCTGATAGACAATGACATGCCTCTCCTCTCTCTAGCTTTTGTGTGCACACATGAAGCGAAGCTGACTTTCTCTGCTCCTTCAAACTCACCACTGGGAGGAGAGCGAATAAAAGCAAAAGCGCTAGCTGCAAAACATAGGTTCTGCACACTCTTGTAGTTCCTTCCTGGTGGTGAAATAATTTTCTTTTATTGGGAACTTGATACGTGCTGCCAGGGTGGGTGGGAGTCAATAGTGGAAGAAGCCTTGCTCTCTAGGGGTCATCCCATCAGATAAAAATGCTCTGCTTTCAGAAGTGAATCGTGCAGTTTGTCGTGGGAAACCAGGACCGTGCCATTTTTGTTAATTTTTGCCTGTGCAGTTTCATTATTACTCATATCTCTGACTCTGCCCATAAGCTTTAGACCATAACACCAAAGTATTTCACACCTGCACCAGGAGGTGCAGGTGACACCGGCAGAGCTGTCTTCTCCATCCTGGTGGGAGAGCGGGTTTCTGAGTACAGCTTTTCCCATCGTGCCTCAGAGAAAACAAATGCGTGGGGAATGAATGGGATGAGCAGCCTGGTCCGTGTTGGTGAAGTTTATGTAGCACAAACTGCACAATGAAGGAAAAATAGGGAAAGCTGCGAGTCCTGCACTGTATCTGTGACACTGTATCTGGGGAGGGGGAGGGAAGAGCATTCGTAGGGGGAGGGGTGGTGGGAAGCTAGAAGTGTTCAAATATGTATAATATTTTATATAAACATAATAAGCTTAGTTTCCCTTCATAATCTTCAGGAATGGTACTTTAACACCATTAAGCAAAGATTTGTTTTAGGATTAAATAAATGTATTGTACATAAGGCCATACGTAATCTTCTAAAAATGTCGCCAGACAGGAGCGATGTGTATTACTATATGAAAAAAGTCCTTAATGCACTGTTATCTCCTAAATATTTAGTAGTAAATTAATGCTATTTAATTTTTTTAAAAAATTGTCTTGTGTAGACACTAAAAAGTATTACACAAAATCTGGACAGAACATGTCCTTTTTAACAGCAATTTAAAGAACTTTTTATATATGTAAGGTAGTAACTTTTCAAATTGTTCTAGTTGTATATTCCCATGTTTACTATTTGTGGAAGTGTGCCTGTCTCTATTCAGTTTTGGAGTTTTTTTTCTGATAATGTCATGCACGCATCTTTCATTTTGTAGTTTCCATTAGAAATTACTGTGTATGCGCCTCATCCTGCCACAAAACTTTGTCACTCTAGATCTGTGGTGGCCACACTAGCAGTGCCCGTGCCAATGGGCTTGCAAAACCACAAAGCAAAATACTTGTTTCTCATTCTAGAGTTGAGAGTTTACTGCTTTTAATTTGTCCTGATGTCACTCTTGAAATGACTGTTAAAACTAAGCTATGAGTTCATTGCATTTATTTTATATTCTTGGTTGTAATGAAATGGAATTGACTTTGCTTCAGTGTGAATTTTTTTAATAAAATAATATACATTTGTAATAATAATAAAAAGTTCAAATCAAATAAGCGTACAGTAAAGTTTTTGTAAACATCAGCTTTGAGCTACCAAAAGGGGAAAATAGAGCCCACAAAATTGCAATTGTAATTACATTCAGGATGTTTATGATATCATACACCACACAAAACAAAGCTTGCAAAACCTCAGAGTTGAAATTACAGCTTTTAAAATGCCCATGAGGATATTTGTAGATATATGTCTAACAAAATAGAATGAAGCCTTATGGAAAACAGAATCAATGGAGTGGTTCTCTTAGGTTTTGGTCTCTGCTTGTATGTATTCTGGTGTGCCATGCTGATGCCACTTGTTGAAATTCATTATTGTGTGACAATCCTATAGATGTAGCTTCTAGAAAGAGCTGGTTTACTGCATTCTGAATATAAATGCCCTCCTACTTCCTCCTGCTGAACCTTGGAGCATTTCAAGTATTTCAGGTGACAACATGGAAAGCGTGAGCTAAAGCATATTGGTGGGTTTTCAGAGTGGGTTTTTGGGTGCTTTACTAGTATGTGTTTCTGTTCCATCTAACCTTTGCTTCATGAATGGATAGCTAACTCCTGCCAAAAATCCCACTAGTCTTCTCCATAACAGTTGCATGGGTAAGAATGGTTGGGATTTAGTTGCACAACCATTCGCATTAAGAGGATTTGGGTTTGTGATGTGCCTTTTACACAAGGGTGAGAATAGGAGTGGCCATTTGCCAAAAAGCTTAGTCTGCATCTCTGATACCTCAAGATTAAGAGCTGTTGCTTCAGCCTCAGTGCAATTGAACATCCCCAGCTCTGTAACTCATAGTTTCTGCTTCTGCTGTCCTGTTTGTTGGTGAGATTGTGCTTAGTCAACAGCTTTGACTTGGTGTTCTTGAAACCTCCAGTGTCGACTCTGTCTCAGTCTTCATTCTTCTATAGCATGTCTCTCTCTGTGTTTTCTATTCAGTAATGCAATTTACAGTCTAATCCAGGTTCATCATACTGATCTGAATTATGGTGTCATTCCTTTTTCTATCCTTGACAGCTAAACAGCCATTGAGAAAGTTGCAGAGTAGGTTGTTTATTAGTCTCTTGCTTTGACTTGTTGTTTCCTGCTTTGCTTTACTGCCCTGGCTCTGCCATCTCTGTTGAATTAGTTGTGAAGCTTCTCTCTTCACTTGCACATCACTGCCAAAGCCTGCTGTTACACCATCTCTGTTACTCAAATGAGAAGTTATGTAAGTTATCTCCTGGTCTCATTGTCCTAAGTCACTCTCTACACCCTCTATATTAGATTTCTAAATAAGCATTTTTAGGCTCTTTCAGCTGCCCACTGTTCCTGACGAGCTGTTGCATAAATTTCTGGAAAATTCCCTCCTAGGTGTCTTCTGCATCTCCCTTTAAAACTCTTTGGCTTTGGTGTCTACAGAAGTTTGGTATTTTAAGCTACTGGTGTGCAGTGAGTTACACTGTTGCCTTAAAGAAAATTGTCCCAGTGTTTCGTTTTGCCCTCCAGACTTACCTGCATCATCTCTCACCTGTACGCCCCTTGAAAGCTCCCTGTGACAAGAACAGTCCCTTTTTTGTGATAGTAGCTCCGTGACTGGGGTTTGCAGCACCCTGTAATATGAATGATGATCACTGTAATGTCATGGGGGTTTATTGCTGGACAATATGCAGTAGTAGTGTTGTCTCCAACATGTGCTGTTTCAACACAAAAAGCATTGTATTGGTGCCAAATATCAATTTCATCTGGCGAATCACAGAACTTGAGCAAGCATTGTTCCTATAGCCAACAAAGGATAATGTTTTTTAACAGATAGGTCTTGTGTTTTTTACTCAGAGAGATTCATGTCAACAACTTTGGCTTATTTTGGTGGATTTATACTGATGTAAAAAAATATTATTGCATAATTTCTATAATGATTTTTTTCATTTGCAATAAATATTTATTAGAACAACAGTTGTTCAACAAGGTTATGAAAGCTGTGGGTATAGGCATAGCTGAGCTGCTGAAATTGCTAGGGGATTACCACGGTTGTTATGTAACAGATATCCATGTTAATCCAGAGTAGGTGTTTCAAAATTATTATTGTTGCTATTACTATTATAAGTATGAAAGTACTACCAACCTACCTAATAATTTTTATATAATGTGCTTGCCTTGGAATACTGGTATAGGATCAGTTTTTCCAGTTTCGTGTATTGACAAACTGGTAAGTGTATTGTAAGGACTGTAACAGGCTGTTCCTGTGATTATTTTGTTGTGTGTTCTTCAAAGCATCTTGAAGAATACAGAAAACTTGAGGGAATGTAACTTTCATGTGTACATTGCATGCACTGAACACATGGCTGAATGAAACACTCGGCAAAACATTCCTTTAGCTAAGAGATCTTCAGTAAGAAGTTGTGTGAAACCTCCAACTGGTATTTGAAATCATTACAGAAAGGCTACCTATGCCCCAGCCCATTGCCAGGATGGAGTTTTGCTTTGCTTACACTAGCAGTAAATGTTTTAAATAAATTAGTAAAAGTGAATCTGTATTATTTTTAAAATACTGTTTATTAAAATTTGAAAAAAATCACGTCTTAGCTGCTGAGTCTTGGATACAATGTGGTAGTGTGCAATAATGCATTTTATGTAATTTCCATCCCAGGATGCTAATCATGTCTTAAGTAAGAAAAAAAAACAAACATGAAGCACTGAAGAAAGGAATTCTTCATACTTAGCAGCAGCAGACAAAATTTTAATTATGGATCAGGTCCTGCTGAATGGTATATAGTTCAGACGTCCTTTCCATGGCCTATATTTGAGCATACACTGTTAAGATTCTTCCCTATCTCCACAAATAGGAATTGCTAGCAATGCTAGGGGGAAAAAAACAAGAGTGGCACTGTGCAGCCTTTTGATTTTCTAACAAGGTTACTACCAAATTAAGGTGTCTGAAGTTCTCGGAATCATAATGAACTTTTAAATACTTATAAATATGTGTTTTTAACATTTGCATTGTTATTTTCTGTCCTTGTCTGGGCAACATGGCAGAGCTGTGGAACGATGACCTCTAACACTGCATTCTTGACCTGATTAGCGGCATGGTTGTCAATTCAGAGTCTTGGAGGCAATTTACACAAGTGGACACTGAACTTTAACCCGTAAGCTTAGGTTACACAGGTCTATGGAAAAACAATCAGCTTTTAAAGAAAACATACTTCCCTAGCTGAAAGGTGAGCCAGAGAACTGCAAAATTAAAGGCTTAAAGTCTTACTGCAGGAGTCTCCTATGGTCCCCCAGTTTGACAGTGCTAAGATGATTTTAAGTTGTCAGAGCATATTATTATTGCTAGGCTGTGCAGTTCTAAAACATCTGTTGTTGGTCTGGTATTTTCTAATATGATGCAGAATGAGTAGTTTGCAAAAGTATAATTATGATTTTATGTTTTAAACCTATTTTAGTTGTATGACTTGTTCTTGCAGTGGTACAGAAGAAAGACAGTTTCCAATAGTTTGGTTTTGGCAGTAAAATTCAGAACATTAACTTGTGAACAAAAAGGAGCCAAAGTATTCTCCTTTCGCTGCAGCAGAGGAGATTCAAGGAGGGGGATTCTACTGTGGCATTGTATAGTGACTGCAGTTCTTGGGAAACTTTTGCTTTTGAAAGAGAAGTATTTGTGAATACGGCATCACAACTGCAGAAAGTATGCCTTGCAAAGTTGACAGGAGTGAGTCACCTTTGCAAAACTCACTTCACAGTGAGCAAACTGACTCACTCATTTTGAGAAGTTTATAGACTTTTACCCACCCATAAATGCGTGTTTATGGTCTCAAAAACCTTCTCCTGGAAATAATGGAGCTTTTCTTCAAACATCTAAAAGTTTTCTTGCACCTTGCCGTATCCCACAAGCGTAGAAATAAATCCCTACTCATTTAAGAAACAATGGAAAGATCTGATAACGTGGCCTGGTGGGTATGTCCCAGTGGAGATTATCAAGAGTTGCTTCTACATTGTGCTGCTGCTTGGATGAAAGCTGAAAGTCCCCTGTGACTTTGAGACAGTCAGTTCTGGGAAGCAGGAATGAAGCAACTTCTCTTATCATCCAGATTGATATTAGAGCTGTTTAAATGTATTTGAGCCATTTGAGATTGTGACATATATCATATTTGAAAAGTGGCTGTACGCTTTCAACTCCCAAGAACTCGCATGATAACATTTACATATATTGTCTGTGGAGAAATGCTCAAATGTGACTTGTGAATGTAAATCTTATAAAATACTTGGAGGATGTAAGAAATGACCTGCCAGCTAGATCAGAACTAGGCATGTTCCTTCCCATCTAATGTGCCAAACTCATATATCACTCGTAGTGCGTCATGCTTTTATTAATACACTGTGCTTGTGCTATTCCAAGACTGCTATCACTACAGCTTCTCATGCATCAGAGATGTGGTAATCCATTTGTATTCCAACTACAGCCTCTGAGATGTTTTGTGTATGGCTGTGTGAAGACCAGCAATTCACTGATGTGTCACTGGGTAGTCTATGCATTACCTTGAAAATGGAATCACAAGGACACCATAGCAGTATTCAGTCTTGTCCTTGTGTGGGCTTTGATTCCAGTGCATGTGACATGGCATACTTACGGAGGGGACACAGGAAGAAAGTGGGAATTATCCCTGCTTCTGTGGGATCAGAGACGGTTTCTGGTATGGTACGTGTGAATGTCAAAACAAAACACACTTTTTCTTTGGTATTTCAGAATCTTGCCAGACAGGTGAATTCCAAGAGTATGCTCTTTTAAATTATTAGGACATGTCCCAAGTGTGTTTAGGTCAGCATGGATGATTAAACTGTGTTGGCATTGATAGCTACCATCATTTCTAAATTAAGACATACAAAGCCAAAACCAAAAAAACTGAGCAAGTTTCCTCTGCCTTGCTCCTCTCATGCACATATCCAAATGTGGAGCTAAGGAATAATTTGTTTCCCAAAAATGCCATGAGAAAAACAGGATACTCTGTGTAGCCAGAATAGCTATGCATCCTAAATATAACAGCGCTGAGCATTCCTAGAACAGGGTTCAGGTTTACACCACGTACCACAGATTAGGATGTTCAGGGCCAGACGTCCCCACTGTGTAACATGATGGTTCCTTCAGCTGGGCGTTGGACCAGCTCCCAGCCCGGCAGCTGCTGGCGGGGAATGCAGTTACCTGACCCAGACCCTAACCCTAACCCTGGCCAGAACTGTCCTTTCTGTAAGAGAATGTGGTTTGTGCCATGGGCAGATTTCTCAGCCATTACACCGACCATGCCACCCATCTGATGTTGAGGTTTACTACTGTGTATGAGCTCTGAGAAGCTCTGGAAGCAGTATGGTGGGCACAGAAGTCTCCTCTTGGGTTGCAGCTGTAGCAGTGGGTGCAAGGGGTAGTGGACACAACATGCTCTCACGGAGCAAACCCAATGCGGGGCCACATGCGGAGGTGGGAAGGAAGATTACCCAGCCCCCAGGAGCCACGGGCCCCCACGTTACACAAGCTGTCCACACATGTTGCAGCAGTGGGTGTCTTGGGAAGGTGCCAGCAGTGCCTGGGGCAAGCTGGGAGAGGGTAGCACTGCTGATGTGCCACTCTCCTGTCTGGCACAGAGAGGGCCTGGTGGTGGGATCTGCTCTCTCGGACACTTTATGAACACCATGGTGCTTCAGAAAAACTCTCTGGACCTCCCAGAGCCTCATGGAAAATCCCACCCTTGCAAACAGGAGTATGAGCCACTGAAAGTGCGAAAGAGACTGGAGGCAGCATCAAGGTGCCAGCCAGCACAGCGATGGGCATGTTGTGCACTGCCTCTCCCCCCACGCACGCCGCTCCCCAGAGCCTCCGGGTGGGAGAGGCAGAGGGAAAAGGTGCCACGTGAGGACCGGCTCACTCCTGACTCCGGAAGGGTGACGCACTGAAATGCCCAGCTCTGTGGTTGCGTGGCTCCATGGGGTGGGACTGTGGTACCCATCTTCCAACATAATTTAGGCCCTCAGGTTTCTTGGAGAGTCTGGTGAGTCCCACATATGGATGAGGGTAGCCTTCAGGAAGATTTTGGAAGCGTGTTCTCCTGCTTCTCTACACCTTGTTTTGCTGCCCTTATGTGCTATGCCACAGGAGCGTCTCTCCGTAACTGGCAGTTCACTGGATTTGGGTGGATTTGCAGGAGGTCTGACCCCCTTACACTTTGTTCTTACCTGCTGGGGCTGTTATAAGCTTTGGCTAAAACTCCCCTTTTAATATCATGGCTCAGCTTTGCCCAGTCCTACACAAACTCTCTCTTTTCCAGTGTAGTGGTTTAACCCGGGCTGAGTGCCAGGGGCCCACTACAGCCACTCTCTCACTCCCCCTTGCCCAGCTATAGAGGAGAGAGAATATAACGAGAGGTTTCGTTATTCATGATAAGGACTACAGCAAATTCTTTCTTAATCACCATCACAGGCAAAACAAGACTCCATGTGGGAATAATAGTCAGGTTTATTACTAACAAGATCAGAGCTAAGAGTGAGAGACAATAAGAGACACCTTTTACCCCGCCACCCCCTCCTTCTTACATCCAACCTATTCTCCCGCAGCGGTCAAGGGAAAAGGTGAGCTGGGGGGGGAGGTGTTGCTGTGGTCAGCTGCTGTTCTCAGCCGCTGCTTGGGGAGAGGAGTCCTTCCAGCCACATTCCATGGGGTCCATCCCTCACAGGATACAGTTCCTCTCACAAACTGCTCCGGCGAGAGTCCATCCCATGGGCAGCAGCCCTTCACCCACAGCTGCCACATGGCTCACATTCCACAGGGTGCAGTCCCTCAGGCACAGGCTGCTCCAGCGTGGGCCCCACGAGCCACGCATCCTAACAGGAGAATCCTACTCCAAGTGGGCTCCTCTCCCCACAGGCTACAGTCCCCTGCCAGGACCCAGCTCCACCTTGGGTCTCCCACGGGCTACAGCCTTCCCCAGCATCCACCTGCTCCAGCGTGGCTCCTCCACGGGCTACAGGTGGATCTCTGCACTCCTGTGCTCCTCCATGGGCTGCAGGGGCACAGCTGCTTCACCATGGGCTGCACCATGGGCTGCAGCTGGATCTCAGCTCCGGCGCCAGGAGCATCTCCTCCCCCTCCTTCTGCACTGACCTTGGTGTCTGCATTGTTGTTCACAGGCTCTCACCCTGCTCCTCTCCGGCAGCCATCTTCATTTCCTACTACTTTTTTTTCTTCCTTCTTAAATACGTTATCACAGAGGCGTTCTGCCAACTACTGATTGGCCCGGCCTTGGCCAGCAGCGGGCCCAGCCTGGGCATGGGGGGAAACTTCCAGCAGCTTCTTGAAGAAGCCTCTCCCTCAGCCCCCCCCACTGCTACCAAAACCTGGCCACAGAGAAACCAATACATCCAGACACCTGGTAGCCGACACCTGAGGAGACTATTTTATGGCTAATAGTAGATGCATTAAAAAAAAGGAGTATTCACTGAGCCCTTGGATGGTTTGTTTCACTTTGCTTTTACTGCTGAGGAGGATATTCTGCTGTCGATGCTGCCTGGCTGTCCTGTGGAGCTGTCTGACAGCTCTGATGTGTGTCTGTCAGGATATCTAACATGACAGCACACATTTGAGAGCACAGCCTGAGCCCTCTTGGGATTCCAGTTTTCAAATTTTGTTACACATTATACCATTGTGGATGGAAGTATTGGGTGTCTCGTGAGAGACTTCTGAGGAGGCTGCAAAGAAAAGAATAGTTCTACATGGGACAGACCTAGCCAGTTCAGCAGTATGGCAGACATCATCTGGATCCTCTACTTGGAGAACACAGGTGTAGCTGAGGAAATGCTTCTTGTTCACTTGCAAGTCAAGTGGAAAAGGCTGACAGAAACTCGAATTCTTTGGCCTTGGCAGGCAAGAGAAAGTCTGCAAATGCCATGCTTGTGTGGGGCTCCCAACCACCCATCTGGACTAGGAAAGGTGTGGTTCCTGCCATCAGGAAGATGCTGCCTCCTTAAATCGTCTGCTGGGAAGGCAGTCTTGTCTTGTCAAGGAAGGGGAGGGGGCAGAGGGGCTGACGCAAGAAGCGGGTCTCTGGCCTTGTGTTGCAGTGCTGCAAGGTGACTTGCTGCCTCAGGCAGCAAGAAGGGGACTGGCTGCCCCTTGTGCTCTGTCGCTTAGCACGCCACTGGCATCACCATTTTGGCCTTCTCCCTCTGCGTCCTGACCTGCTGCCTGCTGAAGTCCCAGGTAGCAGCTGCCTTGGAGGAAGGCTTCCAGATAAAGACTATATTGACTCAAATGACTTTTCCACTTGGGAAGAAGAGGGCGACAGCAGGACCCTTTTCTAAGAAAACTCTTGAAAATCTGCATTTTTTCTTCCCTTTGCAGATGCTGGCAGGGAACGAGCTCAGAGTCGTTTAAGGAGGATCTGAACAAACCCTGACAGAATCTATCAGAGGGACTGACATCCTAGAAGAGGTAGGGAGGTGGAGAAGTCTGCTAGGCCTCAGGGAATGCTCTTTTATATTTCATTTATGATCTGTTGATTTACATCTGGCTGGGGTTTGGGCCCACGTGAGTCACGTTCACATGGGCAGGTGGGAGTGGATTCATTATTTTCTTTTGAATCACCCCACAGTTCTCTGTCACCAGAACATGCTTTAACAGCCATGTGCACATGTGTGTGTGTGCAAGACCCAGCCAGCCTGGTGGGAACAGGCTAGGCTGACTTTGTCTTGGCTTGGAGGACTTAGCAGTGTTAGGTTTACAGTTGGACTTGCTGATCTTAAAGCTTATTTTCAATCTAAATGATGCTAAGATTTTAAGATTTATGAACTATGGTATTAGGAACTGTGAGTGACTGTCATTTGCAGGAGTTTCTCACAGCTTCTGTCTTTTGCACAAGGTTCTCCAGTGAGGGCTCAGGACACCCTTTTACACACCCCCATTGGACTCTTGGATCACCAGCATGCTTATTCAACTTGTTTTGTAGCTGGGTACCATGAGCCCACAGCAGTCATTGCTGTTGGACCTCAGTGGTGATGGGTTCATCACAGACCTATAGAATCACAGAATGGCTTGGGTTGGAAGGGACCTTAAAGATCATCTAGTTCCAATCCCCATGTCATGGGCAGAGACACTTTGCACTAGACAAGGTTGCTCGGGGCCCCTTCCAACCTGGGATTGAATGCTTCCAGGGATGGGGCATCCACAGCTTCTCTGGGCAAACCTGCTTGAGTTCATGAAGTGTTTGGACAATGCTCTCAGGCACATCATGTGATTCTTGGGGTGTCTTGTGCAGGGCCAGGAGCTGGGCTTGATGATCCTGATGGCTCCGTTCCAACTCAGCACATTCTATGGTTTTATGACTGTTGGCTCATGTCCAGCTTTTCATCCATGAGAACCCCCAAGCCCTTCTCTGCAGGGCTGCTCTCAGTGAGTTCCTCTCCCAGACTGTACTCATATCTGGGATAGACCCGGCCCTAGTGCAGAACCTTGCACATAGGCTTGTTGAACTGTATGAGGTTCTCACGGACCTGCTTCTCAAGCTTGTCCAGGTCCCCCTGGATGGCATCCCATCCTTCTATTTTGTCATCTGCACTGTTCAACTTTGTGTCATCTGCAAACTTGCTGAAGGCGCACTTGACCTCATTGTCTATGAGCTTGATGAAGATATTGAGGAGCACTGGTCCCAAGACAGAGCCCTGAGTAACAACACTCTTTGCCATGGTTCCCACCCACTGTTCAGAGACACATAATTTTCTTGTCTGTTGTATAATAAAGGGATCCTTGGGAGGATTTGGAGTCGGAAGATGGGATTATCATCTCACACTGCTATGTTTAGGGGAGAACAACTCCAGGGCAGCAACCTCAGCTGGGGGCACATCCAGGCCAAGAGAGATGTTTGTGGTGTGGCTCACAGCAGCACTGTGACAATGTTCACCAGAACGTTCTTCACTCTGTGAAGCTGCTCATCATGAAGTGCAACCCCTGCCCCCTGTCTCAGAAGGGTTGTTGAAAGCTCCAGAAGCAATCTAAGTCTGGGAACAAAGGATCTGAAATCTCTCTGAGTCACTGCCAGCCCAAGGGTTTAGGACCACGTGTATGGCTGCTCAGGGCTGAGCTGCAGCAAGGTCAGGCATCAGAATAGTAGAGTTGTCACCGTCTTGAAACCCCAACCCTTTGCTTTGTAAGAGTGCCCAGCATGCACCGCTGCAGGGGTGATGACTGTCTTGGTTTGGAGGACCTAGTGTAGCCCCGTGGGGAATATGTATGATAGATGAGGCGTCTGCAGTAGCACACACCCTGCATGGACAGCTGCCTCTGTGAGGGCTGTGCCATAGCTTCCACTATTCTTGGAGAGAAGAGCAGCTATGCTACTTCAGCTACGCTGGGAGTGTGCCAGTCTGCACGCTGTGTGTGTGTGGACAGGACTGAGGCAGCCAGGCTGATGGGTGCTGTGCTCAGCAGTCTCTTTGCAAGCCAGCTGCCGTCCTGGTGATGCCAATGGGAGGGCAGAAATCCGCTGGTCTGCTGGGTCCACTGAGAGATGCTGAACTCCTCTGAGCTTTTCCATGTGCACCTGTGAAGAGAGAACTGCAGTAGGAAACACCTTGGGCTGTAAGCACCCAGGCCCTGCACATCCCAGGTGCCAGAGAATGAATAACATACAGGATATGTACTACGCCCTTTGGCAGCTGATGAGAGTATGTGGTGCAGGCTGAAGGAGGGGAAAGAGCCATGAAGCCCTGCTGCCCAGCCCAGCAGCCCACAGAGCTGGGGCTGATCTGTTGAGCTGAAATGGCCACAGAACAGGTGCTGTATCACCAGTATCAGCCATAACTGCAAACAGAAGTTTGCAGACCTGTCAGCAGAGGGGTGGCTCTTCAGGAAGATAGTGCTGTTTATCACTTTAGGTTTGTTTTGTGTGTTTTCCCTTCTTAAGATAGCGAAATACCAATGTGAAATTCACATTTCTCTACAGGAGTTTGGCTAAATGCTCTCACATAAACTACAAATAATTGGAGCACAAGTCTAAGCCAAGTCTTTTCCTGGAGCTTTCAGAGGAGAATTGTCAGTGGTTTCACTGGGAAGCTTCAGAGCAAAACTGCTGCATCCTGGCTTTGCTTTTGCAAACAGCTTCTTAAGGCTTGAAAATGAAATGCCTATCCCTAGCTGTTGCCGTTTTCTACTTGGCAAGTCCCTCTGCCAGCAGCCTCCATGGTGTTATGATGGGGTTTGGAAATGTGGTTTGTGTTGGCCTTTGCACAGGACCCCAAATCTGAAGTCTGTGAAGCATAACTGTTTGCTCCTTGGTGTTGGCGTGGTGTGTGTGATAATGGGCCTCTTTTTCCTTAAATATAAGATTGGGGAAAGGGCAGAAGAGCTGTTCAGATGTGACTGAGGTGCTCGCTAGCCAAGTGTGGCTGGCCAAGACCTCTGTGGCTGAATGGTGAGGACAACTGCCAGGGGTTGCCTGCCATCTGCTGGCAAATCCCATGGGATGGATGGAGCCCAGGAGAGATCTGGAAAAGGAAAGCTGTTGTGCTTAGGTAGTATCACTTTGGCCAGAAACAATATTGTTTCTCTGACAAGAATGGGGGCAGAGGGCTCCCCACTCTGATGTTTCCACTTGGTGAGGCTGAAGGCTGCATTATTGGCCAACCCCATTGCTCCGGCCAGGTTGCAGAGGTATGTGGCCCTCAAAGTGAAGCCCCAAAATTTCTGATCTGCCATTGCCCGGCATTCTTGTACATCTTGGTGCCAATATCTTGTCCTTTGTGTCCAACTTTTTCTCCCCCTCCAACAGGGCCTGCAGTGACCACCATCCCAAGGTGACCCTGTTCTCTGCAGTTTTGTAGCCTCAAGCTGTGCTGGATTCAGGGCTATGGCACTTTCTTGCCAAAGCAGACATCATCAGTGCCTTTCCTCAGGAGCTGCAGGAGCATTGGCTGTGGGGTTGACAGGGCAAGGCCACAAAGCGAAGCAGTCCCTGGGATGAACCTCTCACCTGCCTGTGCTGGGACCAATGCTGGAGCTGAGGCTGACCTCTCATAGACTGGGAAGGAGCAGATGAAATGCCCAGCTGGGACAAGAGAGAAGTGAGATCTGTATGAGCAAGGGGATAGCAGCCAGCTGGGCACTTTAGTGACATGATGGGGCAGATATGAGTGAGTTGGCTGGGAGTTTTGTACCTCTGAGCAGCAGTTCTTGAATTTATTTACATACCAGAATGCTCTTGTGGTCTGGGGCCCAAGCAAACAGGCAAAGGGGATCTGTACATGTTCCCAGTAAAGAAAGAACAACGCTGTGATTTACAGCAAGTGCCTCCCTCTCCCTTCCTCTACCATGGAGATAAGCAGTGTTTTGCCTGAATCTTGCTGTTTGCACAGGGAACCTGTTTTCCAGATTACTTGACAAGTGTTTTGGCTTCTTCATGTCTGAGTTGTCCAATAATGCTGGAGACTAAGTTAATGTGTAGAGCAGAGGCACCCTGAGAGCCTAGCCTGCTGGGTCAAGCACAATTAGCACCACCACCAGCTACAGCAGATTGGTTCACATACCACAGAGCTGCCATAGCAGAGCTGGACTGCTTCACACTCTCCACCAGCCTCCCTCCTCAGATAATACACACACCTGCTCCACTGCTGTGAAGACTCATCAGTGAATCCCACCAGCAGTGAGGGACACCAGGCAGCCCTGGGCAGCATGTGGTGGGCTTCAGCAGGACAGCAAGAACCCTCCCCTGGCGTTCAGCTGCTATTTGTACTGATGGCTCGATCTGTCTTCTCTCTGCCCTTCTTCCTTTCTTCTTTCTCTTCTTCTGTAAAAGGATGGGCTGGAATAAACTGATCCGCTTCACCCATCATGGGCATGGTTCTGTCCATTTCCTTTTTGTACTCAGTAGGACTGGATTAAGTCTGAGTTTTGTGGCTGGGCAGGCTGTAGTATTGCTGGACCCTGGATGTAAGTAGTGGCAGTTGTGTGAGACAAATATTCTGGGAGTTTTTCTGGGAGTTTGTGACATTCCAGCACATCCATCCATGCAAAGCCGGGCAATATGTCTGCTCAGACCCTTCTGTTCATTTTGAACCATCTCTGAATGAAAGCAATGTGTGGGCAGTTCAGAAATTAAGCTGGGAGCAGTTCTGGTCCTGGGAGACAGACAACCTTGGGTATGAACTCTGGCTCCTATGACAGTGGCTTCTTTTAACCCTTAGAGTTACAGGAGCCAGTACATACAATGCTTTTTGCTTTGTCTTAACTTTGATTTTTTTATCTACAAATTATCCCAGTCTGTTTGACTCTCTTGTCTCACTCAGGTGTGCTAGCTATGCCTTGTTTGCAATAAACATCTAAACATGATTGCATCCCCAGCCTGGGGAGGGGATTATTACTTGTTAGGCAGAAATCCCATCTGGCAGCAGCAAACCTCACTGCAATCACTTCATAACAGCACCTGGAGGCACATACATAACCCTAATGTAAGGCAGGTAATTGTAAGTGGGATGGCTACCGTGACTACAAAAAGAAGTTTAATGAGGTGGCCTGTGCTATGTATGTGTGTGACACTTGCTGTAAAGCTATAAAACCTGTCCATCTTTCTCTCCAAGCTGGATGTGTTTCTGTATCCCCTACAATACGAAGCTGTTGAAATAGTTCTAAATATTTAAGGCATTGCACAACTTGAGATAACACTACCAGTCTTGCTCAATGGCAGATGGATAGTATTGGTAGGCTCTCACAAAAAATACCTTCAGGGAAAGATCCTAGTTTCATTTGTTTGTTTGTTTTAAGCTGAACTGCTGTACTTGCTATTGCCAAATTCTTTTGCTATTTTTGCCACGTAACAGAATGCTGGCTTAGTTACCTTAAAATGTAGCCTGAAACAATTCCCATGTTGTATCAACTGCTGGAAAATATGCAGCTGAGGAGAGGGGAATTCAGGTGTTTTCAGCAGATACTTCAGCAGTGAGAAGGGATGCTCAGGAGTCTGACGCCTCACATGCAGCTCTCCAAGGAAACTCAGTGCAGGGGTTAAAGGAGTAACAACACTTCTTCATTTTGCTTGCAGAGCTGCAGCCTTTTACTCTGCTTTTCCTGAGCCCCCTCTCCACCTAGCAGTCTTTAGTGTATAAAAACCATACCCTACGAATCGCTGTCATTAAAAACAGAGGATTCTCTGTCCTGTGCCCATAGAGATGGTGTCAGGCCCTGAGCCCTTTGGCAGCAGTGCAAGGGCTCCCATTGATTCGGGTGGGTGCTGGCATCCAGCCCAGGACAGCCATCACTGCCAAGAGCCGCTCTGCCACCCACTCTTCAACTGAGAAACTGATACCAGGGCAAAATCCAGGACAGCTGCAGCAGTCACACACCAGTGCGCCATTTGGAGACTTACAAAGAGCCACAAAAATGAGCTGTGCCTTAATATAACTTATTACAGTTAGCTAAACCATGCTTTGCAGAAGAAAATTGCATCTTCCACGATATATCCTAAAGCTGTTGCTGCACTGAAGCGTTCTGAAGGAACCATAAAATCTTAAAAATGCATCAGACAAAATGAAACGTTTTTGTTATAGTGTCACTGTAATCCCGATTAGGACTATAATGCACGAATGTGTGAGATACGTGGTTTCTTAAACAGGAGCTGTTTATGCAAGCATTTCCTTGCCATGCCTGCTGGGAATACAGCTTCGACAGGAAAACGACATTTGCAAACAAATGAGCAGAGAGACACCAGCAAATTCTCATCTCTGAGGGAAATTAGCATTTTAATATTCTGTGCGGAGCTCTGCTAGGCGGCCAGGGCTCATAGGTGCTGCAGTAATGACACCAATAATTAATAATAAATCTGATGCTGAAATGCCACAGAGTCGGGGCTGTCTCCATCCCTGGAATGTGGCAGGGGCTGAGGGCGGGAGCTGCTCTCATGGCAGATACTTTCCTGAGTGTATTTTTCAAATGGGGATAGGAGACTCAGGGCTAAAATTAAGTGTGTGACTGGTAAGATATCTGACTGGCATGGAAGTAATGAAAAAAACTTAAGTGCTGAGAGAAGGAAAGACAAAGATGTTAGGTATTTGTAATGGGTTAACCTTGGCTGGCCGCCAANCTTCAACGCGTGTAGTGGCTCTCTTGGTAAGCCACCATGGGAGACTGTGGATGCCCTCCCCTCTTCCTGCTTCTCCCCAGCTTTATACCTGAGCTGACACCATATGGTATGGAACATTCCTTTGGTCAGTTTGGGTCAGCTGGCCCACTTGTGTCCCCTCCCAAAATCCTGCCGTCAGTTGGGGAAGGGACACTACAGTGCCAGTACTGTGCTCAGCAGTAGCCAAAACTCTGGCGTATTATCAGCACCACTCCAGCCACCAATGCACAGCACAGCACTGTGAGAGCTGCCGTATGGGAAATGGGCTCCATCTCAGACAGACCCAATACAGTATGACAGGTCTGATGCTGCTCCTGATGTTGCACTGGGACTGAGTATCCTTGAGCAGTGCTGGTCCAGGCTTTCCACTCCTTCCAAACTGCAGGTCCCATCCGGGCAGAGACAGTGAGGACATGGGGCTTGTGGGATAAGGAGTGGGATAAGTAAAGATGAAGGCAGGGGGCTAAGGAGACCCTGCAGTTCACTCAGTGGGGCAGGGGGAAAGTGGAAGAGGTGGAGTCTGGCCCAGGGGACAGCTCTGAGGCTTTGCCCAGCAGAAAGGGTGGATTGAGCCTCCACTGATGGAAGGACAGTAGGCAGCATGAAACGAAGGCAGGAGTGGTTCCTTGGCAGGTGCAGTGTCACATGCCTCCTGAGAAGTCTTTTCCAACCTTGCTGATACTGTGATACTGTGAAGTGGATGCTGCTGGTCTGGGTTTGAATGCCTCATATGGGGACTACATTTCTCCTCCACAGCCTTGTGCAGAGCTGGGAGGAGAGATTGCCACCGCTCCTGGCTGGCAATACCTCAGGACACTGTGTGACCCATCATCTAAAGAAGTGGTGCAGAAAATACAAAACTGTGTGGAGCACTTACATAGGGAAAACCTCCCACAAGAATCAACTCCCGTGACTGGGTTAAGATCACTGATTTAAGACAATAAATGTTTGAAGCCTCCCTGGCACAGGCTGTTGAACCTCCACCTGTCCCAAGACTACAGGATCCAGACTAACTGGGAGTGTTTATCCCACCAGATGGCTTAAAGGGGTTTTGTTCCTCAGCAAGCTGCTTGGAGGGATGCCCCAACTGGTAGTTTTTCACAGGCAAGGCACATCTCATAACATGACCGTATGCCTTATAGCCACAGTGAGGCATTTCTGGCAGCATTTGATGCTGTGGCAATTAATTAACAGTGGGCACAGCAGGTGCCTGTTTAGCCCAAAGCTGCAATTTCACCACAGGCATTTCCCCATAACCCGCTTTCTGATGTGATTTTTCTGTCAAATGTCTCTGTTGCTCCCACTCTTTTTTTTTTTTTATTTTAGTGACGCCTTTTACTACTCTTGCCAGAGCCATTTGCCAGCTGCTGCAGTCAGCTATTCCCCACACACGCAGGAGAGGCTCGAATCGGGTCTTCATTTCACAGAAGGTGAGAAACACAGAGGCTGGGGTTGCTGACAGACATCGCTCCCTCCCCAGGCTGTGTTCAGAGCCTCAACTGCTCTTTTCCCTCCCTCCTGGACCTGGCCAGCATTAACTCACCCTTACAGCTCTGGGAAGGAGCTTCTGGCAACTGACTTCATTGTTTTATCTCCTATTTCTGTACGTGTAGTTTGGAGGTCTTTCTCTGAGGTCTGCCTGGGTGGCTTTTGTCTCTTTTATGGGATTCTAAAATTATTGGCTGATGTTTATTCTTTTTGTTGGGTTAAATGTTTACAAAGTCTTACTAAATCTGAAGAGTTCCTCTCTAATTTGTGTTTCTGTCTTCTCAAAACCTAACGAGAGAGATATTTTGAGTCCAAATTAGTTGTCTGGAAATTGTGCTTTGAGGGAAAAACCATACTGCTAACTGTGCAGTAGGTAAGGCTGGAACACAACAGATTAGTTTTGTCCTCTAGCTGAGAGGAATTAACTCAGGCCACTTTCTTCTCAGATGCCCATTTTGCTGGGCTACGTGTACTATTAGCGTAAGAGAGAGAACTGATTTTAGATGCCTGATTTCAGATCCCTGATTTCATAATAATGTTATGGGCTTATATTAGTACTAGCCGAGAATGTTATTGCAGAGTTCAGAACTGGGTGAGGAGGAAGCAGAGCTGCAAGTACAATTCCAGCTATGGATTTCAGGAGAGTTAACTTTAGCCTCTTCAGGGATCTTCTAAGAAAAATCCCATGAGAACAGGCCTTTCAGGGAAGAGGGGTCCAAAAGAGTTGGTTGATATTCAAGAATCACTTCCTCCAGGCTTAAAACTGATGCAGCCCAATGAGGAAGAAGCCAGGCAAAGGGGGCAAGAAATCTGCATGGATGAATAAAGAACTCCTGCCTTTACTCAAGTGTAAGCAGGAAATACCCAGGAGATGGAAGCAGGGTCAGGCCACTTGAAATTAATATAGAGAGGATTTCAGAGTAAGTAGAACTGAGAAAAGGGAGGCCAAGACCCATCTGAAATTAAATCTGGCCAATGATGTCAAGAACAACAAGTAGGTCTTCTTCAAATATATCATTATCAAAAGGAAAAGAAAGGATAATGTGAGCCCATTGTTAAATGGAGGGGGACCCTGGGTAACAGAGAACGCAGTGAAGGTGGAGTTACTGAACACCTTCTTTGCATTGGTCTTCACTGACAAGACCATCCCTTGGAAATCTCTTACCCTGAAGGCAAAGGTAAAGGAATGTTGGAAGGAAGGCTTTCCTTTGCTCAAGGAGGACTGGGCTAGAGAACACCTAGGCAAACTTGACATTGACAAGTCCATGGACCCTGACTGCATACATCTGTGAGTGCTGAGAGACCTGATGGACACCATAGTATGGCTGCTCATGATCATCTTTGAAACGTTGTGACCACTGAGAGAGGTGCCTGACGACTGGAAGAAAGCAAGTATCACCCCAGTTTTCAACAAGGGAAAGAAGGAGGACCCAGGGGACTACTATCCAGTCAGCCTCACCTCAGTCTCTGGAAAGGTGATGGAGTGCCTCCTTCTGGAGTCCATCTCTACCCACACGGATGACAAGAAAATGATCAGGGGTAGTCATCATGGATCTACTAAACATGAATCATGCTTGACTAACCTGGTTGCCTTCTGTGATGTGACAACTTCCTGTATAGATGAGGGGAAAGCAGTGGATATTGTCTACCTTGACTTCAGCAAGGCTTTTGCCACTGTCTCTCACAACATCCTCAAGAGAAAACTCAGGAAGTGTGGACCAGATAAGTGGAGAGTGAGGTGGACTGAGAATTGGCTTTACAGCAGACGCCAGAGGATTGTAATCAGTGATACAAACCCAGAATGGCCAATACCCCAGAGGGCTGTGAAGCCCTTCATGGGGACCTCAACAGGTTGGAGAGATGGGCAGAGGACAATTGTCCGAAATTCAAAAAAAAGCAAATGCAGAGTCATGCATCTGGGGAGGAATAATCCCATGCACCAGTAACACACTGGGGAGGCTGAGCTGCTGAAAAGCAGCTCTGAGTAGAAGGACCTGATGGTCCCAGTAGACAAGAAGCTGGCCATGAGCCCACTGTGTTCCCCTATGGCCAAGAGGGCCAATTGTATCTTGGGGTGCATTAGAAAGAGCATTGCCACCAGGTCGAGCAAGGTGAACCTGCCCCTCTACTTAGCCCTGGTGAGGCCACATCTGGAGTGCTGTGCCCAATTCACAAGAGAGACATGGAGCTCCTAGAGCTGGCCAGCAAAGGATGACAAAGATGATTAAGGAACTGGAGCATTTCTTATGAGAAAGACAGAGAGACTTGGGCCCGTTCACCCTTGAGAAGAGATGACTGAGAGGGGGCTTTATCAATGTGTATAACTAAGTGAAGGGAGAGTGTCAAGAGGATGGAGCCAGGCTCTGCTCAGTGGTGAGCAACAGGACAAGAGGCAACGGGCAGAAACTGATACACAGGAAATTCCATCTGTACATGAGGAAGAACTTCTTCACTAAGAACTGAAACAGATTGCCCAGAGAGGTTGTGGAGTCTCCCTCACTGAAGATATTTAAAAACTGGACACAATGCTGTGCCATGTGCTCTAGGATAACCCTGCTTAAGTAGGGAGATGGGATCAGAAGACCACACTGTGTTCCCTTCCCACCTGACTGATTCTGTGATTCTGTGGTATCTTAGTGCTCCATGCAAACTACTGAACTGAGTCCAGCCTCCTGAGTTTGACTTGCACTCTGCCCTGCCTACTGTAAAGTATGCACAGGTTTGACACCTGCTATTGCCCTTCATAGGCCATAATGTGGACAATTCCCAATTCATGCAATGCCTGTACAGGATAATCACTGAAGCCACAACTTGGAGCACCTGTAGAGTGGATCTAGGCTAAACAAGGATGAGCTGGTGAAGCTGCAACATAATTTCTTCAGGCAGTGGAAATGGGAACAACTAAGAAATGTACCTACCAAATAACAGCTTCCATCTGAATGGGTGAGAGTATGTTAGCAATGGTTTTAGGACAGACAAAGTGTTCACATATATAACTTACATAGCTTCTGAGAAAGGAAGATCAGGCCTGTAATTGGAGCAATAACAGGGGAAAGACCTGCTGTGGTCCATATTTTTTCAGTCACTCCTAGCTTGCCTGTGAGGTGGCAGGCTGGCCATGTGGCTTACTGTTATGCAGGGCTTTCTTACCACCCTTTGCCCGTACTTAGGACCACATAATTCATAACCACATGAGTTCTTTCCCCAAAGTAAATGATAGATCAATAAATCAGGAATGACAAAAATACGACCGTTGCAATTTCAAGCAGCCTTTAGCCAGATCTGCTGTATTTTTTTTTAATGATCAGGTTAGCTCTTGCATAAGTTTGGCTCTGAAGGCAACTTGTAAGAGCTGGAAGCGTGAGAGTACGTTATCCACAGAGAACTGTGCAGATCAGTGATTTACACTATTTTTCACCTGCGGTGGGAAGTCTGTAAAATAAAGGCAGTTTTTTGAGAGAATGCCATTGCCAAACACCTCCAGGATTTTGTTTTGTTAGAGATCAAGAGAATGCCATTTTCATTCTCAGAGATAAATAAATTTTATTCACCTCTCTGGTGCCTAGACGGTGCAGATTCCACGAAGAACTGTGCCTTCAGGCTCCTTCTCATACACTTATTCAAATACACACAAAGGATTACACTGAGAAACAAGTGATACAGTTGAAGTTGCAGTTTTTGCAGCTCTGAAAATCTAGTCAAGATCCCCCAAGTGAGGCTGGAGATATAAGCTGGATATCCAAAATCAGTGTCTATAGAAGCAGGGGGCTCTCTGGAGCCTGATTTTTGGATTTATTTTTATGTTTTAATCTCTTCTTAAACAGGCTATGGTTCTGCTTTCCTGGCTCTCCAGTGCACACATTCATCTTGGAAGGAGATAAAGTATCACCATCTACCGGCGACTGAAAGGATAACGGCAGAAAATGTCAGTAATGAGATAAAGAATTGGCTGTGCTTTCGTCAGGTGTGAGATGATGCAGAGAGCCCTGCTGCAAAGAAAGGGAAGGTGTCTCACAGCTTCCTCGGCTGCATTAGAACAGACAAAGCCTGGCAGGATATTTCTCACTCAGCCTTGCTCTGGTTGTACCTGCCTGTTGGTCTTGCATGCAGGAAAGGTTGATGCTTCTGGTGCCGTTTTCCCAGGATCTGAATGACATATTTGGTGGTGTTTCAATGGGCTGGAGAAGTCGTGACATCATTGCCTGAAGATGAGAAATGAAGGCCGTGTCCATAAACTGTGGTGCTCTAGGAAGGAGCCAGTCCTTCCCCACAGGATGTGGGCTCAGGTCTCTGGACCTCGTGAAGGGCTCCAGCTAACTGGGCACCTTCCAGGCTGTCAGAACCAGGTGTCAAGTGCCGAAAAGATCTTATTTCTGCTGTGCCCTTACCAAAGTGACCAAAGAGCCCAGAGTAGGGGTGTGTGAAGATGGTAAGGTGCTATTTACTGCTCCGATCACACATATTGATGGGTTGTTGAGATCAGTCAGGGATGTTACAAGCAGTGGTGACCTGGAGGACAGTGAGGTCCTGGTGTCAGGGAGGGTGCTCCACAGCCCACAGCTTGGCTGCTCTCCTTGCCTGAAGAGTGAAGGAAAGCATAGCCATGGCTTGTTTTGTGCTCTTCAGAAAGGCCCCAGCAGAGGCATGTGGCATTGGCACACTTTTGCTAAGCTCAGAGGGTGGAGCTTACAAGGCTGACCACCAGCAGCAGGCAATGGACCACCTGCACCCACCGGGGATAGCACCCCTCAACGGAAGTGCTGACAAGTTCTAGCCTGCCTTCGGCCAGTGCTCAGCACCTTTCAGGTCTGGGGGAGATGGAGCAGAGGAGAAAGGGAGATGATGGGGCAAAACAGAGTAAATAGGTATCAGAAGGCAGCTGGGAAACTGAGAGAACACCCAAGGATTTAATAGAAGTGGTGGGGGTTCTCCTTCAGTAACAGCAGATCTTGCTCAGTTTCCTCCAAATACTTTGGTTCACATGTAGAGCGTGTCAAGCTGGCAGCCACCCTGGAGACTACAGTAGTATATAGGCAAACAGCTTTATTCCCTACATGGTCATTCATTCCCTACTTGCTGGATGGATTTTGAACCCTGGGCTGAGCTTTGTGCTGTTGCAACTGCTAGAATCCGGTTTTAGTGTGGGCACAGTCAGGATAGAAACAGTCTGTCCATACATTCGTGTCACTTTTAAGTAAAGCTGCACAGGAGATGTGTCTCTTCTTCCCAAGATAGTTGGACCTGTTGTTTTGAATGTTCCTAAGAGGAATTCCTATGAAAAGCAGCACCAAGCAGGTGGGTCACATGGACTTCTAGGATAGACACCACTGTGCTGCAGTAAATCTTGACTTTGTTTTTGAATGCCAGTAAAAAGGCAGTCAGAACAAAGCAGGACCAAGACCATGTCTAGATGTTTTATGCTTTTTCTTACTGAGGACATTGTGAATTTTGAGAGTGATTTCCCATTGGAATAGGCTGCCCAGGGAGATGGTGGAGTCCCTGGATGTGTTTAAGGAAAGGTTGGATGGTGTACTTAGTGATATGGTTTAGATGATGTGATGGTGTTTGGCAGGTTGATAGGGTAGGTAATAGGTTGGACTTGATGATCTCTACAGTCTTTTCCAACCTTGTCAATTCTCTCTATATTTCTGTGAATTCTCTTTAAGCACCTTCATCTCCACTCATTTCCAAAAGGCCGTCACAAAGCAAAGACAAACCTCTGGGTTTATATAAAACACTGTTCAGAGTGAGCCTCTTAGTCCTTCCATCTCCGCTGTTTCCCTCTCTTCAATCTACTTGGCATTTTCAATATGCCACAACAATCACACCTCACATCCCTGCACAAGGAATGCCTGCTGCTCACAGAAGGTTGCAAGTGCCTAGCAGCAGAGCAACTGCTGAGTTAGGAAGTTTTGCTGGGAGTCTTCTCTGACACTGTCACAGGGCATTTTAATATTTTTGTCTTGTTCCACCTGCCTACAAGACTCCAATTCATCAGATTTTCTATGAGAGTGTGTAGTGGTTTGACTCCACTTGGATGCCAGGGACCCACTAAAGCCACTCTCTCACTCCTCCTGTGAACATTTAGAGGAGAGAAAATATAATGAAGGGCTTCATAAGTTGAGATAAGGACCATGAAAGATTCCTCACTGATCACCGCAATGGGCAAATCAGACTCCATGTGGGGATATTAATTAAATTTATTACTAACAAGATCAGAGTTTAAGAATGAAAAGCTTAAAGACACCTTTCCTCCCACCCTTCTCTTTTCCAAGTTCTATCTCCTCCCCCCTAGTGGTGCAAGGAGACAAGGAATGGGGGGTTATGGTCACTTGTTTTCTGCCACTGCTCAGGGAGAAAGTCCTTTCCCTGCTTCCTGCGGGGTCCCTCCCACAGGAGACAGTTCTTCATGAACTGCTCCAGTGTGAGTCCATCCCATGGGCAACAGTTCTTCACACAATGCTACCACACGTGCCACTTTTCCACAGGGTGCAGTCCTTCAGGCACAGGCTGCTCCAGCGTGGGACCCACACAGGCCACAAGTCTTACCAGGAGAATCCTGCTCCAGCGTGGGCTCCTCTCCCCACAGGTCAGCAGGTCCCTGCTCCAACATGGGCCTCCATGGGGTCACAGCCTCCTTCCAGCATCTACCTGCTCCTGCTGGGGCTCCTCCACGGGCTGCAGGTGGATCTCTGCACTCCTGTGGTCCTCCATGGGCTGCAGGGGCACAGCTGCTCCACCATGGTCTGCACCATGGGCTGCAGCTGGATCTCAGCTCTGGCGCCAGGAGCATCTCCTCCCCCTCCTTCCCCACTGACCTTGGTGTCTGCACTGTTGTTCACATGTTCTCACTCTGCTTTTCTCCAGCAGCCATCTTCATCTAACAAATTTGTTTTTTTTTCTTCCTTCTTAAATATGTTATCACAGAGGTGTTGCTATGACTCCTGATGGTCCTGGCCTTGGTCAGCAGCGGTCCCAGCCTGGACCCAGCTGGCACTGGCTCTGCTGGACATGGGGGCAGCTTCCTGCAGCTTCTTGAAGAAGCCTCCCCTACAGCCCCCCCCACCACTACCAAAACCTGGCCACAGAAAACCCAGTTCATAGGGACTGCAACCTTGGTGCTTGGGAAAGCAGCAACTCTCACATCCTGGAAATTTTGGGCCTGTGGTCTCCTAAGTTGACAATAGAGCAACTTCTATTGCTGTTGCAGGACTCCTTGTCAGACAGCCATAGAACAGTGCTGAGGGACTGTTTAGGACACCTGTGGGCTCTGCAGGAATTCTGCCAAAGTCACAGCCTTTCTACAAAATGTTTCTACTTCACTGAATTGGCAAATTCTACTGAAAAATCTATTTCATGTCATTTTTCTTCACCGCAGAAGAGACCCAGCTCGTTGGAACAAGCACTTTGGTAATACATCCATTGTTTGGTCCACTCTATCTTCTTCATGTGTGCTTCATATCAATCATAGTTTGATGTTTCTCAAATAGATGGAAGAAAATCCTGAGCCTCATTATTTTACTTTTCCTGTTTCACAAATCTTTGCCTGTTTTCTCCATCTGAATGGAAGCAGTGATGGAGAATGGCAATACAGATTTTTTTCCCTCTACCCAAGTTTATATCAGGAGTAAGTATCCTGGGATAATTTTTGTTTATATATTGATTATGTATTGAGGAATCTCAGAGAAGCATGAGATGTTCAAAATCACTCCTTTAGTTTCCTGAGTTGCTGATATTACAACTGTCAAAATACTGAGTGGTTTGATTCGGTTTTACAATTAAGTGCTTGTATTAACCCTTGTGTGTTTGTTTTAATTATACCCTTTGGAAAACTGAGCAGTGTATTCTGTGTGATTTGTTCTAAATAGAAAAAAATATTTAATACCTTAAAATAATTTTCTTGAGACAACTGGAAGTCCTTGAGCCTATACAGTCTTAGTTCAGTCCCTCTCAAGTCAAACAAATTTAAAAGTAGCAGGAGCAGCAATCTGAATAATCATCTCTTTCTGCTTGAAATCACATAAGCTAGCATCATGACAGGGTGTAGGAGGAACACTAAACAAACTGCTAATCCCAAAGGCTTGGAAAGGATCTGCTGAGCATACCTGCCTCACTGTGGTTTTATAGCATACAGCAGGCACCAGCACATCCAGTAAAGGATAAACTGGGTCAACTGGGAGAAAAGCAAATGCAAAAAAAAATTTCCACTGCTAGATTGAAGAGCCAGGTGTATCAAAGGAAAAGCAAAGCAGATGAAACACCGTGAGGATATTGGCTTCTCTACTATGTCACCAAAGTTCATGTTGTACTTTTGTATTTATTTAAATAACACAGGAGTCTTCAAATCTGAAACAATCACACAATGCCAATTTCAGAAGTGAAAAGGAGAGACAGCTTCAGCTGGTACCAGGTTAAACTAATGGGGTTGTTGATAGCTCCTTTAAGTGAGGAAAGACACAGGAAATGTAAAGGGGTTTTGGTGCAGGGTATGTGCTATAGAGCATGATATGACATCTGTTTTGGGACTCTCTACCCGAATATAAATTATCTTGTACAGGAAATCAAAGAGTTACAGTTAAGTGCATGATACCTAACATTACCAACAAATTTTGACCAAATGTGTCTTTTTTGCCTCTCTTGTCTAGGAGTGGCAGTGTGCCTGCAAGGAGAGACAAGACTCTCTTGATGTGGTTTCCTGGAAGGTCCTTGTTGTAGTGTTTGCCATCTGTGGTGCCTGGCTTTGGCATTTTCTTCACGTATTTCTGCTTCCTTTGCTCTGATTTTGTGTGGAAAAACCCATCTGGAGTATTGTTTGGCGACAGTGGTGACAGTTCCATACCTCTTAAGAAATGATGGACGTGGCCACAGGACTTGGTACAATGTTTTCTATGGGATTGTGCTTCGACAGAGCTCTAGAATTAGACTTCAGATTTGCTTTCTATCCACTTTTAGTTTTCGCCTGGCTCAGCTTCATGGTAACCTTTAAATATTCACAGTGTTTATATAGCCAACATCAGCCTGAGACTGGGCCATTTGAGTGAGAGATGCTTGCACACATTCTTGGAAATTCAGCCAATTTTTAATTTGACCCTTCACAGTTTAAATGCAATCAGTCCAGTGAATGCAAAACCCCGTGGCATTTTGTAGTTGTAAATGGTATGCAGAATAGAACTGCTTCTATAATTGTGTGTAGCCAGCTTTTGAATCTGTTGGGAAAGTTGTTTAAAATTTTTGCCTTCAAATGAGAATTTTGGGTGAGAGTATCTGATGATACCTGGCTGCATATCCATGTATAGCCTACATCTGGCTTTCATGAAGCATACACAAAACATGCCTCTCATTTTTAGTACATTTCTTCTAGGAAGGAAGCAATTTTTTTCTCAAAAATTTCAGTTACACTTCCTTGCTCTTCACCCTAGGTTAAAGTCATCTTTCATTAGAAAATAAGTAGCTCCTACTGACACGTGGAATGTAATTTCTGCTTGTCTGCTTTGTTTGCTTTGTTATTTTGCAGTAAACAGTATATGAAGTAAGTGTCCTAGATCCCTGGGATGACTATTCTTGGCATCCTTTCTGCTCTGAAATCTGTGCTGACACTTCCTTGACGTTGTGACCACCAACAGACAGGACCTGGGAGTCCAAAATGCAGGGGTTTAAGACATTGCTGGCACTCAGGTCCAACTCATGTTTCTGCCAGCAGAGAGAAGGCCAAATTATGTGAAATCTGAACCTCAGCCAGCCTGTTTCACAGACCATATATTTGCTGAGGCATCAAGCAGAGGGCATGGAGCAGACACCTGGTATTGGTATCATCTTCCATCACTTCATCTAAATCTGTCAGATCTGCACCCTTGGTTAATCATGCTAAATATCTTAAGCTTACACGATATACTGCTGTTTTGTTCTGCGCTGTTAAGCACTTTATGGAGCCACAATGATTGTCTGTGAGGTGCCAGAGAAACTCCAGTTTTCAGAAAGAGCTCCATACATCAGCATGGCAGCAGTGAAAGAAATTCAGTAATTGCCAGCCTGGTTTAGTTAATCAACTCTAACAGAAAATTCACATAATCAATTGCCTCTCTGAATATATTTGTAAGCTAAAAGGCACTAATTGCATGCCTGACCATTTGCATAGCGAAGAATATAGATTTTCAACTTGTTTTATTATATAACTAATTTCATAATTATTTCTACAAAAAAGAGTATCTGTATAAGTGAATAGATACCTACTTATCTGTAAAAAAGAAAAACATCTAATTTGATAATATTCAGAAAATTTCAAGGGATGAAGAATCCATTAGTACAGTCGGCTGATGGTTTTAATAATTGTTTATGCTTTCTTCTACGGACATGGACCTTGTTTCTCATTTTAATGAATCTGACCTTAACTTTCAGCTTCTGGTTTATATGATCTCTGCCTCCTCTAGTGTATAGGGCCAGTTGGTTCTTGTATTTTTTCCTTATTCAGGTTCTAATGCAGCATAAGTTCTAGTCACTTCTTTATTTTACTTCTAACAAGATTACAAAATTGAAATGTGAGCTCCCTTCACCCTCTTCAAAGCATTTTCTTAGCTATATGTTTTGGTAAGAAAGATACTAAAGATCAAAACATAACCAGGATGTTGTAAATGATGCATATTCTAAAGAGGCCTTCTCTGTTCCCCAGTTAAATACAGACAAAAATTAATTTTGTAACCCTGCTAACACTGCTGTTGCAGTCATACATGCTGGCTTGGAAGGGCTTCTGGGGGTTCACAAGGCCACATTGTCACTTCCCTGGTCACATTAGTGTTGAGGAAGTTGTGCTGAAAACCTTAGAGCAGACAGAGCTGAGAGGATATTGCCTGGACTTTGCCACTAAGCCTTGTGTCTGCTGGTGTGCTTTCTGATATGTGGTCACTGATCTTACAGGAAGGGAGGAAACGTGCTAAAAGAATAATAGAATCATAGAATGATGGAGTAGCATAGGCTGGAAGGGACCTTAAAGATCATCTAGTTTCAACCCTCCTGCCATGGGCAGGGACAGTTTACACTAGACCAGGTTGCCCAGGGCCCCAATCGATCTGGCTTGAACACTTCCAGGGATGGGCCATCCACAACTTTTTTTTGGCAACTTATTCCAGTGCCTCATTATCCTCACAGTAAAGAATTTCTTCCTAACGTCTAAACTAAACCTGTTCTCTTTCATAATAATTGAATAAAAAATAAAAATGGGATTTTGAGTGTACTCTAGTATGCTTAATTAGAGCACTCTCTTTGGAATTTCTCTTTAAAATTTTGCTAAAAGGTGTGTTTGCTATGCCTATCAGATTTCTCTGTCTTTTATAAGGCATTCCTAAAGAGCTCTGTTCTGAAGATACCATACAGTTTAGCTCCTGCTTTCTTTAGAAGGCAAACTCTATGTTTGTTGTCTACTCTATGTGTACACCCTGTAGATTCCAAAACTGAAAAAATATTCAGATAAATTCTTGGTGCTATCTTCCTTATAGACTCGATGAAATTCTTTTAGCCCAGAGAACTGACATGGAAAAATGACCTGTAAAGGTTTCATTGTTTTCCTGTATATTCAACTTTTCTGAATTTTTGTATTGCTTTTAGATTATTCAAGAACAACGTGCTGGTACAGAAAAGAAAGATTTCATGATGAAACACTCTGTGCATTCATATTCAGCATAGCTTTAATAACTCCAGGCGAAAGGATACTGTGGAGGAAGAGCTCTTGAAAATGTGAAGCTGAAGTAGCCAATACTGAAGTATCATGGTTAGATGTATCATTGCATATGTCCACACCACAACTACGAGAAACTCACTAAGCTTCCAAAATCCTGTCTGGGCCTTTGTTGCGCTGAATATAAACCCTGAGCGAGTACTCTAGGGCATTTCATGATTATTCCAGAGTCCTTCAGGAGACAGTGGAACAAAAAAATATAGCCAAAGCCATAGTGAATTACTTCAGGCTGCTGCCCCTGCCTCATGCCTGCTGGCCTGCCCTTTGAGCAGCAACAGGGAGGAAAATAAGATGTATTGAACATATTTGTTTTGTAGCATCTGCAACAGACCACTCTTCCATCAAGCTTTCTATGGCTCTAGTTCTTTCAGGTTGATGAGATAATGCTTGGACTCATGACCAATCAAGGAATAGCAGAGTTCCTTCCTGGTAGTTCAGAAGGCTCACAAAAGTTTTTGCTTAGCTGGGTGCATGTGCTGATCTGCTTTATCAACTTGCTTGCTCTACTGCTGACCATGTTTTTTAAGTTTGTTAGATGTATAATGGTGCACAAGCTATTGCAATCTAACTGCAAAACTCCCAAACCACTGAAGTAAAACTCCTCTAATGTCTGTTTTACTTTCTAGTAGATAAAAACAACATCTGTACTACTTCCTTACTTTTTGTAAAGACAACCTTTCTTCAAGTATTTTTCAACACCAGAAATTCAACACCTGACAGGCATTTATGCAAGTAAGACTTGTTTTGGGCTTCATCTTTAGAAACTTCCATTGTGTTTGCATTGATAAATACACCTACAACGGTCCTGCAGATTTTTAACTGGAAGGAAACAGAAATTGCTAACTTCAATACAAGAGGTGAGAGATTACATTATGCTGTAGTTGATTTCGGTGAGGGTTTTTTTTTTTTCAATAGTGTGATAAAGAAGATGTGAGACACCACTCCTGGATGGACTCTACCTGCATGCTTGGCTTGTGTGATGGTGGCAGTCAGGAGATCAACTGTGCTTCTTGCTCGACACAGCCGCAGTTCCTGCACTGCTCCTCATCTCTGGGTTATAAACCTTGTCAAAAGGAGTGGGGAAACAGATGGATCAGAAATTGGCACTATTTAAGAAGTCATTATCTGTGTACAAGAAACGATGTTGGCAACACTACCAGTTATCTGCCGTCCACACCACTTTGGTGTGTAAGGTTCAGCTGCAATATGAAGCTCAATGTGCATGTATGAATGTACTAGAAACACATCATAAGCATGTCCCTCAAATACCTCTCATATTTTAGTAACACTGTAATTTGACCAAGATCGACCCCTACCAGTAGACGCCGGATTTTTGCTAGTGGAGATGACAGACTGAAGGAGATTATTTTATAAGCCATCTCTTCTCCCATTACAAGTTGTTAAGATCACTTCTGCCGCAAGGATTGTGCAATACTGAATGTCTCTGTTAACAACAGCCTGTTTGTGAGTGCCAGAAATGAGGCTAACTGAAGCTTTTTTGTGATGATTGCATATTCCCCTTGCAGGATTAAAAGGCCAACATTTTAAACTTTTGGAATACTCTGGAGAGTATTTGCCTGTTGTGAACACCCTTGATGTTCCCACCTAAAGATATTATAGGAAAGGGATCACAGCCTCCCATCAGTTTCTTCTGCTAATAAAATACCTAAAATTCTCAAGTAAGTAGAGCTTGGATGTGGATGGGCTCATCTTGGCATATTTTAATTATAAGAATCTATAATTTCTTCTTCAGATATTCCCTGTGTTTTCTGTTCCACAAGAGTTTATTACACAGCACAGTCCTTTGGAGAGAGCTGTGTACTCTTCGTGAACAGTACTGTGACTATTTCTAGGTGACTGGTGAAAAACCACTCAGTGAGGAACAACGGTGGCTAAAAGCACAGTTACTACTTCATGTAGCATTGACATAACAGGATAGGAGGAAAGGTAGGCTTAAAACATGTAGTGAATCTTCTGAGCCTTGAAAGAAACAGGGCAAGTCTCTGACCACCGCATGTTTAAGAGAGCAGAAGTGGCAGACATTACTTTGGAAATGAAGATATGTGGAAGTTTGTTATTAACTTTAATAGGAGTGTGTGCAAATTTGCTTTCTTTACTCAGATAGGGGCAGTAAAGTCACGCTATTATCAAAGAGGTAAGCATAGAAAGAAATGTGTGCAGGAATGTCTGTGAGAGACTCCACAAAGACAAAACTACCTATGGATTTTTTTAGGTTTAGAAAATGGCTCTGAAAGGGATTAATCTTTCTTTCATGCTTGACTTTTACAACAAAAATAGATATTCCCTATATACCATAAAGCTGGTGGAAACTGATGAATTCACTTGTAGAAAGCAAGACACTAAAAACAGGCACATGACCAGCAATGCAATATTTAACCAGAATGTTTACTATTCATTGGTGTTTGCTTATGCAAATAACTGTTTAACTAGTGTGGGTCTTTGAAGAAAGAAATGCTTTGTTAAGGTACCTGAGCTGCATTCAAGCACATACCATTTTAAACTTGAAAAACATTCTCCAGAAAAAAACAACAACACAGGATGATTAAATTTAATGGTGATATTTATGAGGTAAAACTCAAGCAATTGAAAAATTCTTGCCAAAAGCAAACAAATCTATCCTTAGACTTTCTGGCTTACATATCCTCAGAAAGTAACTGCAACAAACTGTAGACTTTTTAACCCTAGTGTTAAAAACGTGCTTCGCGGATGCGCAGAGTTGTATGGGAAGCTTTGTTAAATGCAGCAGTGCCTTTAGAACTGCTGGATGAGGCGAAGGACCCAACAACATGCTGGACGTGAGAAGCAATCCTCTGCTGAACTTATTATTCAGGTTCCTGGTTTTGTAACGTACTATTTGCTCGTTTTGCTGGTCCTGTCAGGAGTCACTCAGCACCAAGGAGCCTGACAAAACATCTGCTTTTTCCAGGTCTGTGCTGGAACAGATTGTCACCCTGAAGCCCTAACATCTGCTGTGTGCAGAGGAACACTTGTGGTGCCTGCTTGGTGCCAGAGCCTCTTAAAGACACATTTCCCTGCGAAGTGGTGGAGCTTGGGTGTGGTAGCAGAGGAGCTCGTATCAAGTTTTGGAAACGGAAGGATGACTTCCAGTGATTTAATGGGGGTTTACTTCTCAGCTTTTTCTGTGCTTCTTAAAAAATGAAGGACACACATAACAAGGTTGAATTGATTGCCTTTTTGCTGTTTTGTTGGTTGGTTGTTGGGTTCCCCCCCCCTCCCCCGTGTTTTTCAATAGAACAGCCCAGAAAGAGCCCAGAAAGAGAGTGTCTTTCATCACAGAATCATAAAATAATTTACATTGGAAGGGGAATTTGGAGGGCATGTGATCCATCTCCTCAGTCAGAGCAGGGACAACTTGCGATTTTTATCTGCCCAAGAAGGAAAATAAAGTGCTCTAAGAAGAAGAACCTTAAATATGAGAGCTGCACCTGTTTGGTTTGTTGTTTTTGGTGTTGTTTTTTTGTTTTATATCCTCTATCTTGCCTAATTCTCAGAGCCCAAATTGATTGGCTGCTAGAGTGTATCTGTTTCAACAATACCCACTACTAAATTAGTTACAAAGGTCTGCTGTTGCAACTTTCTTTGCTAATCCTCAAACAATTTCACATTGATTATCTCGGTGTACTCAGGGCAAAGAAGAAAACTAAGTCCGAATGTAACTGAGGCTTCATTACAAATTGGAGAACTAACAGCAGTTAAGCAGATAAGGAACAAATTACATATTTTTACCTTTATTAAATGATAATTCTATTTTACATTGTGTGCTAAAAGTTTGTGAGGGAAAAAGAAGTAATATATCCCAATAACAGAGCAGATTATTAGGCTACTAAAAATGATTCAGATGTCCTATGAAAAGTTGGTTTTACCCTTCTCTAATTGAAAACGCCCATGTGAAATACACTAGATCCCAAATATATTGGATTATTGGATTGTCACAGGAGGAATTAAAGCATATAACTGCCTCCTTTAATTTAATTTTCTGGAAAACAAGAGCGGGCTGCAGTTCTGCCAGACGGGATGGGCTGCTGGCCATCCTTCCCAGGGCAGCGGCCGAGGCGCTCGGTCTGTGCCGGAGGCTGAACCGCTCGCCCAGGAGAGGAAGATTCCTACAGCTGCAACGGGGGGGGCTGGTGTGGGACCGGCCCGGGGCCGCCGGGGAGGGGCGGCCCAGCTCCCCGCGCTCCCGCAGCGCCGCCGCCGCGGCAGCTCCCTGCTCGCTGCTCCCTGCTCGCTGCTCCCGGTTCCCGGCTCCCGGTGCCGGCTGTGCGCGGGCAGCGCCGCCCGTTGCGGCCGTTAGTCCCGCCNACACCACGGCACGGCCCGGCACGGGACAGGGCAGTGCCTCTTCTCACACCGCTGGGACAGCGGCGCCGAGGGTCCCGGTTTACAGCATCCCCGCCATGGCTCTCAGCTCCGAGCGGCTCTTCGACTCCCTGGGACACTTCGGCAGGTACTGGGGCCGCCCCGCGCACTCGCGCCGGCGGGCGGGCACCGGAGCTGTCACACTCCGACATCCCCGTGCTGGCACTGACGGGCACCCGCGCAGGCAGGGTATCGCAGCTCCCCGGGGGGAGACATTACCGTGTTCCGCGTGTTCTCACAGCATCGCGTAGGCTGCAGGGGACTCGCACACACGCACGCTGGCTGTCACACTCACACACACATGCAGAGATTAACACAGGCTCTACACACGCGCTTGCACACGCTGCACCCCGGTGTACGAACACGTGCTATACAGACTGGCATTGCCGCGTGTATTTCCAGGACTCTACACGCCCCCATATATAATGTTCCTTGCACACGCAGTGGTCCACACATGTTCTCACTCACGCTGAGCACACGCATCTGTCTCTGTATATGCCGTAGTCACATATGCACCTACACGATACCTGTTCACACGTAGGCTCACACGCCTCTGGGCACCTCGTGCATGCAGTCGCGCATATTCACACACACCCTCAGACACTTAATGTTCGCACAGTTCTTGCACGTGTGAGTGTGCGCGCGCACACACACACACAAACAGAGCCCCAGGGTCTGGAACAGCGTGTGCACTTCAGAGGTGACAGAAGGGCACAGGCAGCACCCGTGGGAGTACTGTGTGGCATTGAGATGGGCTGTTTTTGCACAGGGGCACGGGGTTGTTGAGTGCGATAGATGTCGCGTTTTTATTGGAGCTGGCTTTGTTGCATATGATGCAGGGATATGGAGTACCTGTATACATCCTTATCAGCAAGGGTTTCTCCGTATGGTAAACGGTGTGATGCATTGTGGAAAGTTTCCTTTGATGTGCTTTGTGGTCGTAGTCTGTGTTTATACAGTCCTGGGCTTGTTAGATGGGATACACAGGCGTGGAGGGGGGGATGTGTGTGTGCTTCTGTAGCTGTGGATGCAGGGCTGGTAATGAGACTCTGCTTATAGGTAATGGAGAAGAAATGTTTGGCAAGGACATTAAACTTTAGAGGATATGAATTCTAAGACTAATGGATGCACATCCTCACAGTGAGTTCTCCCTCCTGCACTTCCGCGGTGTGCTGACCATCATGGGTTTTGCAGACACGTGCTCCTCGGAGCAGATGGCTGGAATAGACCCATGTGTCACAATTTGGCTACGAGTTCAAGCTGTTGAATTGCAGTGTTGTGCTTTCTTGCTCGGTGACCAGCGAGCCAGCCTAACCCACAATGTTGATCTTCTCTCAGGGGCGGGCAGGAGCAGCATTTTGGACAAAGCCTGGGAGCTCCTTTTAATGGTAGAAGTGCATACGTGAACTCTGCAGCAGGAGAGGCTCTTAATGTCATGTGCAAGCAGTAGTGGTGGGTATCAATAGCTTCTTCAGGTGGTTAGGATGGGAAGACTTTTTCTCTCTTAGCTGGGACTTATGCTTAAATTACATGTTTGACTAAATTGTGACTTAGAGGCATATCTATCTGAACAATCTCTCATTCATTATCAGTTCTGAGTCAGCAACAAATAATACCTTGTTCTTTTTTAACTAGGAGAGAAGTCCTAGCAATCAGTTTATCTTGCTGCTGCTGTTGCTCTTCTGTTTCGTGTGCTCTTTGTGGAAAGCAAACACTTGACACAGAATACCGAAATAACACACAAGTAGTTATTTCAAATTACTGGAATAGTTTTCCTACTTTTATCTACACTTCAAATAAAGTTTTCACAACTGCTTTTTGCAATTAAAGGGAGAAAAATTCTACAGTGATAATCTCACATCTAGGGACCATATTGTCTGAGATGCAGTTCAATGGGGGCTGTTTTAAGTTTAGAAGCCTTGAGATGAACTGCAGACTACCAAAATTTGCATAGTCCTGTTAGACTCATGGCTGTTTGAGATCTCAAAGACCACACTACTGGTCTAGTATAAGTATGGTATAGTATAGTATAGTATAGTATAGTATAGTATAGTATAGTATAGTATAGTATAGTATAGTATAGTATAGTATAGTATAATAATAGCTTATGGTGGATGGACCTATTTAAAAATATTGCATACTCCCTCTTTTTAATAGTGCTAGATAAATGATCATACTTCGTATGAAAAATTAGTTCTTAACTGTAACCATGAAGTTAATAGCTCCCCGTTACTGGAATAGTTTTCCTTGACACTGACAGGCAATCATTCATTTTTTCAGTTCAAGCAATTCTCCTGAGGCCCATATAACCTATGCACTATATATAGATTCTGTAGATTTGACAGTCAGATGCTGAGCAATCCAAGCATGGCTGTTAGTATTTTGAGACTGTTTTGATTTTCCTAAAATCTGACAGATCTAAGAGAGAAGGAGCAGCTGTTCATACCTATATAAATATGGAGAAAGTAGGTATGCATTTTATATACGTGTGATATATGTTGTATCTAAATAAAAGTTACTAATATACACATAATGTATGAACCTTTCACACTGATTAAGATTGTTCAGTTTACAGAATTGACATTCCCATGGATGCTGACAATATTTTGCTTTCCATTTGGACTCCCTTTCACAAGTCTCAGTGATGCCATAGTTCTTGCTGGGGTCTTTAGACATGCATTAACAACTATGAAAATATTATGGCTCTTTTGTCCTTTACCATTAAAGGAAGACCTTATTCCTCTGAATTTGGGCATGGATACCGTCTATGGCCTGTACATTCAAGATGGTTGTTATAAGCATGGTTCTTGAGTCTGTCTCTGGAACATGACATTATTGTTCACTATTGCAGAGGTGAATGACAAAAAAATAGTAATGTCTGCCCCAGATGGCCTTGCCTCTAATGAGCTGCCAGACCTTAAAGCACCCAATTTGCCTGCAGTGAATGGCACCCTTCTCCCACACAGCAGTTCCTGCCAGATTGCATCTAGGGGCTCTCCCTCTCAGCACCTTTCTGCCCGCCCACTCCAACTGCAAAAACCCTCTCAGGTGCCCATCAGATAAGGTCAGGTGCATTCAGACACTGGCTGTCTCTTGCAGGCTCCATGCTGGGAAAGGGGAGACATGACTAATGGGCATAGGGTTGGTGACCCAGTGTGTGCATAGTAGGTAGATGAGCCTCAGGACCTGCTGACTGGCTCACACTGCTCACCCATCTAATTCCCAGGTAAACTGGAGGACTTTTGTGACTTTTATCTGCCAGCAGGACACAAAACTTGCTGATCTGGTTGCTGGTGAGAGACTGGCTATGTGTTTTTTAGCTCTGATCTACACCATGGCAGAGCGCTGAATGGAGACATGATCTAACCGGGAATAGTTGTCTAGAGAGAAATCTAGTAAGGTACCCCTTATAGTAAGTGTGGATCAGTGTAAGGATTTGATTTCCCAGCTGGAACTTCTGGTAGCTCTGAGATGCAGCTTACATGGTATGTAGCGTTTTCCCTGTGATTAACAGTTTTCAAATCTTGGCTTATACTTTAGCTAAAAGCAGGTGGTGAAAATTGTCAGGGAGAGAGAGGAAGATTGAATGTCACTGACACTATTGCCAGGTTTTGTAATGAAGTATTTTCAGAATCTTTTAAAAGATTGACTTTACTTTTGAAGTATTCTATCTTTTACAAAGCTGAGTAAGTTATACAGGTTTTCAAATGTTGGTTTTATAAACAGTATGTTTTACTAACACCTAGATTATCTAGTGCAATAAAAATTACTACTCTTTATCTTTACTGAAATGTTTATGTATTTGTTCAGGTTTTGACATCTTTACATTGTTGTCTTTTACAAACCTATTGCCTGATCAGTGGAGTTGCTACAATTTGGACTTTAGAAGCAAGCAAAGCAAAGATTAGCAGCGGCTGCTCTGAGGAGGAGGAAAGCAGGACAGAATGCCTGCTTGGATAGAATGCTCACATGTTGCAGCCAAACATGGAGTTTGGTAGAGATTAATACACTTAGCAACAATTTCAACATTTTCTGTTCATTTCCCTGGAGCTTTTCTAGTGTTTACAAGAAGATGAGAGACTCTGCTTAGCTCAAAAACCGGCTTAACTTTTGCAGAGATTCTTTCACTGGATTTCTGTAATTCACTGCTGATCAGTGCCACAGTGGTGCTAATGTCACTTTTCTTCCCCTTAATTTGTAGGGCTCTTGGTTCACTTCCATTACTGAAATCTGAATGGTCTAGTCTTCTTTTCACATCTCAGAACTTTTCCAGGTTCCTTTTTCATGCTGATGCCCTTATCCTCTCACTTGTTTCATATCTCACAGCTCCTGTGATCAGATTACATCTTCTGCAATTTGTGCTGTGTTACTTCCAGAAATTCTTGGTTTGTATCAAATAACAGAGAGTCCCAAGTATCTCAGAGATCATTCTTACCACTTCTTTTCACAAAAAGAAAATTAGAACATTTTCAAGCCATAATTTTTCAAACTCAGGTATTCTACAGATGTCTTGAAAGGTTCTTTCACTACAAAAAATAATTTTTTTTTTGAGTGGAAAAGTGTGCTTGCTAGACATGCAAAGAAATTGGTTTTCCTTTTCCGAGTTATGGAGAAACAGGCAATCATATTCAGCATTTGAACAGATGATTAGCTTAAACTTAGAAAACAGAAGCATTGCAAGATTTTTCTGAAATACCAATATATTTATTATTTAGTACATCCTATACAAAATTAATATTTTTAAACAATATCATGTGAATTTCTGTTGAAGCTTTAAGCAGTTTCCTGAAGATGAACAAAGTGCTGTGGTTTAGAAATTGTTTTCAAAGAAATAATGGCTATTTCATACAGCGGAAAAGTTTATTGCAACCTATCTGTCCTTCAGTTTTCGAAATGTATGAGTGGACAGCTGTTTCCATTTACTAGAATGTGCCAGACAGAAGAATCTCAAATCTAAGTCCTCCTTTGGCTCTTAGTCAGGGGTGGTGTTTGACAGAAATGCTTGATAAGTGTTCTTCATCTCATAACTATGCTATATTATAACATCAGAGTCAGCCTGTGCTCATCTCAGATGTGCATAAAATAAAGTAAGTTGACTTGGCTGCATTTCTTTTTCCCCCCCTGTTTTTGGGGGCGTGTGTGTCCAGATATTTTGCAAACAGTGCTTAATCCTGTTGGTTGAATGGCTTGGAGAAGCAAGACAACCACGTGTTTTCAGAGAGCAAACTCTAGCAGCTTAAACAAAGGTCTTATTATCTATGCCTGACTAGGCAAAAGTGGAAATAGTCCCAAGAATCAGAACCAAAGCTGGATACTGGCAAGTGCTCTGGGATAATGGGGACAATGCACTAACAGTGTGGGCTGCAAGAGGTGCTAACAATATTTGCTGGGATCTAGGTCATATCAGAGGGAGTCTAAAGCAAAATCTGCATAGCCAAAAGTGTACTGCCTCAGAATGTGTTGGCAACCTCGGCCTGGAGGTGCTGTGCCTGTTTTTGGATTGAAAAAAGTAGATACATAGTATTAGAAGTAGATTTAAAAGCAGACTACAATAATAGAAAAATGGCTAAGTAATAGCAGGGCAAAATTGCTCTTGTACTCTCCGTTACATCTCTAAGGCTAAAACCTGCAATGCAAACCACACTGAAACTTACAGCTACTAAATCAATTATGTTTTGCAAACCAGCTGCTGAGAGTCAGACTGCATCTCTGAAATGTTACCAACCCGCCCCCCCAGGGTGGCTTCTAGACAAAGTTACAGCACAGACATAGTTATGGCAGCATAAGGCAATTACTGCATTCATCAAGGAGCTGATGATCAGCTGTTTCATCCTGAAATATTATGGTGTGAGTGAAAATGAAATATATAAGGCGCAGGACAGTGTGTTCCCTGTAATACAATGCCTGGGACTGCGATACCACTCCTACAAATGCTCTGTCAATAACTTTCTCATAATTGTCATGATTTTCAGCAGCACTAAGGTATCTCAAAATTGAAGGGAAATATTTTACAAAAGGCCTTACTCATGGAAAGCTCGACCAGTTTGTTGGAGGAAGTGAAATCATACAAGTGGAAAACACTATTCAATTTATAGAGATTTTTCTAAGGCCCTAGAATTCTATGAAAATTTCTTTGCCACCATTTTGCTATACACAACAAGAATGGAACTCAATTATATATGCAGCTGACATTTTATTTAAGGTAGCTCGAGGCATGAAGCTATAGCAGCTGAGCAAGAACAAGAGGTTCTCAAGTTCTCAGAAATATGGAAAAATTAGCAAGCCAGAGCAGGTACCAACTGAGGTAGCTATGTCTTGGTTGCAAGGGCAAGACTGGGAAAAGTATGATGACAAACTATAGAAGACAGAGATGAAAAAGTACTAATAATGATGGTTGATCTGTCAAATTTTCCATATATTTGGAGAGAAATCTTAGCTGTCTGAAAATTACTGAAATAGCCTGGAGAGTTAATGTATACTTCAATATCATACATTGACAGTTGAACTAGTGCTGGCCTCACTCAGAGCAAGTGTTCTGCAAAAATCACAAGTAATGAAAATACGGTTTGAGGAATCTAGAAGTACCATCCATTGGATCATAGACTGAGTCCTTTGCTTGAGAAAATGTTTTCATCAAGAGGTGAAGTTAGGTTTCCTCTTCCTATTATTTGGAGGGATTATTAGGTAGCAGCATCAGAGGTGCAGCCACAGCAGTGGTGCTGAGGCAGGAACACAGGATAAGCCCTGGAGAATAGATAGAAAAGGCCAATAAGGCAACAAGAAGTAGAAAAGAAGTGCTGAAAAGCTTCTACAAAGAACTTGGAATAATTTGCTGCTCTGTAAAGAGCAATCAGTAACCACACTTTGGATGGAGCTCAGTGCCATTTAAATGTGTTTTATGTGTGATGGCCTGAACTCTTCTAGCTTTATTGTGATTTTTCTCTTCTCTAAATTGTGAAAGAGATTTGGAATTGTACAAGTTCCTACCTGGTACATCTGTATAAGTCCGTTCTAGATGTGTGTCTGTCCAAGTCAAGGCACTAGTGAGCTCATCTCCCTATCTTTACAGGCCTATAGTGTTAACTTCAGACATCTGCATTAATCACCTTGTCAAGAGAGAGAATTGGACCATTAAGGGCATGATCTGTCTGTCTGATTTTCAGTATGTGGTTTTGGACAAGATAAATACTAGATTTGCCTATTGTTCCTCATTTCATGAAAAGAGGATCTAGAGAAATAAGATAGAAGTATATGGATTATGTACTGTACAGAGTTTATTGCATCCAAGTGCACAGTATAGATGCAGATTCTCTACTTTCAACCTAAATTAACTATTTTTGTTTTCACTGAAAGATTGGGATGTGGGAAATGCTTCTGGCAGGACACTTAGTGTGTCACAGCATTAACCAGTGTCTCAAGACAGTTACCAAAATCCTTGCATTTCTCTTTGCCAGACGTCAGGAAAACTGCCACGTATGCGGCGGGACTGTTGCTACAATGCTTGCTACACTGGCTTTCCACCAGCGATTCTACCTGTCAGATTCTGAATTGAATGGGGAGCACTGAGATCAGAGAAATAAGAGATCATGCCTGTTCTGAAAATGTGGAAATCCCCGCATTTGGGAAAGTGAGGGAATAAACCCCTCAACTTTCTGAGAAGGAAAAAGGAGGATTATAGCCATCACTTAGAATCTAGGAAGCAGGCAAAAATACTTTTTGTTAGCCATTCAATTGCAGGTGTAGATCTTTTCTTTGTGTTCTTGATAAAAAATGAGAAAATATTACTAATAATGTTAATTTAGCCCTTATTGTATAAATAAATATTTCCATATCCATTACCATGATGTAATATTTCATTTGATGGATATCTATCTAGTGCTGGAGACAAAGTCAAATACAAAATGTGAAAATGAGCGATAATAGAGAAGCAATATCCAAAAGCATTCCCTGACACAAAGCCATTGGATATATAGTGAAATTATACTGATGGTACCACATTTTATGAAATAATTTATATTTATGTCCCATATTCTAGAACAAGCTGTTTAAAATTTTTTTTGCATCTTCAGAACTGGTATATGTCAGCAGAGCTATGGAATACCATAAAGTTGTTACAGCTCCACCCTTCTGAGAGAGATAATCCATACTAGTTCCAGGGTCAGAGCAACTGGGACCTTATCTCATTTACACTTGTATTTTAGGCTCCTTGGAGAACTATCATCCTTTGCAGACCAGTGTAGCCAACCTCAGTGTAGCCAACCTTGGTTCTGTCTCACCCATTGAGAATACAGGGGGCAATTAGTACCAAAGTAAATTTATGTAGGAAAATCCTGATAGGTCTAAGCAGAATTCAGCTTCTTTGTTCTTGTGGGGAATGAGAACTGTATATTGTTGTATATTCCCTTTTATCAGGTACCGAAAGAGAAATGGTACTCAAGGAAAGAACATGGCAGCACTGAGGAAGTATAAGCAAGTAAATGCACATAACAGAATATATTTAATAAGAGGACAAAGTGCATACTTAGCCTTGGAAACAGAAAAATCTGTCTTTTTTTTAATTTAAATTACTTCCAATTTTAACAGTTTTGAGAGAAAAGTGGTAGAATCACCTTTCTTGAATGACAGGAAAGGAAAAGGTTGCTTCCCATTAAGAAATCAAGAACAATATAAAATAACTCAGTCTGTTGATCATGGAAGAGATAAATTACCAATAAAATTAATGAAAATGTCTTTTCTTTGAAAAGGTCAACAATGCTATGAAGAATTTGACTTGTTTTCTGCAGGGAGGTTGTAGAAAAGCTCTTTGTTTGGTTAAAGTCAAAGGCAGTATGTCAAATATCCAAGTTCTATTAAATCAACTTCATGATTTTGTACTATTTTATACACTCTACAATGTGTCAATCTCAGAGGAGATAAAATGGAAATATTTTTCTTGTCTTGTGAAGACATAGGCTAGACAAACCAATATCCAGGAAGGGGATATAAGTAAACAAAAATGGAATAAAAGTTCATGACCAGGCTGCTATCAAAACAAAGCAAATTGAAAAGTTCTCCAGTAGTATTTAATCATTGAATAATGTCTTATTATGAGGCAGATTCCCATGATCATTTGGAGAGAAGAGATTGAGGACTCCTAGGCAAAGAGTAGATTACACATCTGCAGTGAAGAGGAACAGTTTGGAGGAAAGGGGAGCTATGAACCCACAAAAGAAGATGTAAGTTCTCTTGTGCTCAGTAACCTTTTGTGGGTTTAGAGATAACCTGCCTTGCCTTGGAGAATGTAGCCTGTCAGAGCTGATGAGCTATTGGTGGGTCATCAGTGCAGACTCCTGAAAAGAGAAGAAGAAAGGAGCTATGTTTTACTCCTCTTCAGTGTACTAAGTGAGCTTTACCAGAGTCTGTAGAAGATACAACCTGTTCAGTTACAGAGAGCGAGAAAAGCTATTAGAGTGGAGGATAATTTCTTTTTGAATGTAGAACTCAGCCACTAAATATGGATGTACTTAAACAATCCATACATAAGCAAATCCAAGTTTAATGGAAGACAATACTTTGATCGTGCTAGACTGTGCATTAAATTGAATCCCTTTCTTTAAGTTGTAGAGCTGCAGAAATGCAAGCGTAGGGTTCTGTACAGGTAGAATTGTAACTGGCAGTATCCTCTGTGGCTGAAACTCTTGCCTTTTCTAAAGGCATTTGCATATTAACTTGTCCCAGGTTTTAGAAGACAGTATTATCTGACACTTTATTCCCTAAATGTAACATCTTGTTAAGCGATATTTTTTTTTAGTGAAACATTCATAATAAGCTAATGAGACAAAGGTATCTGCTTTAGCTTTTTTGTTTTGCTCCGGATGGAGAGTCACTGTAGTGAAAGTCACAATTAATAATTGTAACTGCTGCAGATGGTGCCAGGGAGAGTAAAATGACACATTATCTAGGTAAAACAGTGCTTTATGTAGCCCATAAAAAAAGGCCAAATCATCTTAATCGTATTCTAGGCTGCAAAAGTAAAGCTGTGGATAAAATCATTGCTTATATTAAGTAAGAAAGGCACAGTGCATCAACTGAAAATTCCATGGCATTTTTGTCAAGTATTTACAGAAATTATTTAAACAGAATTTGATCCACAGAGCTAACATTCCTTAGTATTTCTAACTGAAATCTCAGAAGATACTAGTATTTGCAGGAATGGTTACAAACATTTGCTAGGAAAGTGACGTCCAGTGCTCTTAAATTAATTATGCGATTAATTATGAAATTAATTATTTCTTGCTTGTTTTCTCTTTTCCCATGACAATTTTCAAAAACCTGTAGGAATACGAAATGTTACTATTATTTTCCAGGTGTAAAAGAATTAGATTTCCAATTACTGAAATTTAAAGACTTGGGTGGTGTGTGTGGCATGGCACAAAGAGAATTTATGTAGCATTCAGAGTGAAAATGAACTATCACTATTCAACTCTTAGTAGGTGTTACTATGAATAAGAAACAAGAAAAAAAAAGTTCTTAAAAGGCATAATATAACTACAACAACTGTAAGGCTTAATTACTTTGTAAATTAATCTCTAAAGAATAGATGTCTCTTTGCTTCAGCAGATATTCAATCCATGTGTTTGTACCTTCAGCTGTACCAGATTCAGAGTTTTACAAAAGAAATATGTACATAGGACGTCAAAGAAGTAAGAACATAATTATGACAACCAGTTAGTGTTATTTCAGGATTATAGACAGAAAAAAAAATTGGATACAATAAATTCAAACTTCCATAGTTTGAACAAAGTTAGTCCAACATGTCAGCAATATAACTAGATGAAAACAACTGATTTCCTAAATGACAAAAAAAAAGAATGAAATATAAGTTTATACATGAACTACTGCCTATGTCTATAATTAGATGGAATCTCAATAAAAACATTTAAATTCTATTAGACACTTTACAGATAATGATATGAAATGATTTGCTTATGGAAGCTGATGGAAATGGTACAGGACAGAAAGGAATGAAATACCTAATTTGGATTTGTCCACAAAACAAAAGCTGACCAAAAGAAAACAGTGTTACCAGAGAAAATGGAATTGAGTTGTCCCTGTGAGAAGTAATGCTTGTAATGTATCATGCAGAGTACGTGCTAATTTTCTAAATGGTAGATGTTTATAGAAATGCCATTCCCGGAATAGAAACTTCTAAGTGTGGAGCCTGAAGTGTTACTACTGTTCAAGTGTAACCATGCTGCTGTGTTTAGCCCTAGTCCAAATAACTCCAAACAAAGCTAACTAATTTACAAACTGCACGATCATGTTTGTTTTAATTTAAATTACCTGTTATATGTCCTTAGCAAATTTAAAGCAGAAGAGACAACTCGGTGACTAGAATGAAACAGACTGTCTCCAGCTTTGTCATCAAAAGGTGTGGGAATTGCTGTTGCTCCCAGTGATGTGTTCCCCTTTAATCAGGAGTTACTTTCCCAGGAAAGTCCAGAGTGGCTTGTGTATGTGTAGCTTAGTTGCTTGAGTGCAAATTCAGAGCCTTTGTGTCTTGCACAGTTTCACTGCCATTTGAGCAGGGAAGTCTGGGTGTTGTGCTGGAGTGGCTGAGCCATGAACACGCCATCCTTCTGCCTGGCTCTCCCCTGAAGGCAGTAACCCTTGGCAGAGGGGCAGCAAGAAACATCCGAGCATCTTTAACAGCAGCTTCCCTCTCTGCTCTGTGTCCATAGATGTAACCTGTCAACTGGATTATTTTGTCACTGGTGATGACAGGAACCTAATGTGCCTGATTTAGATAGTCAAAAGTGAAGAACTTCTATTTAGTGAAAAAAATCCCTAATCAAAGAGTGGCCCTTAACCGTAGCATCAATTCTTTATTTTAACACTAATGTAACTTTCTTCATCTAAGCTGCAATACCAAATGTGCAGTAGTGATCAACCAACATATTTTTCTTCTTGACTTTGGTGAACAAATGCTGGACTTATCTTAATCCAAGGGAAATGTGCATAAGTTTAATGGGATAGAAGTGAATTCCTCAGAGAATCAGATTTAAACGATGGTAAGAATGATTTGGTAAGTGTCTGCTGTTCAGTGACTGCATGTTGATGTAGACATTCTCATCAGTGATGATGTATTCCTGAGATCTTCCAGATCTCCATAGGCTTCTTTATTCCTGTTTCATCTGTGTTATTTATACATTTAAATTGAACATCCAACACAGCATCTTCTGCCTCTGGAAACAAGTTCTGGAAATAACCATCTTTTTCATCTGGGCTGAGACCAAGACTTAGCATAGTTTAAGCTGCCCTTAGGAAAAGGGGAAGTTTATTCTTGACACAATAAGTCAAATAAGTCTGTTTATATTGTATATTTAAGGCTGTTTCCAAATATGCATCTCTGCACCATAGCAAAAATACTCTTGAGTCACATTCAATTCCTTTTTTCTCAAAAAATAAATGTGGAAGTGGATCACAGCTTTTGGGTTTAGAGTGGAAAGAATGCTGAATGGCTTTTCTCACATTAAAAAACCCAAACCAGGATGGAATACAGAGGTTAAAGTGGTTACTGGACACAAATTCTTTCAGAAATAGTAAATATCTGGAAATTTCTTTCCACTGAATCCATCCTGTTATGTGTACACTGCACAACAAAAACGTACTGTGTTTTATGACTTAACCAATTTACTAATGAGGTGGGTGAGAAGACAAGAAGTAAAAATAGTTCTTTTAAAGACAGTGGAATAGTACAAATCTTTTACCAATCACTGAAAATTTTTGTGAGTCTATTCTACACTAAAATGATTTTCAAATATTTATATTAGCTTTTGATGAGTATCTAGTAATTCCCCTTCTTCTCTTTTTGATGGACAGAAAAGGAAATGCCATCAGAGGCATATTTTATTTAATGTAAAATTATGTCTAACAAGTTTCGTCCCTCCTGTGCACTGCAGCAACTGACAAAGGTAGAAGAACTCGGAGGTTGGGGATTTATTCTCTGACATATATGTGGCAATGTGTACTTCAAGTATTTTTGCATGCCAGATGTACCACCTTTCAAATAGACTGGTAAAGATTATTTGCATAGATGAAATGTAAATTAGATTGAGCAACTAATCTAGCAATGGTTGGCTGGGGTCTTTTCTAATCATCATCTATTTTGACTTTTTTATTCAAGTTATATTAGTTTGCCCACAGATGGTTCACAAAAATAGTACCACCATAACTGAGGGTAGAGTGCATTGTGTCTCAGGAGGTGAATAAACACTGGGAAAAGAGAAGGGAGGAAATATTTTGCAGTGCCACAGAGATGTTGTGTCATGAGACTACAGCCAGAGCACCAGTGGTCTGAGATCTAGTTCATTATCTTTATGGAAGAGTATTTATTCAGTTCAGGTACTGACATGATATTACCGGTGTTTTTCTTACTGGTGAGATCTTAAAGCTTGTGCAGAGGAAATAGAAAATGTAAAAACCTTTTTTTACTCTAAGCTGCAAACTGAAAAAAAACACAAACATATACCTGTAGAGAAATTTCACAGAAATATTTTAAGAAAGACTGGAGCATTTTCATGTTGTGTCTTGCTCAAGCTTTTGTGAAGACAGTTTTAGGCTCATTTGACTTCTGGCATTCATTAAGCGTCTCTATACTGGAGCAGTAACCTATAAAGTCTTCTTGACTTCTATATTTGACACTCCTGGCAAGAGTGACAAAATGTACTTGCCAAATAATTATCTCCCATGGCAAGACACTGGAGAGATGGAAAAACACTGAGAGAAATTATCATACCTTTTAGGACAGCCACCATGTTCACAGAACTTTTTAAAAAATTGCAAAAATAATGTTTTTGAAAAAGAAAAAAACCTGTAAAATAGGTTATTGAAAATGACTGCTTGTAATAATATATGTTGTGTAATCTAATATATGTATGGGATGATGACTGGCATATAAAATACCATTGCCAAAAATTACCCTTTTTGAGATCAGTCCAGGAAAATAAATCACAGACTTTGTTTTCTTTTGGTGAATATCTATAGTATTTCTTGCTCATGCAGTGGTATTTTCTTACCATTTTGATGTTTGAGCAACAGCATTTCTTTATTCAGGGAAATTTAAATTTTACAATGGAGTTTGGTGCAATAGAGAGATTTAAGCTTAGTAATAAAGACTCAGGGTCAGTGAAGTGTATAGGTTCTGCTGTGCCCTCCTGCCCCAGACACCTCCCGTGGGGGCTGCTCCAGGCTGCTCCCCCAGCACCGTGTCCTCCCACAAGGATGAGAAGCTGCTCAGCCACCACCTGAGCGTGGGCCAAGAAGCAGCTTCAGGGTTTTAGGACCAGGGAGGAGCTTCAACATTGTCGCAACAAGGAGTCTGAGGTAAAACTCGTGCACTCAGAGGTTCAAGGGAGGGATCCCAGGCTAGCCATAGGGAAGGAAACAGTGCTATGTTCCTTCTCACTCAGCACTGTCTACTGCCCCAACCTCTGTTCCAGCAAACCTCTGTCTCCTATGAGGCTGGACCTGTGTGTTATTCCCTTTTCAGTCTTCAGCTGTTCTGGAAAGCAAAGTTCCATGCACCTGTAGTATTCTTTCGTCCCACATTTCATCCTTCCTATATGTTGTCACTGATGGTCTGATTAATTCCTTTTTTGGTAACCTTGCAAGTTAAGGAATTTCTTGACCTTTATGCCTCTAGTCTTTCTAGAAGAAAATCTCTTCCTACCCGCAGAAGACTGTCAGCAGCTCATATAATTGGGCTTTTCAGTCTTCCGTGGGGATGCTGTAGTCAGCAGTGAATTTTGCCTTCCGAGCAAAACAGGGCTTTCAGGCTATTTTTTGTGTGTTGTGCATATGTATATATACAGAGAGAGGCTTAGCCAGCCCCGTGTGGAATTTTACTGGAGAGAACAGTAAACAGTTTCCAAAAGCAGGGGAGCAGCCCATTAGTGTGATGTGGAATGCCTTCAGACACTGGTGCTTCCAAATACTTTTCTTACTTCACATCAGGCCTTGTCCTCCCCTGTTCCTGCTCCCTCTGGCCTGCTCCTTGGCTCTTTTACTGAGCAGTCAGACGTTAAATATTGCATCCTGTAAAATTCTGCAACAACGTGGTCAAATGTGTAAAACCACATTCTCCTGTTGTTAAATGAAGTCAAGTGCAGCCTAAATTATGTCTATTGATATATATCTGGCATTCTGTCTGACTTTTTGTGTTTGCTTAGCATTGATACAGCAAATCAGGGAAGAAAAATAATGGTACTACAGAGTGGATTTCTTTGTTGGAATTGAATAAGGTTTTCATAACACTGGAAATGGAAGAATGTTTTTACAATAATCAGTTACATCTAGTGCCAAGTTAAACCCTTGAAAGATGGGTGAAATATTGCATGACACAGATATTTCTTAAAAGAGAATCCTTTAGTGCTTCTTATAGTGGTGGAAGCAAAGGAAGAACACAAAGAAAAGCGAGGGGTAATCAACTGTAATTTGGATGGTTGTGGAAAGTAACTGGAGGGGAATAACTGATAACTCTGTGTAATGGAGTGATAAAAGACAGGGAAGATTTATGCAAGGTTGCACAAGGGTGTTTTATAAGTTAGTAATAATCTTACATTTGAAAAGGGGACATCAAGATTAGATTTAATGAGAAACTTTCCAACAGAAAGATTTGACAGTGGAGAAGCCTGTCAAAATGGTTATTGAAGTATGATCACAAGAAGCGTTTGGGAAGAGTTGAGATAAAACTGTCAAGGGAGTAGTTAGAGCAGAGATTAACTAGACCTGCTCCAAATCATAGCCCTGGTGATACTCTTGGGATTGGAATTTAAAAAAAAATAATGTAGTGCATTGTTTCATGCCATTTTCTCAGTTTGTATCCTTACAAGTTTTTATCTTCCTTCAAGCCTCTCCAACAAAAAAGAGCATAAATATATTTTTCATATTCACTCTCACTGGGCAGAAGAGAAATTATGAACCTGATATTACTTGTATCACAAGAACTAATTAGGAAACTCAAGAAATATGTATGGTTTGAAATTACTTCATTCTTCCTCTGGAAATACCAATTGGGCTGTCTGACAGTTTTCTGGTGCATAATGACAGATAGTGCAAAGACTGGGGATCCTGGTTCCAGGTCTAGTAGAAGATGTTACTCCACAGCTTTGTGAGGCTTAATTTACTAGTGTTCTGGAGATCTTCTTGTCCTGATTTCAGGCATTCTGCATACTGCAACAATACCCCAAGCTGTTGAATTTGGTACTGCTTTGCTATTTTTAAAATGAATTTGTCTCTTTTGATGGGAACCATTAAAATGAAACTAGAGAAGAGGAACTAAAAAATGCTGTTGACCATATTTGTCTACATCAATAAGGTGACAACGGTTACATTTCAAAATAACCTTTGCTCTTTTTTTTTTTTTGGTCCAAGATAGCCCAAAAACCTTTCAGTGCTGTTTCAGCCTTTGGTTTATGACTAGCTACTTAGTCTGCAAGATGCTGTTCTCTTGAGAGGGGATTAATAGACTTAAGGGTTGCTGTGTTACATTCAGTTTCTCAGTTTCATTGGGAAAGAGCACCTGTGAGAGGACTGGCTTTGCAGTATCCTCAAGAGGGAAGTGGAGCCAGCTTTTGAGCTGCCAGGGTGGGTTTAGCAATTCAACCCACTCCTCAGACTGCTGTGGAAAAGTCAAAAGAACTATTTTTAAGAGAAAGGGGGATAATAAGCACTGCATCAGAACAGCAACAATTTCAAATGTCATTGGAAGAGGATAGGTAACTGGATTTATTTACCAAGGAAAGAAATAAGAATCACAAAATAATAGACAAAAGAGAATGAGGATGGTAGAGGTGTGTTTAATTGGAAAGGTTAATTAGATATTAAGAAAATGTATACATGAAATTCTATTTAAATACTTTGCTTATAGGTAGTTTACAAATTAATTAGAAATCGTGATGGTAGATGATTTAAAAGTGCTGGGCTGTGTAGTGTTGAAAATTGAGGGAATTCCAATAGATTAGATACTTTGTGGAGAAGAGTATCTAGAGAGGGCGTTTGTTGCAGAGATTGGAATTGCTCTGATTTTTCCCACAAGACATTGCAAGATAACTGGTTTTTCAGACATCATTTCCTATCCCTTCAGCAGAGATGGCCTCTGATAATTTAAAAAAAAAAATCTGCTTTTTTTTCATTCTATTAAGGCCTACTGTGTACTGCAGTAAGGATGTATATATAGAAACTCATTGAATGCTTCTTCAAATTAAGGCGGTTGACTAGCCTTTGGGAAATAAAAAATGGAGGAGAATCCAAAGCTATTTTGTTTTTATTTATGAACAGATGTTGTACTAATTCTATGCATAATTTAAACATTTATTTGAGGAAAATACTCCTTATGCTTAAATTATCAGAAACTGTCTAGAATTTGCAGACATTGATACTAGAGTTCATTGAGAGCCTTTTGAAACTCAGAACACATGTGCAATTTTTATACTAAGATTTACTTTCTTCTCAAGCGAGTTTTAAAAGCTGTTAAAATGCCAAAATTCAGGCTGTGCATAAAACATTCTTTTACCATGTTTGCTTTCTGATACCATCTTTAATGGATAACTGCACATTCTGTTTAAGCCAAAACCCAACCCAATTCACAGCTATGTTTTGGTACAAAACATTTCACATGGTTCAGATTCTATCTTCTACATGTGTCTGCATGTATTCTCTCTTTGTCTTTTGGAGGCAATAAAGAGAGATGGTAGATGGAATCCAGTTATAGTTATAGAATTAGATGAAATGAGGGGTATAATGTGTTTAGTTTGTTTTATTTGATGCACATATCTCTGTCCCTAAGAACCTGAAGTTGTAACACTGATTTTTCTAACCATTCAAGTAATCAGAAGCCTTATTTTAAGGGGATGTGCTACGGAAAATTGGAGGATGGAAAGTTGCTTCAAACTAAGCGCTTATGTTCAGAATCGTTTCATTTTCAAGGATCTTCTCTGTATGACTAAACACATGACTAAGAGCAGCATTTATTTCTTGGCAAGAGGTTACTGTGGCTCTTTCTCTCATCTTTGGTCTCCTGCAGGGCTTAAGTAATATTGAAGCAGCACTGTACAACAAAACACTAGACACCTTAATGATGTCTCCATTTATTGACCTTCCAGAACAATTATGTTGAATTTGTTTTTTTCATGTATAGAGGGCTTTTCTTCAGTAAAATTTTTTCTTTCCCTTTACAGGTTTCAAGCATGTGTTTATTTTGCATCTGTCTTTCAAGCTATGTCATGTGGTATCCATTACTTAGCATCTGTATTCATGGCTGTTACTCCTAACTTTGTATGTGGATTCCCTGGAAATGCAAGTAGTATTCTTTTCCACAACTCCTCTGCATCAAGTATACAGGACATCTGGACACTATGGACATCAACAGAAAATTACATTGTGGTCCAGCTGGAAAACGGAGAAATTTGGGAACTTAATCAATGCAGCAGATCAAAACGAGAAGTCAGTTTGGAACTGGCATATGAATACAAAGGCAACAAATCTGTGTTTTCTTGTTCTGATGGGTTTCTCTATGATGATACGAAGTGGAAGAGCACTGTTGTTACACAGTGGGATCTGATCTGTGACCGCGAATGGCTTGCAAAATTAATCCAGCCTACATTCATGCTTGGAGTCTTGATTGGAGCAGTGATTTTTGGTGACATTGCTGACAGGTAAAGTGCCATTCTCTGAATATTGTAGCTTCAAACTGCAGTAATTCCACATGTATCTGCCTAGTTTTGTTGTTTTCATTCATTGTGTATCCATAATTATGTGTTCAAAATTCAGGAAGTTTGGCTATTGCTTTGTTCACAGACCTGTTTAACTCAATATCTTTTTCCAATAGCAAGTACCAGTTTTAAAATGTATTCACAAGTAATTTCCTTTTAGAATTTTTTTTTGTACTTCGTGTCATCCATTGTTCTAGGCCTTGATCCGTGAAATTGCCCTGTGCAGCTAGTATTTGCCTTTAGATTTTTTTTTTATTTTTAACAGGAATAGCAATAGCTTGCTGTAGTAGCAATAGTAAAACCTTGGAGTAGATTTTTCCATGAGGAGAGATTCCTCATGGAAACGTAGACTTTTATTTCATAATACAATAAACAACTGAAGGACTACTAGCAAGTTAAATATCATGTATTTTAAAATCATATTTCCTAACCTCTGTCATAAATACAGCTCACTGGGGCTGATGCAAAGACTTCGAGGGTTTGACCAGGCCCCACATTCTTAAAATAAATACACATGCACTATTTTTTTTTCCTTCCTGTCCAATTGTAGCTTTCACCTGAATAATTAGCTTAAAGTTCAGTCTCTTGAAGATTAGTCCGGTTAGGAGGAAAAATGAGTGTGAGTGAGCTGTACTGTAGTTTCACTTATTTACGAGCTTGTAAAAAGTTCTGTTTGAGCACAAGGAGAGTCAGTCCATGGAGGGACAGCCCCTTGCTCATGTTGCCAAGGCTGTCCTTCAGCTCGTTCCTATCCAATGCTTCCTCCCCGGATGATATCTCAGATCATGCACAGAGCTCCAACACCAGAGCTGGGCTCAGAAGCAATAATGAAGTTCAGAATGCACATCTGTATCCTCCTGCTTCTAACACCAACAGACAAATTCCTGCTTCAGAAGAAAACCAAGCTGTGCCCCTTTGTCCCTATGAGAGTCAAATATCCAAGCTATGTTGTACTTGGTTTTGTCTCAGGCGGTTTATGTACCTGTGCTTTGCTTTGAAGGCTGGTTTGGAGTTATTTTTCTTTTTTTTTTTTAATAAAGGAGCTTGTTGACTGACAGTTCTGTTAAGTTGGAGGGTGACGTTTTATCTCACATCTAACAGTATAAGCAGAACAAGGAGTTCAGGCATGTTGTTTTCTGATTTTCTGTCATTAGCACAATACTACAGTGTGACTTTTAAAACATGGGAATGCAAAAGTAATGATGGTTCTTTTTTAATTTGTCTTTTAGAACACATGGAATCAATTTGCCTCCCAAACCAAGGCTTTGTAAAACCGTATTTAATACAAAACCAGAATATAATGCCAACATTTGTTTTGTGTCCCTTTGAAACATTCATAACTTTATTAATTAATACTCAGACATGATTTATAAGGTTAAGATCATATTGTTCTCTTTTCCATTAATTCAAGACATGGACAGCCAGTTAAGATAATACACACATTCTGAGTTGCAGATTTACTGCTGTTAATTTTACAGCTGGAAGTCATTATTTTCTGACACGTCCTGGCTGGAGGGAAATGTTTGTGTGTTCCTCCCATTACCAATTAACAGATTTCCCAACAGAAGAGTTCTGATAGCTAAGGCTCACTGGGATCTTTTCTGGCAGGGATCAAAGACCAAATGTGCATGACTCCAGGTCAAAGTTAGAGAAAAATAGGAGAAATTTTAATGGAGTACCAAATACTCCTAGAAAATATTATTAGGCAAGAAAAATTATTCCACCCGTATTGTATTACAGAGCATTTGTAGATAGAATGTCATGAATCTTCAATATAGTCTTGTATATCTGCTGCTGATTTCTAGAGTTTCTCCTCAGATGAGCTTTTACTGATAGCGTGTCCTTACTTAGGGACAACTGGCTCTGCTCAGTATATTTTCTCCCTGAGACACAGGAAGAAGAAAAACAAATACAAGTTATTCTTCACTAAATGTCCTTCTTTTACATTGGAAACTACTGTGTGTTGATGGGAAGCTAGTGTTTGGCATGGTCTTTTGCTGTTAGTATCCTATCTTCCTGGATTTCTGTTTTTGTATATGCATGCATGTATGTTATGATGCAAACAGAAAATTCAGGGGAACTATGTGATTGTCGTTTATTAGAGAATTCAATTTTAAATAACTGGACGAAGATGTTACAGAAACTTTTCGTTACTATCCAAATTGGTTGTTACTTGGGCAAGAGATGGCATGTGTTATCACAGCTTACTTTTGTTAGAAATCATTAACAAGATGCTTCTTAATATATCTGAAAAAGCAATTTATGTTCTTATAAATAAGACCGAGTAAATTTGCAATTATGTAGAAATTAAGCATGAAACTGGAGGTGAACTTACGTAGGGCTCACTGAGCATTCCATCCATAGGAGCCTTCTTTCTTGGAAGTTGGAATTACTGAAAAATTAATACAGGTAACCAGAGTTCCTGTGGTGAGTTTTAAAACTTCCAGCTAGGCTCTCTGGAGCTGCAGGTGTATTTTAATAGAATGTTTGCGGTTATTCACGATTTTGTTACTGCTGTGATTTGCAGACTGGGAAGACAGCGCGTTATATGGTTCACAAGTGCTGGCCAGTTTGTATTTGGCATCGCAGTGGCCTTCACGTTCGACTACTACAGTTTTGTGGTTGTGCGCTTTCTCCTTGCTATGGTAAGAAAGGATGTTCACCCTTGCTAATTTTACATGTCATTTCCTACCCCTTCTCAGGAAAACCACCCTTTTGTTATTATTTCTTCCCCTACTTCATTATTCTAAAGCCCCGTCTGTTGCACTTATTTCAGCAGAGCAGGGAGAGTCTGAATGTTCTTGGACCACAGCGCTTTTCCTCTTTGAATTAATAGAAAGCGTCTGTATGAAGCAGTGTTTGGTACTTCCTCCATCCCAACCTCTGCTGGACTGGTAATTAAATACCAAGTGTGAGCAGCAAACTTTGGATTCTGCATTGCAGCTGCCGTTGCATTTCTTCTTATTGTTAGAAATGGAGTATATTTTTCCTTTAAACTAGCAAATCTATAAAAAGTATTATTTTTATCTCTACCATTTTGAGTGATGGAGGAGAGGTGCAGATTTTCTCTTCCATGCATCTCTTTGGTCTTTTAAGCTGTATCTGGAATACAAAACACATAGGTAGACATGCTAACACCTCAATGTTTTATAATGTACTTAGGGATATTTCAGTATATGTGTTTATGCATGCTTACACACATATCTGATATATATTCAATATTTATACATAGTGGCCAATTTTAAAAGCTGTTTTACACCCAAAAGTATATTATTTGTATCTTTTCACTACATACCGCATAAAGAAATTATAATGCCATGACAAAAAAATCATATAACTTAATGTGGGTTACATATTTGAAAATAGTCACATAATTTATTCAATTCCTGCTGACAGTGCATTAGTCGAGACAGGACCTTGCACCTGGAGCTCTCTTTGCCTGATTAGGGCTCAGAAGAACTTCCCAGCAGCAAAAACTGCAAAATTTCAGTCTTGAAGAGTGAGATCTAAAGGAGTCCCTCTACTGACTTCCTTGGCTGCTGATGCCAGGGGCTGTGACAGTTTAGAAAAGCAAAAAGCTCTGACCAGACCAACACTGTAGGTTTTAACTGGCCACTGGGACTGATTTGCAGGATGCAGGCCTAAAGGTCTAGCCCTGTGCTAGAAATCAGCACAGTTTTCCTATGAGCTTCAGTAAGTTCAGAGTCAGAGATTATTCACTGGAATATTTTTAACCAGAAAATTTGTTAATCAAAACCATATACTGAAATATTTTCTAGTCTGCATTTCCTAGCTATGTTTTGAAATGTTTTGAGATATCATGAATTTGATGTTGCTAGAAAAATTGAAAAATATGTTCAATAAAAAATAATAATGCAAAACATGTCAATAATTGCATTTACTATATGAGAGCCTATAATCATATATATATATATATATATATATATATATATATAAAATTCTCTTCAATATTGTAAAAAGTTTGATTTAATGAGATCATTTACAAGGGTGTGGAAGGTAATTCTCAGTAAATTTGCAGTTCCTTGACATGCAGATTATTAATAGTCTACATAAAAGTCAACGTCAAGTGGCTTTTTAGAAGTCACAGTTACTTCAGAGGACCTCATCGTCTTGAGCATCCAGTTTGTGATGTCATTAAGGGACCTGACTTTTGGAGGGAAGGGCTTAATGACATCATCAAATTAGGTTCCTTTTCAGGTGTCTCTTGCTGGCTGTCCTCCACTACCGAAAAGCATCCAAATTCACTTCACATTTTTAAATAGTGTCAGGGCAGTCTGAAGGTTTGAGTGAACTTTTTGTCCAGCTGATTTGTTTTCAGGGTTGTCTTTTTTCTGTCGGTGTGAGACATGCCAGTGAGGTGGCAATTAAAGTGTACACAGACGTGGAACACTGTTAGCTCTTTGTTTTTACTGCTGGTGCACAAGGAAAGTAGATACAAAACTCACTCTGGTTTTTTTTTTTCTTTTCTCTCTCCCACCCCCCCCAGGTCTCAAGTGGCTATCTGGTTGTGGCTTTTGTTTATGTGACTGAATTTGTTGGCATTAAAGCACGAACCTGGGCTTCTATGCATGTCCATGCATTTTTTGCTATGGGAATTATGATTGTGGCACTCGTGGGATTTTTGGTTCGGACCTGGTGGGTCTATCAGATATTTCTCTCCATAGCAACTCTTCCCTTTGTCTTGTGCTGTTGGATGCTCCCAGAAACACCTTTTTGGCTCCTGTCAGAGGAAAGACATGAAGATGCACAAAAAGTGATCAATACAATGGCAAGGTGGAATAAAGTAAACACTCCCTGCAACGTTTCTGAACTGTGCTCAGTCCAACGAGACGATCTAGTCAGTGGCAGAATGGGTGAAAATGACACATCCTCAACAAAGAAGCACAACATCTTAGACCTGTTTTGTAACTGGCAAATTGCAAGAAGGACCATCACAGTCTGGCTGATCTGGTTCACTGGGAGCTTGGGGTACTATGTCTTCTCCCTCAGTTCCGTCAGTCTAGGAGGCAATGAATATTTAAATCTCTTTCTCATAGGTAAATATTTTTATACCTTATTCTGTTAATGACAGAACTGGAACATAACATTTAGAAATATCTATAGATTTGACAGCCAATTTTGTACTTTTTTCATTCAATTATGAACCTTGATCAAAAAGTTTCTTGCTAACTCTTCATAAATTTGACTTACACAGGAGGAGTATAATTCACGCCACATCTCACTGTTTAAAAAAAAAAAGAGAATTTAAAATTTGATGGTATACAAAATTCTTCTCTGTCTTTCAAATTGTAAAACCATATTCTGCTTGTCTCCTCTTTGCCTTGCAAGCATTGAGCTGATCCACACAAGCATCAAGGGAAACAGACGAGCAACTCAAAATTCACACAGCACTGTTAAAGGCACAAACTAGGAAAAAGGTAGAATAAAATGATCCCTTTTATCACTTACAGTCATGATATATTGATTTTGTCTGTGTGAAAAACAGGTTCATAATTCTCAAAAGCAAGAGTCAGTTTAGTTTTCTCAAAAGTATTTTTTAATTAAGTTGTAATATTCCTTTAATTTTATCTTTCTCACTATAATCTTTCTCTGGTATGTAAGTTGTTTATAAGGGCAATTCAGTGCATTCAAAGCCTGAAACAAAGTTTGTTAAGATCAGTGGAAATATTCCATTAACTTCAGAAGATTCTAAATCAGGCATGCAGCTCTAAGCCAGCAAAGAATGAAATCATGCACTTTGCTTTATGCAACTGAGTACTCTCAGTGAAGTGAATGTGACTGATCATGTACACAAACAAACAGAAGGACTGGGCTCTCTTGAATTCAGTTTGTTTGGTCATTTATTACAGTGTATTAATAGACTGATGTGCTGAAGAGTGGATGCTGGTATTGCAACTCTTGGCTTGGAGTTCACTGTATCCATCCCTTCTAAAAATATTTTAGCAGACTAACAAACACTGAATAATTGCAGCCTGCTTTTACCAACACAAGCCCAAAAGATTGTTTCCTGATATTACAGATACATTGACATGCTATATGTACTTATTGAATGAATGCATCATACTTGTTCTTGGTTGTATCTTACGTTCCTCCTTGATTTTACATTGGACATAATAACATTCTTCATGAGCAAATTGTTTTAAAACATGTCCAAACTGGCTTATGCTCAATATAATTTGTCTTGAGGCAAATCATGTTTACACAGTGTTTGTGAGCAGTCCTAGCCAAATGCCAGTTCCTTTAGAGCTGCATTTTTTTTTCTCCAGAAAGAGAAATTAGGAAGAGCCAATCTGTAGTAAGAGTGAGGTGTTGCAAGCAGCTGCCTTGTGTTTTTTCATGGAGAAGAGAGAAAGCTGGAACTGCCCTCTGTATTTGTGGAGCTAACTCAGAAAACTGGATTTGGAGAGACTTTGCTTGCCATTTACTTTGGGATGATTTTGAGCTGAAGCTGAAGCTGGGGAAGGCACCTGTGGCTTCAGTTCTGTGTCCAGGTGGAAGCTAGCAAATCCTGAGAGTTGTGTCAGTGTGACACTAGTAGTATTCTTTGTGGGCACGCTTGGCCTGTTGTGAAAACACTTGAAGGGGAAGAGCAGCAAATGTAGAGCTCTAAGATACAAGTGCCAGTGTCAGAAAAGCAGAACTGTGGCCTTACTGTTTTCAGTAATTTTCCACCCCAAAGAGAACTGGAGCTGCTCTGCACTGTGAAGCCTGTTTCCCTTGTCCTTCTCCACTCCCATTACTGTATTTTAGGCCATTTTCTGCCTTCTGTCACCATTCCTGTTACCAAATGAACTAGCCCAACACACTGGTAATCTCCAGATTTTACTTATTTGTTACCCCCTAGATTAAATTAATCCTCATCAAGAGGAAGTTAGAGTTATACCATGAATATGTGTAATCATGACTTAAAATGAAATAATTTCATACTGACAGGTGCTGTGGAGTTGCCTTGCTATGTCATTGCTTGCGTTGCGATGGACAAACTGGGAAGGAGGAACACACTCATTCCATTCCTTATATTAAGTGCACTGATCTGTGTTTTAATTATGTTCATTCCTCAGGTTAGTCACATATTGTTGAAAGTGTTCCTATAGCAGAAATTGATTTTAAAGGCTCTTAAGTCAGTAGATGCAGCTGCTGTCCTAAATCATATAGCTGATTAAAGTTGGTTTTAAATTGCAGCTGCCAGTTTAAGATAGTTTTCTGCATTTTCAGCAAAGGTTTCACTGTCATTGCTGGAGTCACACGTAAAATATTGCCAGGACTTCAGTGAATCAGGACCACTAAAAAGTGATATGGACACTAGTAATGTACTGAGCAGTTTTTAAAAAGGAAGTATGGCTTATTAAGGTTCACAACTTCTGAAAAATATAAATTATGTTTGGAACAGTGTTATTTTGTAGTGATGTATTTATTTGTGCTCTCTTCCAATAGGATTTCAATATATTAATTATTTTAGCAAATATGGCTGGGAAATTTTCAATAGGTGTGGCATTTGGCCTTATATATCTCTACACAGCAGAACTGTACCCAACTATTGTAAGGTAAGAACTTTCGCCAGTTATGTATTTTTCATTAATTGGATGTTATTTCATTCCCATTGTTATGTTTCTGCACCTGATCCAGAAGCTCTTGGCATCAGTGGTGGTGAACTGAAAGACTTGGAATGGGATGAGCTCCTCAGCTGCTTCAGAGTTGCCTGATGTTTGGCTGTACCATAGGTTTTAATTAATTTTCCATTCCATGTACACTGATTGGTTTCATTGGGGAACTAGAAGAATACTCAATACTTTCTTAAGTATTTTTTATGCCTTTCTTAAAAGTCCTGGTTGTTCATCCTGTGATCTGTGCTGAAGGATAATTATATTTTTAATCTTAATTACAGAAGCAGCTGAATTTCTCTACAGTACAAATTTACATTGGCAGCTTCCTAGTATAATTGCTTAAAGACACAAATCCTACTGAAGTTTTAAGTGTCTGTGTCTTTTTAATTGTTTCCTGTATCTGCTAGAATTCATAATCAAATTCTTTTATGTCTAGATCACTTGCTGTTGGAAGTGGTAGCATGATGTGCCGTGTAGGAAGTGTGGTTGCTCCTTTCTGTGTATATCTGAGAAGTGTCTGGATTTTCATGCCACTTGTAAGTATTTATTTCAATAGTGAATGTTTCTGGTTTTGAAAAAGTGTCTGTGTCACTTGTTTTCTCTTTAATAACTTGCCAGCTATGTTTTTCACATGACAAAGGAACCAAAAGTTGAACGCTTATTTTGAAAAGAAAATGGAGTAGGCCATTCTTGCTCTAAATTTTAAGTCCCAAAGATTAGTCACTTCATATTGTTAAAAATATCCAGCTAAAGCAAAATATTCTGAAATGTTTTTATGAGGCATACAGAAAAATATATACACACTGAATTCCAGTATAAAATTAATAAAAATATTTTCCATAAAAATATACTGCATCTAACATGTGATATTTAGGAAGTGTCGTAGTCCATACTTTTTTTGCAGGCCTAGCAGTTTTTGACCATGCTCATCACAGGTGGCTGTTTTTTCTTACATTATGCCTTAATATTTTCCATGGCTTCCCTGGGACTTTTGGAGTAGCCTTCCAAAAGATCAAGAGTATTTTGTGCTTACTATTGCCTTGTCTTGAAACCTGTCCCAAAGCTCCTCTCCCATGTTTTTCATTTACAAGAATAGAACAAAACAATTCACAAGATAGAAAAAGAGAAGGAAATGGTATACTGATGAGGTTCATGGTGACTTTGACAAGCAATAGAACCTTGTATTCATTAAGCACATCTTACTTTCTAGGTAACTCCAGGTCAAGTTTTCATTAGATTTTGTCTTCTACCACCGGTAGCCCCCATAAAGAAGGGTGGGACCGTTCCTTTGTGGACTTTGGGCATTTTGTCTGCATTATGTAGCAGTATCGTTTTGGACAAAATATTTTATGTATTTCCCGCTCACAGATGAATCACACTTCTTCAGTGCATTTCTGTTATGAAGCATTTGCTGCTTAGAAGACTTGCAGCTATTCAATCCCTTTTTTCTCCTAAAGGATAAAATATGCCCATATATGTAACACCAGAAGGAATTATCAAGCATTTTTATTGAAGTTTTAAGTAAAGATGAGATTATTAATGTTTTAAAAATAGTTTGAATTCTTACAAAAACTCCTTAGAATTCACTGTGACTAGCACACTGATGTTATACATAGATTATACATGTTAAGATAAAAATGTAATGGGATCTGTCCTTAACCTGGATTCTTACTCAAATTTTTCCACCACATTGCCATTTCCTGAGAAAGTGCATTGTGCCCTTTTGATTTTGCAACTATAAAATCTTCAATTATACATGTTAGAGATTGGTTTCAAAGAATTCTTGTGAGCTCATTTCATTATTTGAATTAATTCCTTTTGGTTGTTTTGGGTAAGAACTAAGAGGTTGACGGAGACCACAAATTAATTTATTTCCTCAAGCTCCTAAAAATGTTTTCTTTCTTAACAATGGCCCCACACAAACCAAGACATCATGCCAGAAAAGACAAAGAAACTTTTGCACAACAGAGTGGTCATGGGAGAACATTCTTTTTCTCTTGTCAGCATTTTGCCTTTACTGGATAACATAAGCTTTATTATCTGTGCAGAGGTGCTGCAGTTAAACCAGACAGGGAGTGCTCAAACTTGCTGCAAAGCAGCACAAATGGCAGTATCAACACAGGAATTATTTCAACTCACAACAACAAACAACTCTCAGTGTACAAAAAGTATCCAGCGTATTTGTACAGTTTTCTAGTAGTTCACAGTGAATGTTGCCCTTATTAGCTCCTGTTATAGAGTATTTGCCGGTTTATTAAATAGGCTTGTTCTGAGTTGGAGCATAGCATGCCAAGTCTCAGGTCAATTAATGGAAATAAAATAAAATGGATTACATTTTTAAGTAAACTTATATATATCACATTGATCTATTGTATACACCACACATTGTCAAGCAGTCAGCACTGCTATTTGTTTGACAGTCTGCCTCATGTACAGTTATGCCACCTGTGAGTGCTGCAAGCATCTCATTTGAATGCCTATAAATAATGAATAACTTCACAAGTATGTTTCTCGTGTGACAACTTCATAGAAAATGCACAGTAAAGCAACTGCTCCATGTATAACCTATTTCTGTTTCTCATCTGTTAAGAATTATGTTACAATAGCCCTTGAACAGACTGGATTTATCTCTCAGATAGACCATAAATTAAAAATTTAAAAAAGCCCCCAGTGAGGTCAGTAAAGTTAAATGAATGCAACACTAGTGGATTTTTCAGGTCAAAATTTAACCAATTTTGCTGGAGTAGGAAATTTGTCAATAACATTACATTTTAGCTGGGTTCAGATCCACCAGATGTGGATATAAACAACAGACTGGAGCAATAATTTATTCTCAGAAGTAAAAATATTGCTTTTAGGAACACTTAATTCAAATTACCTCTTTTTCTGGACTAAATATATTGTTCTGGTCTTAGACCACTGTAAAATTATAATTGTTGCTTGAGGAAGGGGGGAGGACATACAAAAAATGATGGTCAATCTTTTTTTGAAGTTTTTTATGGTAGATGTTAGAAGCTACTGGTTGTACTGAAACATTAGGAGTATTTTGAGAGCTTAACTAAGCAGAAAAATTTCAAAAATTAAGGCCCTGAAAACACAGTGCACGAAGCAGGTACGCCTGTCAAATTAACTCCAGTGTACTTAAACATAACTTCAATACCTTGTACAATAGTACACTTTATTCCATAAACATTTGACTATTTAGAAGAACATTTTCTGATACTGAATTATGTGTTTAAAACAGTACATACATACAAAATGTACACATTTCTGATGAGCTAGCAAAGGGCGAGATTATGTCAGATGCCTTATGAAGAAGTATGCCAAGATAAGACAGCAAAAGACTTGCTTTGACTAAATGTGAGTCACTTCATTGATAGTTGTGGCTACTGCCCTTGAAAAAGTAGAAAACGTTTGAGAAGCCCTTGAATTAATACACTGTGACTTAAATGTTTCATATCCTGTCTTTCACAGGAAATGTTAGAAAATGCTTTGTAGGGTCAGGGAGAAGGGAAAGGTGAGATTTTAGTGGTTTGGAATATATTTTTAAATATCACTCCTGCCTCATATACATCTACAGGAATTTCCCTCAGTTCATCACTGGGGCACTGTTTGTGCTACTTCCCCTTGTTCAATTACTGGTTTTTTTATTATTTTTTTTTTAATTTTCATGGTAAGAGAATTACTATTTTATTTTCACTATGATTAGCAGTATTTAGCAGTACTTTGCTTTATTTTTTTTTATTTTGTCAGCCTCTATACTTAATGCAAGTGCAAAAAAGAGGAGTGTATGCAACAGTGTGACTTTTACTACTTGAGACAAGCTATCCTCTTCTTTTGGAGGGGAAGGGAAGCAAAACCAGCATGGTGCATGTGCATGAAACTAGCACTGTTCAAGGTTACAGTAGAGAAGTCTGATTTTAAAGCACTTTTCTGACTTAAAGTCTGGCCAGTTCTTATCTCAAGCTTTGTGTGAGAGACATAGGCACAGTAATTCCAAATGTTCTCTCTCACCCTTGGAAAGAATGTATTAAACACAAGACAGACTTGAGAATCAGCATAGTGCAAGATAAGGATAATACAGTATCAAAGTGCACAGTCATAGAATGGAAAAACACTGAGACCAGGCACGATGAACTGTGTGAAGCCATTTCTATCAGGAGAGATTTGGGTCATTTATAACCTGATGTTGGAGGAATGTCAGGGTTTTAATCTTGTTCTGTACTCAAAGGAGGAAAGTGTGAATTGTTCTCACTGAACAAGACATGGAAATGAAGGGAAAGAGCAGATATTCCTGAAACAAGTGTGTGCTTCTCTATCTACCCCACATTATCCTGATACTCACACCACTCCTGCTGAAGTAAGCTGTTGTTAAGGAACTGTGTACACCATGGACAAATCCAAAATGTGATCCCAGTGCAACTGTCAGTAGATGACTGCACTCCTAACAGTTCTTTGAAACTGAGTTTAGCAAAGTATTCCTTCTGAAAGCTAGCTGAAGAGCTCTCCTGAGCACGGATGTGCACTTTTATGGCTCCAGGCCAAAGAGCCATACCAAGAAATTCCAATCTGGCTGTGCAGGAGGGAAAGGCACACAGGTACAGGTACACAGGAGCTGGAGAGTGAATGGAGATAACAGGTGGTTGGGAAATTGTAGCTCTGTGACCATGCATGTAAAAATGAATGTATGCAATCCTAGAATCAGTTCTTAAATACATACTTGATAATAGAATCACAAAATGAACATAATATGTATTGTTTTCTCAAAAAGAATTATTCCTGCTTGCACTGTATTGATCCCTTGTGAACAAAACACTTCAGTTGCTCATTCATTAATTGTGCTGCCTAATCTTTTTTTTATGCGACAAAAAAAGGTAGATCTTTTATACAGGCAATATTTAAGACTTACGATCTTTGCTTTACATTACAGTTCCTTGCGCTTTATTTTAAATGTGCCCCCGTGCAAGATCAAAGCTACGTACAACTTGAAAGACATTTCTACCTTTACAGCTACTGTTTGTATCTTCCAGTTGCTTGTTGGAATCATGGCTCTTCTGAGTGGAATATTAACCATAATGCTTCCAGAAACACTTGGAAAACCATTGACTAATACATTGGTGGAAGCTATGGAAATGGGAAGAAACAAGAAAAGCTCTTCAGGAAAGACTCCTCCAGCATATAGTGGTGCAGCACCGGAAAAGATAGAGATGTATGGTCAAGAAACAGTCAGCACTGAGAAATGAAGCAGCAGCAAAATGGCTGTTCCCAATTTTAATCATTCTTTAATTTATAAGGTCTTTGTATTCAAGGAATGTGACTGTTCTATAATAGCTGTGCCTTTTACTTTGTATCCAACCTTACCTTTCCAATAGAGCAAGTATATGAAAACTTTTCGCACATCTGAGTTACTGCAGAAAAATTTGATAGGATTCCTTGATCCCTTATCAAACTTACCCAGACTTTAAAAAACCGGTCTGACTTGCTGTGACCAGTTGGAATGATTACACTAAATGTCAGAATCTACCAGATTACAAGTATTTGAAAAAATACGCCAATTCTTTGCTTCACATGTTTTGCAGTTAGAATTGGACTTCAAAGTGCCTTGTCTGCTCTCATCCCGTTGCAGCTGACAGTTACAGGCTTGAGGCTTCAAAACACAGTAAACTCAGTTATAATTCAAGAGAGAAGCCTTAACATTTCATCAAGTCATATCAATACTTTTAAAGTCGAACTAATTTATTATCTTTTTCAGGTTTTCTACTAGAAATGGTGCCATTGCTAACAGAGGAAAGTATTATATGGCACAGCTTCTGACTGAAAAAAGTAATACTAAGTTTGCAAAATATGCAAATAGTTTGTGTATTCATTCTGTTGAATGGCAAATGTATTTTTATTAGTGGCTTAGAAAAAAAATGTTCACTGGATCTACTGCTGTCTTAGTTTAGGTAAAACTAAACTGCCCGATCCCTTCTACAGTCGTATTCATTCCAGAGCATTATTTCAGTGCTCCCCTTCTCACTTATTTCAGTTCAGATCCAGCATCAGATTTTTTATAACTTATAACAACTACACCAGCTACTCCATGCCTCCATCAAGGTCTTCACAGTCCTCAGTGGAAAAGAATAAATGGCATATGGCTCTTATTCAGGCTCTCTGCACAGAAATGGACATAGTTATTAATGGGTGATGTATTTCTACAGATAAATATTCTGTAGGCTGTAGAAATTAATGGCCACATTTTTCAATTACATAATTTTCAATTATATATGCACAGTCATATTAGTTTCAGTATCTTCTGAAACCAGAATAATGGTTTATATCCTCTTATAAAAGTTTTTATTCTTCATTGCACTGTCCTAGAGTGTTACGTAGCCTTTTGACCCTGGTATTAGAACAAAATAATATCATATTTGAGAATTAACACGCTTTGAAGCAAACAAAAATCAGTAAGTTTAAGTTCAGGGAATTTCTGTGAGATAATTACATAGAAAGCATAGAAAGGAATCGTTGTGCTCCTTACAATTCTGTGGGTGTTCTAGTATTTGCAGAGAAAACCTCCAAAAAGATCTGCATAGAATACTCTGGCTTATGTCTGGATATGTTAGTTCAGCAAAAGCCCTTAACCTTACCCCTGTGAGTAATCCCATCATTGTTCAGAGAACAACATGAATACGTACTTTGATGACTGAAGATCGGATTACTCACACGCTGTGGTTTTTTATTTTGCTGAAGAGCAGACCTAGTATTCTTCCACTGCCTTCAAATCTCCCTCCACTTACCAGAGTAGTGCAGTGATCTTTATCTGCAAGATCTATTGCCAAACCCTGCAAGCCCTGTCTTAAAAAAGGGTTTAACCAAGATAAAAAGGAAAACAGCAAGCAATACACCTAACAAGGACTTAAACTGGTACTGTTGTACATTACAACCACTTTCCCCACACACACAGCTCCAAGTTCTTTCCTTATTTTGGGGCACTTTCACACTGATATTTCCTCTTTTAATAGTACATCTATCTTAAAACTCATTAGTCATGAGTTTTGGGAGCAGTACAGTCTATTTCTAACAAGTTACTAAAGAACAATTGAAATTAATTTTTCTACTTCCTTACCTGCCAAATAACTGATTTCAGTTTTACCCTGTGAAGAACAGTCATTGCATGTTCTGTGTTCCTTTGGCTTGAGGGATTTGGGACCTGGTCATCTGTAATCAGTATACATAAGGAAAGAAAAGTACATAAACAGAAAAAACTTAAATGCACAATGAAACTGATACTGTTTACAATGTAGACCACAATGTACCTTGGTGGCTTTTAATCCCAAAAGCCCGTTCCGTCACTGTAGTCAATTGGTATTTGATTCAAATGAACCTGAATTTCCCTGAACTAATGATAATAATGTTTTTCCTTGAAAATAAAAAAGTTTGTTGATCTGTAGGTACACCTTTTGTGATTCTATGCATCAATAGCTTAGAGGATGCTTTGAGGTATCCTATTCTTTAACCCAAGGAAGCATATGTAATGGGTTGACCTCAGCTGTGGGCCAAGTGCCCACAGTCGCCCTAACCCCCCTATCCCCCTCCCAGCCAGGTAGGGGAAAAAGAGTAAGACGGTAAACAACTCGTGGCTTGGGATAAGGCAGTTTACAAGAAGCAAAAGCAAACCTTTTGCATGCAAAAGTGAATCAGAAATCTAATCTTTACTTCCCATCAGTAGCAATGTCTGGCCATGTCCCGGGAAGCAGGGTTTCAAAACATGTAGTAGTTTCTCAGCAGGCCACCACTGGAAACAATGAATGCCCCTCAACTCCTGCTTCTTTCCTTAGCTTTACACCTGAACTGACGTCACACGGTATGGAATATCCCTTTGGTCAGGTTGGGTCAGCTGGCCCACTTGTGTCCCCTCCCAGAATCTTGCCCAGTGCTGTGCTCAGCAGTAGTCAAAGCACTGGTGTGTTATCAACACGCTTCTCCCCCAATGCAAAGCACAGCACTGTGAGGGCTGCTATGGGGAAATGGGCTCCATCTCAGACAGACTCAATACAGTATATTACTGTAAAAAAAAGGAAATAGCATTTGTATGTCTCTAGCACTTCTGTTTGCTTGTTTTCTCCGTATGGATGAAAATATGTTTAACACTAGTCACGCTTTATAAATGTAACAAAATCAGGGTGAGTCGATTTCTTTCTTTTAAATATTCAGAGATTTTCTAAATCCTCTTGCAAGAGAGCACTGAGTTTCAGAACAAATGCTTCTGTTCCTGCGGGGCATATTTTAATGTCATTACTCATAAAGAGAATTAATTTTCATAGTTTCTTATCTGAGGTCTTAAGTTCTTTTATGTTTGTATTTGTCATCTCTATCTTAGTGCAAATTTATTGTGCTGATCAATGTCTCTGGAGTTACACAATGATTTTATGAGATAGTGAATTTGAATTCTTATCTGTCTTTACTGCTGGTCACTCTTGCATGATGACAAACATTCTTGTCCCAAATTTGAGATCCAGTTTTTTTATACAGTCTTGCAGTTTGTTAAGGATGTACTTTTGGGTTAAATATAGGAATAAGAGCAATTATCATTAGTTTAATGTAACTAATGAAAAACAGTAAGTAACTGTGTTTGATATTTTAAATCACTACTTTAAAACTATGTGAAAGATGTATTTTCTACTTTAACAGCTCCCTTCAATTTATCTGTGCAGAATTCTATGGTTTAAACAACTATGTAGGAAAAAAAAAGCTATGCAAATTATGTACAGTCATCATATGTACCCTGAATGTCTGAACAAGGCGTGCAGCCTGCCTGAAGGCTGAGGGCTTTTCTGCAGTGGCTCTGTGGAAACAAAAGATGGTCTGACATCCCAGCTCTGTGATGGAGTGCAGGACTCCTTGGCATTCTGTATCTTTCACAGCTTATTTTACCAACTCCTTAGGCGCAGTCACTTAACAAAGCCTCCACAGCATTTGGCTCAGCAACATGCAAGGTCTGTGAGTGCCTTTTGCAAGTGCTTAGAGAAAGGTGAGGTCACTTGCAACATAGAGGCTTCCTGCCAAAAAGATATTTGTGCCTGCAAGAAGGAGGCTCTGGATTCATCCCATGCCCTTGACAAACATCTTAGTGATGCTTGTCTGATTCCCAGAACAGATTCCTAGGGTAGAAATTAAACCCAAAGATTAAAAAAAAAACACAAAAAACCAGCACTGACAAAAGAAAAATTTATTGTAATGGAAAATTCTAGTAAATGCTGTCAGTTAGTATCTGCATTGTTACCTCTCACAGGAAGAAAGATTAAAGCAAATCTGTGTACTGGTAGCCTAATAATTTTGTACAAGATTCTGTACCTCATAAGAATGTGCATTTTGGTAACATGGGGGAAGTATGTACTCATAGTTTGTTTGCCCAGAATTTGTGGATTTGATACAATATATTTTAATTTTTTTAATTGTGTATTCATTATCTGTAATTATAAAGTCAGACACACTTTTTTTTAATCTTTACACCTTTTACCTAATTTAATGAACTCCTATCACCAACTCTGAGTTCTGGTTCACAATCCCTTGAAGTGGCCTGGCTGACATTTTGGCATTCTAGATATTCTGTTGTTTAGACTAGCAAGTATCATGTGTGTATCTTTTCCCTGTCTGTGTTTGAAGGTGTAAACCAAGGTTTTGGTTAAGAGTTAGATGGTGGCTGTGACAAAATGTGCATTAAAAATGTGACATGTTTTGCATTTCAGTTGCAGAAAGAATATGATTCTTTTTTGCCTTTATTTGTATAAGCTGACTGGGGCAGTAGTACCTCAGACACATTCAGTAGTGACAAAAATAGCTGCAGATACTGTAGAATGGGTGTGAGTGATCAGAAAAGAGAGTAGGTGACTACAGAAATGACAGAATACTTGTAGCCACGTGGTGTTCAGTGGATGTGAAGAATAACTGTAGCTTCCTCACACAGGAATTGGAGTGGGCAGACAGTGCAAGGAAAATAAGAACTGTAGTGATTGATAGCCCTATTCCTTGTTATTTGTCCCCTTAGACCTTCTCAGGAACCTATTTATTCTTCACTTCCCTTAAATCTCTAATTAGTGCAAACTAGTGAACTTCTCATGCATATTTTATTAATCTTACATTTTCTGATCAAGTTACACCCATCAACTTTGCTTCATCATTTGTGTTTTGAAGGCTTAATATGTCCTTACCAGGTGATTTATGTTCCTCCCCGAAAGTAACCATAATGCTCCAAATAGTTATTTGCTAAAGTTGAGAAATTTGAATCATCCCCAATATACTGATTTCAAGAGCACTGAGCTCAATCAAGCTGAGAAAAATCAAACCTAAAAAGTATACACCTCAAATGGGAAAATATCCTTTTGTAATATGACTAGTATATAAAAAGTGATTGCAGACAGGTTTGTGCACAAAATGAGCTCTCTAGGTTTATGAATAATCATAAGTAAGGGGGAATATCACATTTAGTGACAAACCAGCTCTTTTCTCTTTGAATTCCTGTCTAGCACACAGGCATGGATCCCGCTCGGGTGTTTGTTGCAGATGAGTAGGATCCCGCCATGGAGCGCTCACAGGCATTTAGTTATTGACATGACCTCATATTGTCACATGTGGAGATGAACAGGCTTGCACAGGAATAAGAAAAAAATAGCATCGAGGGATGATTCTTGTAAAGATTCTCTGCACAGTCTCATTGCCAGTGATGAGATTACAAAGTGGTTTTGTCTGAGGTGATCAAGAACATAGGAGAAGAACCAGAGATAACTGGGCAGTCCCTAAGTAGATATTTTCACAGAGCTTTTCAATAGGAATTTCAGTACTGCTGGTTCCTTCCTCGTATTGAAAGAATTCCCCCAGAAGTAAGTAAATAGCAGGGGAAAACAGCAAAATGAGGCAAAGCTTAAACTCTTTGCTGAAACAATAACTTGCCATGGACACTGATGTTTGGTTTGATCTTTGAACTGGTTAAAGAAGTGGCAGGGTTATGTCATTCACAAGATTAGAAGAAGGTTTGAGAGAGGTCATTTTGCTTATGGCTCTGTTCAGCAGAGTACACAAAGCAAAGGGAATGCTAAGGTGTTTCTTTAGCACTGCTCCAGCTGGGTTGGTGGTGTACTGGGATACACCACTGCCAGTCATGGTTCAGAAAGAGCTCCAAGTACAGACAGGACTGTGTTTGTTCTGTGCCAGAAGGCTGGCACTGTCTTCCTGACTGCCCAAATCATGACTTGCACTAAGTTAAAGGTTACAATAACCACTATCACGGAGTTTGTCAGGAGCATACTCAAAATACAAACAGGTGAATGTTGCACTTGGAATACTATTTAGCCAATTCTTTGTTCATTGAAAAGGACATCCTTTGCATGATACACAGAATAATACATGCACAAACATTCAGGGCATCTTGAGCAATTGGGCTGTTCTGCAGAGCTGTCTGTCCTTTATCTCATCTTTCACAAGAGAACACCAAAGTATGTAGCAAAAAAGCCTCTCATATCTTGAAGGCCTTAATAAAGAACGACTGATCTTCCTTTTATCAGGGCTCTGGGAGTTAAGACCAAAAAGGATCTGTATTGTGCTGTTTATTTTAGGGAAGAGCAGAGGTAAGAAAAACAATGGTAGCACTAAAGAGCTGGTGTTAGATGCCGCATGGATAAACAAACATTTGTAGTAGGAAGTCACATATCTGGATTACACAGAAAGCACAAAGGTTTTTCTTCCTCCTAAAATATGTTGTACTTTAGCTATAGGCTCTTCAGCAAAACACAATGTGTTCACCTTTCCATAGGAGATTTTTCTTAATGACATTACAATAAGATTTGGCATCCAAAACTAGCTTGAATTTCCTGCATCTCATTCTCAGGAAAAGATACACTGGGAATTCCCTGAAACATTCAGCCTTGCACAAACATCCGTCACAGAACATTTCAGTCCAAATCATTCAAATTTGGCAAAGTTATAACAAATGAGCAGTAGAATCTCAGGAGAAGTATCAGGCAGCTTTAATCATAGCTGGCACTGCAATCTCCGATTATATTTGAAAGAGACTTCTGTATGTGAAAGGATCCTCTCCAAAGCTACTACAGATATCCCGCAATGACTTAGAATAGTGTACGTTTTATAATCGCTACATCAAGACCATCAACAACTTCATTTCTAAACAAGTAAACTTCTGTTCCTCTGCTGCCTTCCCTGTCTTAATCCCCTGTTTTCAGAACACTCGTAAAAATCAAGATACACTATAATTTGGGACAATTATGCCTTGTTATTTTCACTGTTGAAAGAAAAAATCTCTAAAAAATAAGCATCTCAAAGGTCAGTGATTATGTACGTGTAATACGTCATGGCTTTAGTTTTACCATTTAAGAACACAGCTAGACTGGGAGGCGAGAACTGTTCGCTGTATGTTGCGGTACGCACAGATACCCTTTGGATGGCTGCTAGTCTCTATTTAAATGGCTACGAGGAAAGAAGATCCGTGGCAAACGCTGTTCGATAGGGGTGGAGGGGGGCAGCTGGCAAACACTGTCCTGGCTAAGCGTGTTCAGGGGCGAATGCTCAGGCTTGTCAAATATTAGCCAAAAATGTCCTGCCAACGGCAAATGCCCCGGAGGCAATAAGCAGGGGTATATGGGCTTCGATTTCGTCCTGGCGATCCTGCAGAGAGGTTTGTTTTTTCACAAACTTGTGTTTTTCCGCTGAAAACAGCCCTGCCTGGCTGCGCTCATCAGGGATTTGCGGTTTGGCAGGGACTCGTTCCTCACCGACCTGCGGCGGCTGGAGTTCCCCTCTCGCACGATTGCTCAAGCGCTGTGGAAACCCCAAGGCAGCTTCAGAAACACTCAGAACGTAACTCCCCTGCGAGGGAGGAAAAAAGGACAGCGTATTCCGTGCGGCAAAGCGGGTCCCCTGGAGCCTCCTCTGGAGCGCACTGGGGAAATACCAAGGGCCAAAGTTCTGGCAGGCGGCGGCGGCCCCGGCAGAGCGAGGGTGCGGCCGGCGGGCGCTCCGGGAGCGCTGCCAGCGCCGGAGGAGGCCCCTGCCCGGGCACAAACAGCTCCTTCCCCGGCGGAGCGGGGCCCGGCGGCGCCCCGGGGCCGCGGCACTAACCCCGCCGAGGCGCTCCGGCCGCTCCCGCACGCTTCCCGGCTCTTCCAGGCAGGACCGGGCGCCTCCCCCTCACCAGGTATCGCCTGCTCTCCCCGCTGGGGTTGTTTTCAGACCGTACTTCCAGCTGAAGAGGGAAATGTTGGATGCTGCGGCCCTTTTGCTGCCGAGGGCCGGAGAAGAGGCTTGGGAGTTCCGCCGCGGGTTCCCGCGGGGACAGCGCAGCTCCCGGAGCCGGGGCAGGGAGTGGGGGACCGCGGGGCTTGGCTGGGGGAGATCCGGGATGGCAGCGTCCCCCTGCTCCCCCTCTGCCCGCACAGGGACACGGGCTGGAGAAGCGAGGGCCGCAGACCTCTGGTTTGGGAGGGAAGGAAGAGCAGCGCTCGGCGTGCAGGTGCTGCTGGTGAAGGTGGTAGGAAGCTCAGGCAGGTAGCTGAGATGGGAATATAAACGACCATCCCTTCGGAGGTGTTTCCAGTGCATGGGGACAGCCATGTGAAGGACGAGCTGAGGCCTCGCTGGTAGCCCCGGGGTGCCCTGTCAGTGGCTGTCAGTGGTCCCTGCGACGCCTGCTTTGTGACAGCGGTGCTGCGTGTGCAGAAAGGCCGAGGGGACCCCGAGGAGTCTCTAGAGTAGCTTGTTCGCTGAGGAGAGAGCATCCTCGCCTTCCTCCTGTGGCACCTCCTGAATGTACATCTCACAGAGCAGCCCAAATGGCAGAAGAGGAACTAAGCCAGAGTCAAAAGGCCAAAGTCAGTACCTCCTTCTCAGCAAACGCCCAGGAATCAGGATCAGTCCTCACGAGCACCACGTTTTTGCCTGGCAAAACCCTTCTCTGGGTTCATATGAAGGGAAGCAACACCAATAGTCAATGGTGCTTGTTAATTGGGGAAATGAATAAACAAAAGTGATCAGAAAAAAAAAAAAAAGGTAGGGAAAAAGTGTTCCAAAGCTGGATGAGCAAGCCCCTCCAGCAGTTCAGAAAGGCTGGTGCCTTTGCTTCCCAGTACCACAGGCTTCAAGCAATTCAAAAGTGTTTCAGTACTTAATTATGACAAGAGTTAGTTAAAAAAAAAACAAACCCCACAGGACTTCAAATATAGCAGGTTTTGGTTTTCTCTAGTTACTTCCTGTTCCATTTTCTGGTCCATAGTTCATCTGGGCTTTTTCCACTGTTTATTTGGGTGTGTAAATATGCTTATTTTGGTAGGCCAGATGGGTTGCAACACAGGCTCAGAGTGGCCAGTGTGCTCTGTCTGCAGACTGCAGCTGCAGCTGGCAGTGGGTGTGCATGTTCCTCTGCGTGTGTGTGTGTGTGTGTGTGTGTGTGTGTGTGTGTGTGCTGGGGACCACTATATTTGTCCATATTGATCATGATGTTACAGTTACATTATTGATCGTGATGTTACAGCTGAAGGTTATTGGCACTTAGAGGTGGCATACAGCAAGGTGAGGCAAAAAGGAGTAAGAACCCTCTTGCATCATATGAGGCCTGTCGTTATGAGAGTTGGGAGATTAAGTCACATTACAAAATATCTCACTATTTTTAAAAATAGTTCATTCTGGCCTGGGAGGAGCAGGAGGGTGTCAGGGCCATGAAACCCACGTCAGGCAGCTGGTGTCCTCATTGCTGGGGAATTAAAGCTCCAGGTGACTCCCTCTGGCTTCTGTCCCGTTCTTCTCACACTAAGAAGGGACAGAGAGCTAAACAGTACCTGACACTGTTTGCGTCCCTCCCCAACAGTTACTGCAACTGATCTGCCTTTTAAATGCTGATTTTTGCAAAACCCTCAGTACAGGCCTGTCTGAAGGGATGAGAAGTGTGTCCCCTACTGGGACTAAGCTGGGCTGCCACATCAGCTAAAAGTAGTTTCTCCTTCTATTCCCCCTGCCCAGCAAGATGCAGGCAGGCTGTGCTGCCAGGGCAGAGCCACTGGTGATCCTTAACACTCATAGCACGGACAGTGGTTCTGCAGAGCCTGGGCTGCACTTGCTGATACAAGCTGTGTGTAGCCTCTGCTTTGCACCTAGTTAATTTTTGGCACATGAAGGCTTGATGTGCTCCTGAACTGCAGCAGTAAGTGCTAGAAAAACAAGTGCATTGAATGGGTGCCTGCTGTGGCCTTCTGAGTCGTTCCTGTAGACTCCAGCACTGTCAGCAGCCCCTTTCTGCCCTCACTGGATTTTGCAACATTGGGATCAGTTGACATTGAACCAACTTGTCTGCAAAAATCCCATCTGTACTGGGAGGGCTTCTGAAACCTGAACCTCCCCGAAGCCACAGCTCCCCTTTCTTCCCTGGGGACACGGAGGTCAGTCAGGAAATTCAATCTCCATCATGGTCTTAGGGCTTCAGTGAAGGAGAGTTGTGAGGGCCAACCGAGAGCACATCTATGGCAGATGCATAATGTGCCCACTGCCTATGTTCCAGGGCAGCTGAAAAAGTGGGACTATGCTTGTCCATGGACTTCTGGGAGGCTAGCTGGGTAGCCTCACACCATTTCTACAGCTGCCAGTGCTGAGTGAGAAGGTTTGTTAGTAAAAAGGGGTTTAGATACCTTTCTCAGAACCAATGTCTTGTTACTAGTATTCTTCCTTTTTCCTTTCTCTTCCCCTTCCCCCAGCTATATTCCAGATTGGGTTTCTGAGTGTCAGCCATGCAGGCCAGCAGTTCTGGTTCAGGGTCCATTTTTCCCTTCACATCGTGTTCTCTTTCCCCATGGTGTGGGCATTCCTGTGGTCAGTTTCTGAAAGAAGACATGATAATTGACAGGAAGAAACTTAAGCATTGCCCTGAGAGGAAGAAGTGGGTTGTAACAACCCTTAGCTGTGATGCAGAAGGAATGCAATGACAGGCAACAGTGCCTGCTCCTCTCTCACTTCCTATATAGTAGAGAGATCAAATTTGAAGTAGTAAAACCTCAAGGGTAAGTGAGAAGCTGTGTGAAGAGTTTTGAGCAAGGATTTTATAAATAAACCTGACCTATTATGATCCTACACAGTCCGTCTTGCCTAAATTTACAACAAATATGCCAAAAGCCACAGGAAGATGGAGACTGTCATTATAAATGCAGACACTGGTTTCCAGAAAAGATTTTCAGAAAGCAATTACTGAGACTGGATTTCTACAGTCAATGATAAGCAAGTCCTGTAAGAGAAAGAAGAACCATAAGGGCACAAAACCAACCGTCTATCTCACTCAGCATCCTCTCCAAGAGTGAATATTAGTAGATAATCCAGGGAAAAAAAAAAAAAAAAAGAGCCACAGGCAGAAGACACATCTTACATCCTGGGCAATGGCAAGTTGAATCTGAGTCAGCAGTGCCCTGGCAGCCAGGAGGGCCAATTATGTCCTGGGAGGCATCAGGCAAAGCATCACCAGCCGGTCGAGGGAGGGGATTGTCCTGCTCTGCTCTGCACTGGTGCAGCCTCAGCTTGGATATTGTGGCAGTTTGGGGCACTGCAACATAAGAAAGATATTCAGCTATTAGACAGTGTCCAAAGGAGGACAATGAAGATGCTGAAGGGCCTTGAGGGGAAGCCATATGAGGCGGAGGCCACTTGGTCTGTTCAACCTGGAGAAGAGGGGAGACATCATTGCTGTCTACTTTCTAGTGAGGGGGAGAAAAAGGCACTGATCTCTTCTCACTGGTGACCAGGTAACAGGACCCAAGGGAATGGCCCGAAGTTGGACATTAGAAAAAGGTTCTTCACCCAGGGGATGACTAGAATAGGCTCTCCAGGAAGTGGACACAGCACCAACCCTGACAGCATTCAAGAAGTGTTTGGATGATACCCTCAGGCACATGGTGTGACTCTTGGGGATGAGCCTGTGGATGGTTAAGAGTTGGACTCAATGATCCTTGTGGGTTCCTTCCAACTCATCGTATTCTGAGATTCTGTGATCACTGCTTGCCTTTTGACAGTAACCCCTTGAAGTGGAGCCTGAGCCAGCAGGTGCATCCCAACTCACCCAGTTCAAAGCTGCTAAAGGATTTATCACCTCTGGGGTTGCCCAGTCTTTCTCTTTTAGGCCCATTTAGTCCTGGCTTCTGTGAGTTTGCAGGGTGTGCTAAGCTGTATGGTTAGTTTTGCTTCAGGCCTTCACCGGTGTGGAACCTGTGAGCTGGCTGAGACCAGGCTGGCACCTCACTGGGACAGGCAGACAGGTGATTGTCAGCTGGGAACTGTGCACCACTCGCCGGGACAGGTACCATGCAAAAGAGACTCTCTGACTCCTGGAGTAGCCATCAGCAATTGAAGTTTGTGAGGAGTGGAGTACAGCTGCTCCAGGACACAAAGCAAGTTATAAAGTATGGTAGAGAGAGGCAACTGTAGAGGCCCTGAGGCAGCAAGACTGGCTGGTTCCTGAGGTCCACTGTGTGCTGCTGGGAGAGCATGGCAGCCTTGGATGCCCTTAGTTCTGTCTAAGGTAATGGGTCGTTCTGACGGGTACAAGGGCCAAGAATGACTTGGAGACCTCCAGTCACAAAATCCACCAGAACACAGGTAGCTTCTTTTCCCACACTTTTCCCACCAAGGCATCATGGCCCAAATAATTTTTGGATGTAGTAGTGTAAACAGCCAAGCTGTACACTGTGAAAGTATGCCTTGGGTTTAATATCTAAAATTCTCCTTTTCTAAAACAGTGCTAAGCAATTAACACAGTCTCCAGGGTCAGAGCACGAGCCCTGCATTCCCCCAGGAGCAGGGGAACTAAGAGAAATCTTCCACAATGGCTGGACCCTGTGAGATTTGCTTCCACTGCCCAGACAGTTACAGCCCTCATTGCTGGGGATCCCAATATTCAAACAACCATTTTGTTTATGATGCCAACAAAAAGTCTGTTTCTTCAGAGCTTCATGACTTTTGCGCCTGACATGATTGAAAACTTGACGACTGCCTCACTTTCTTGGGTTTTAATGAAAAACCTTGCCCCAAACCAGCCCAAACAGTGGTGCACATACAAATCTCTCTTCTGCCCTTTGCTCCTGTGCTGAGGACGAAGTAATGGCAATTGAAATACTTTTCAAAAATTTGTCATTGTATCAAAGGCTGATGATTTTTTTAATCCTTATCTTAGTCTTGGTTGTGTGCAGCAGTTAGCCTTCAATTCCTTGTTGTGAGCGGGGTTATGTTACGTCTCGTGTGGGTATTTCATAGCCTGACAAGGTTGTGTGGCCTGGATAATTGTGGCATGTGATACGTTGTTTCTGAATGCCGGCAGGATTGTCTCTCCTCTTCTTCTGTATCCAGAAGATGGCAGCACCCAAGGTCGCAGTGGTTGGTGCAGGAGTCATCGGCCTGTCCACAGCACTGTGCATTGTGGAGACTTGTCCCAGCTGCTCTGTGACTGTTCTTTCAGACCAGTTCAGCCCCAACACAACGGGTGATGTTGCAGCTGGGATGCTCATTCCTCACATGTACCCAGGTTTGTGCAATTCAATGCAGCATTGCCCATGGCACATCATGCAGCTGTGCGTCTGTCTGGGTGTGCACCAATGTGCAGAGGCTCAGGAAAAGTGCCTTGACAGTGTTCCCTGTCTGTCCCATATCCTTGATGCTCATTTGTATGCTTCTCCTTTGCCTTACTCTTCTCTGCATGCTTCGTTTCATTCACATGCAGGCACACCCATCCACATGCAGAAGCAGTGGTTCAAAGAGACCTTCACTTACCTTTTTGCCATCAGCAACTCAGCCGAGGCGTCAGAGGCTGGCATTCACCTGGTGTCTGGGTAAGAACATCCCCCTGGGGCAGCCTTTGATATGTTTGTGCTGTGTTCTGGAGAGGCAGAGAGGCTTTTCTTGCTGGAGTTCAGGTGTTATTTCCTTTTATGACCACATTCCTAAGAGACTGCATTGCAACTGCTCAGATATGATGTATTTTTAGCAAAATTCATGCATAGGTGTGCACAGAAAAAACACTCAAGAATGACCAGCACCTTTAATAACTGATGTTTTCCACGCTGTCATCCACCAGTTGCTTGTAGCAGAGGTGGCCTTCATAGGGATGGGACTGCAGCTTCAGCAACTAGGTACAGGGGTGCAGCTAGGGTATGGATGTTGGGGGTGATTTATGCTGCCTATTACATACACAGAAAGTCGTCTCATGGGAGTATTGAGACTGGGCACTCTGTAGCTTTATGGGTACACCAAGAACTATGAACTATGCAAGTGGCCCTACCAGATCCACCCAGGTGTCTGCAGTTGTGGTGGGGGCACTGTATGAGGGGACTCTGTACATACACTATTGCTGGAAGAACTCTCTGCAGTTATTTATTTCACTGTGTCACTTTCAAGCTCAGCTGTGCCAGCTCTCAGCCTTTTTGTCTAGGCGGGTATTGCAGTAGCAGGCAGCAGTGTTTCCCTGTTGCTGTTAGCCTTGAGCTGCACTGATGAGCAGAAACAGGTTCCTGAGCTGTTGGGTTAATGCTAAGATTGCTGTGACACAGAACATGGCAGAGTGCCAGCAGTGGAGTTTTCTAGATTTTTCTCTGTGTCCTTTTAGGTGGCAGGTCTTTAAAAGCACTCCCAAGGAAAAGTTACCTTTCTGGGCAGATGTTGTCCTGGGATTTCGACCAATGTCTGAAGCAGAACTCCAAAAGTTCCCACAGCACCAATTTGGTCAAGCCTTTACAACGCTGAAATGTGACTGCCCACCCTACCTGCTGTGGCTGGAAAAAAGGTTGGTTTTGCTGCAGGCTGGGCATGCAGAGAGAAACCCAGGCAGAGGGAGTGGGGGCAAGACAGGATCCTCCTTGAGAACCTTAAGTTTGAAGAAAACTGGAAAAGGCTGTTTGCCACTGGACAAAATGTAATAAGCTCTTCCTTGGGGAGAAGCACAGGAAGTAAATACCTAATTTTTCAAAAATTTGAAAGGTCCTGTTTATGCAATATCCACTTTCAGTGTCTCTGTACTCACTCACTTGGAGTGAGTGACCTTGGGCAAAGGACCAACACAGCCACAGGGGCCATGCTTGGCCAGCCAGACCTTGAAGGTACATCAGGAACCTGAGATGTCCTAGAAAATGTTTGAGTGCTCTTCATTTGTCTAAATTCCCAAATAATATACCTTTGTTTTTGAAGATACATCTAGCCCCTGAGAGAATAAGCATGTCTAGGATGGTCTCTTATCTGTGAAGAGTTTGGAAGTGGCTGGACATATTAATATCAAATTTGGTCAACAGTTGTAGTAATTTCTTAATCTAGTCAGGTGAAAAAATGTTAAATAGTATCACCTTGTAGCGAACCTTTTGAAAATGTTTGCCTGCCTAAGATGGATGTTCCACTCACTCTGAGGAGTCATGGCTTCAGAGTTCATGCTTGGATTGACACCAAAGTCTTAAAATCTGCCAATTTCCAAGTTTCCCCAAAGTACATGGATTTTGGAGAGCCATAGGAGAGACAGGATGCAGATGTAAAAGGATTTTGACACCTGAGATGTGTATTTGATCCATGTAAGTACCTCTAAAGTGAGCAAATAGCTGTCTCTGAGAGAAAGTGATAGGCTGCAAGCTGATTTGAGGTTAAGTAGAAAGATGTGTACTGACACCAAGGTACAAATTGCCAGCTTAGCTGGTTATTTGGACGCCTGTCATCACACTGCAAAATGTGAAAAAGACATGTCTTGTTCTAGCAGCCAGCCAGGCTGTGAGTACTCCCATGGCACCAGTGCCATGTGAGGTCTATGCCATCTAGCAGTACACATTCTCTGTCATGTTTCATTGCCTAACAGAAGCAATTTCTGCTGCAGTACAACTAAGATGTACAACCAAGTTGTACAACCCATTTAGTATATGCCACATGATTTCTGCCCTCTCCTCATTCCTGCTGTAGTCTTCTTGTTTCTCAAAGGATGTAGTCTAATGAGATGATTTAGCTCTTTTTCTTTCTCTTCTCCCTGGAGAAGTGAGAGCTTATTAACCATGTAACTAATTCTCAAATCCATAGTGACCTGAGCAGTATTTGTAGACTATGCTCTTGGCAATACACAAGGAAAATTGTTTTTGTGCCCACCTTGCCGGTCCAAAAATAGACTTCAGGAATTTTTTCCTGCTTGCTTGCTTGAGTTCAGGAGTTTTCAGCGGATTTTTTTCATTGATTTTTTTTTAATTTTTTTTTATGGTAGGGTGACAGAATCCTAGTTACAACACTTACGAGCTCTCCCACAGGTTGCCCAGTCAGAGCTGCTGCATGAGACCTCCCCTGTTCTTCCCAGAAAGCTTCAGTGTCGTGCTACACCTGGCTTTAGAGCATCAGCTATGCTCTGGATCCTTGGCTTACTCACTTATCTGTAGGAAACCATTGCCTTTATGGTGCAGTTGATGGCTTTGCCAGCTGCTAAAATATTGGAAAGGACAGGATTTCCACTTAATGCATCATTATCACAGATGTGTCTGCTGACTTGCTCATGCTAAAACACCCGGTAAAAACCCTGAGCAACTGGATCTCGCTGACAGCATGCAGTGACTCCATCTCATGCCAGTGATTTTCCACAGGAAAGGGCTTCAAGCTTCAGGCAAGTTCACGGGAGGATTTGGCTTGAAACTGAGCTAAAAAATGAACGTCGAGAAGGGGTGACTTTTGCTGAAGAACAGGCATAGATGTATAATGCTCTGAGCTGTCCTGGGTGACTCCTGGCTGCTGATCTGGGAGGTTATGTGCTCCCTCAGGGTCCCATGCTACATCTGCCCAGCCTGTGTGGATGTCTCAGGGCTTGGCACATGGGACTAGATGGCTGCATGGCTCCGGAGGCTTGAATGTGATGGCACATAACAGGGATGTTCGAGGGACGTAGTACAATAGCTCTGTCACTATCATGAGTAAGGTGGTAAATAAGTCTGTTATTTTTCTGGTTGCTTGAGCTGTTAAAGCTGGGTATTGTTACAGAAATGGATCAATGAGACCATGAAGACCTGGCTGTCTGCCTAGGGTCTTCTGCCAGACCCTTCTCTAAAACTGATCAACTTGCTGAATCTTTTCCAGCCCAACCAAGCTACAAAATGTTTTGATGAGATCAAATCAGACAAATCACAAACAGAATTCCCATGAAATTTTCTTTGCTTTTTCGCCCCATCTGTTGTTTGACTTTGATCAGTGCGTTAAGGCAAATGGCAATCTATCTTATTCATTTAATGTTCATAATAATTACATGAGGGTTTAGAGGTTTCTTTTCTGCCTTACTTCTGGAGCCTTTTTGTAGGTTGAAGGCAACTGGAGTCCAGATGCACACCAGAAAAGTTGCAGACTTGTGGGAGCTGCACAGCGAATTTGACATCGTTGTGAACTGCGCAGGCATTGGAGCCCACCAGCTGGTGGGAGACGAGAAGCTCTTCCCTGTCAGGGGACAAGTGCTCAAGGTTCATGCTCCTTGGGTGAAAAACTTCATTCGGGACGGGGATGGCTTAACATACATCTACCCAGGGATACACAGGGTAACCCTGGGGGGAACCAGGGAAAAGGAGAACTGGAGTCTCTCCCCTGACCATGGAACTACCAAAGACATCCTTGACAGATGTTGCACCCTTGAGCCCTCACTGCAGAAAGCTCAGGATATCAAGGTGAAGGTGGGCCTGAGGCCATCCAGGCATTGTGTGAGACTGCAGAGAGAGATTTTGAGCCAAGGAGGAGTTAAGCTTCTGGTGGTCCACAACTATGGGCATGGGGCAGGTGGCTTTTCGGTGCACAGGGGCACAGCCAAAGAGGCTGCTCGCCTGGTAGGAGAGTGCATTGCTGCCCTGCGAGGCTCCTCATCGAGGGCCAAGCTTTGAATCCCAGAGGCTCCTTTTCCATTTACAGCAGGCTACTGTTGCATGTCCTAGGAGCAGCTTGGACTTTTACTCCATTTACAGAATAAAAGGAAACTAAGTCAACAACTTGTGCTATTGCAGATACTTGTTGGTATCTCAACTGCCACCTTGGAAAGGCATGAGGTGTTGATCCGAGTATTAGTCCAGCTGTTCATCTCCTGTACCTGTCATTGTTTCTGTCCCGGGCATTTGTCCTAGCCTCATGTTAAGAAGAAAGCAAGATATACTTTTCATACGACAGGGATCAGATTGCTGCAGTATAATACAAATAATAGCAATTTAGCATTTCTGCATCTAAAGGGTGTCAGTAGGCTCAGATTCAGTAAAAATGAGTTCTCTCCTCTTCTGCCAAATCTACTGTAATATTGCCCTTGCTCCTGCCATCTTGCTAACAAGTTCTATCATTGTCCATATGATTTACAGGGAAAAGAAAACCCCACACAGTGCTGCATTACAGCGCTCCATGCCAGCTCTTACAGAAATAAGTATTAGATTGTTGTGAGGCACAATGATTTTAAGAGTGGGTGAGCAGGTCTATGATACTGAACACTGCATTTGTTCATATTACACCTTAAGGAACTTAAAAATTTTTGATAATATTGCCCCATATGAGGTATGGGTTTGTGCATCTTTTCTCATACTTATTTGCAAATCTGGTTTGGTTTTTTTTCCTCCATGCGCCTCAGATTTTGCTCTCACAGATGGTTTCCCCCCTGCCCTGCATAGCAACATTGGTATGGCCTGTCCTGAAGAGTTTTTTTCACAGTGGGTTTTGAAATGCAAGCATTTCGTTTTTCCTTCTCATCAACACTGTCTGCTTTCCTTGCAACAACTGATATCAATAAATTTGAGACAAACCAACAAGGATTCTAACACCAGCATGGATTTCATAAAAGAAAAAAGCTGTTTAGATAAACACTCTAAAGACAAATCTGTCTGTAACTGGACATGAGCAAGCTCCTCTGCTGCAGGAAAGCTTAGTCACCAGAGCCTGGATCATGTCACTCCATGGCAGAGGCTGAGCTGGGTTTACACTCGCCTCAGCAATTCAAGCTCTTTGATGTGACTAAAGATTATCACTCCCCAGAAGTGGATCTTGCCATCAAAGTACAGGTCTGACTGTTAGTGATTAAACCACTCATTAGATCTTAAATAACTCATTTAAGAGTGTTATCATCCACTTTAGTGTATTTTTTTGTCCTCACAAAACTATTCAAAATCCCTCAAGAATTTATGTGATTAAAATGAAGTGATAAATAAAGTTCAAATAATGGAGCAAAGGTCACTTCTATTGTGTTTCCTTTCAAAAACAAGGGTGTTTTTTTTTCATTTGGGGTGGCCTGACAGGGCCAAGAAAGGCCTCGTTCAGTCATGACTGCCAACTTCTGCTGTTCTCAGGGGGATGAGAACAGTTATACTTTGCAAGGGACAGCTGTCAGATGAAACGTCACCAAATTAAATTATAGGTCAATAAATGCCTGGGACTAGCTAAAGCCAACCCTGTCCTCAACAGCCTTTCTCTCTTTTTGTCAGCTCTGAAGGCTAATTTTGCATTACTCCCCTTCATCCCCCCGCATTTGTCCTTTCCAGGGGTATGAGAGGGCAGAGCTGCTGCTTTTGGCAGTGGTGTTGGTGTAGGGCTTGTCAAAGTGCAGCCTTGTCCTTAGCTAACACAGAATATAAAAATACAGGGAAAAAGAATGTGATAAAGGGCTTTATTTTAATATTAAAAGATTATCAAACAGTGTAGCTTATCCTGGAGCAAAAACCACAATTAGTGCTATTGGAGTGGTTGTAGCTCTATAAGAAACTGAAGTTGTGGTTGTCCACCTTTGCTCTGCAGGACCACGGGGTTTCTTCTAATTTACTTCTAAAAATTGTCTGATTGATCAAAATATCAAAATGGGTTCAGCTGCACCTATCAGTCTGGTGTCCTAGCTCTGGTTGTGGCCAGCAGAGGGGACAGCCACTTCTAGCCCAGGGTCTTCCTCAGCTGAGGGCTAGCTTAATGTTGTAGATAATTTGTCTTCCACACATTTGTTGATTTGCTTCTAAAACCAAGTGTGGTGCTTCTGTAGTCCCCAATGCCTTGTGAAAATAGGTTCTGTAAAGAGTCAGTTCTTTGCCCAGGAGAAAAGCTCCTTTTCTTCTTCTTTGTCTTGAACCGGAAAACATATTTTGATTGCCCTTTCTTGCATCTTATGAGGGGTGGTGACTAATTATTCTCCATGATCCTTCTTGAATTTATAAAGCTCCACCATACGCTTTCTTGAGAAGGACTCTTCCACCTTGAAGAATCTTAGTTTACATAATACATTATTACATAATAGCTCTACTTGCATAAAATCATCTTATGTCTTTGGTCATACTTGTTGCCCATCTTTATACCATTTGTCACTCTAACATACCCTTTTGGAGATGGAGAGACCAGAACTGCACACAGTACTAATAATAGGGGATGAACTTTAATTAATGACATCAATTAGGATATGAGCTCTTTAAGAAGGATAGGCAGGGAGGACAAGAAGGAGTTGTTAACCTCTGTGTTAATGACCAGCTGGAGTGCAGAGAGCTTCACCTGGGGATGGGTCAAGGGCTGACCAGGAGATTATGGGTCAGGATCTCAGGTAGGGCAGGGACAGATAACATTATACTGGGGGTATGCTACAAGTCACTTATAATACTCATTTCAAGAAGACCAGGAGGTTGAGGCCATTTATAGACTGATAGGAGCAGCCTCTTATTCACGAGCCCTGGTATGTGTTGGAGGGACAGCACAGCAGGGCATAAGCAATCCAGGAGGTTCCTGGAATGCACTGATGATAATTTCCTTCTTCAAGTGATAGAGCAGCTAACAAGGAGAGGTGCTATGTTCTCTTGTCCATAGCAACAAGGAGCAGCTGGTGATCTGAGTGAAGACATCCCGCAGGTGTCAGAATCGTGGCCAGTACTCTTTAATATCTTTGTCAGCAACATGGACAATGGGATCAAGTGCACCCTCAGCAAGTTTGCCAGTGATACCAAGCTGTGTGGTGAGATTGACATGCTAGAGAGAAGTGATGCCATCCAGAGGGACCTTGACAGGCTTGAGAGGTGGGATTGTGCAAACCTCATGAAGTTCAAGAAATCCAAGTGCAAGGTGCAGCACCTGGGTCAGGGCAATTGCAAAATACAGACTGGATGGAGAATTAATTGAGAACAGCTCTGAGGACAACTTGGAGGTGTTGGTTGATGAGTAGCTCAACATGACCCATCAGTATGTGCTTGCAGCCCAGAAAGCCAACTGTATCCTTGTCTACATCAAAGAATTTTGGCCAGCAGGGCAAGGGAGGTGATTCTGCACCTCTACTCTGCTCTCGTGAGACCCCACCTGGAGCGCTGCATCCAGTTCTGGGCCCCCAACATAAGAAGGATGTGGACCTGCTGGAGAGAGTCCAGAGGAGGGCCATGAAGATGATCAGAGGGCTGGAGCACCTCTTTTGTGGAGACAGGCTGAGAGAGCTGGGGTTGTTCAGCTTGGAGAAGAGAAGGCTCCAGGGAAACCTTATTGCGACCTTCCAGTACCTAAAAGCTGCCTACAAGAATGCTGGACAGGGACTTTTTACAAGGATATATAGAGATAGAACAAGGAGGAATGACTTTAAACAGAAAGAGGGTGGGTTTAGATTAGGTATTGGTAAGAAATTTTTCACTGTGTGGGTGATGAGGCACTGGCACAACCTGTCTAGAGAATGTTGTGGATGCCTTATCTCTGGAAGTGTCCAAGGCCAGGTTGAGTGGGTCTTTAAGCAACCTGGTCTAATGGAAGACATCCCAGCTCATGGCAGGGGATTGGAACTAGAGAATAATTCCATGACTCTATGATCTCTCTTCCTTTCATAATATACTAAAATGCTTTATAGTCACTAATAAGCATTTAATTTGCAATGTAACTCCAAGATACCTGTCCTGAGTGGTCCTAGATGTTTCAGAGGCCATTGCTGAGTCTAGGTGGTGAGGGAGGTCTTCCTCCCAACTCAGCAAGGTGTTTTTCTCTGCTGTTTGCCACACTGAATTTCACCTGCCATTACTTTGCCCAGACTCATGAGATGGTTTTTGCAGGTCCTTGCAGGCAAGTTTGCATTTTACTACCTTGAATAAACTGGTACTTCCAGCAGATTGAGCCATTTACTGCTTAACTAATGGATGTGAGGATGAGAACTGGCCCCACCACTGTCCCTTTAAGACGCTGTTAGTGACTTCTCTCCACTCTGAAGAATGGATGGTTTATCCTTATCTCTGTCCTGTATGCAGTTGCTGACTCATGAGAGGATCTTCCCTCTTACTCCGTGCCATATTAGCTTATTTGTGGGTGACAGATGTTATTAAAGGCTTTCCAGAAACTGACTAGATGATACCAAGCAGATTGCTCAAATCTGCAGCTTCAATGTATCCTCTGAAGCCATAAGAGGGTGAAGGAGCACAGCTTCATAGGTACTCGCTGCAAAGCTCTGTATCTGTATCTGTCCTTGCAACTGTTCTATTACTATGGCTTGTTTGCCTGCTACAGATAGCAGATTTAGTGGTTTACATTTCTCTAGGTTCCTCACAGCACTTAAAAGAAAACAATATCACATGTCATCCCCTTTTTCTCTATGGCTGTTTTAAGTAAAAGCTTATACACCAGGTCTTACAGTGCAACAATTTCCATTAGCATACCTTAAAAACCCACAAGCAAGTAACATCTGCTTCTCATGAATTTGTTACTATCCCTTACATCAATTTGTTCTAAATCCTCATCTAATGGCCCTTCAATCTGAGGCAGCTTCTCTGCATTATCTCTTTAACAAACAAATGGTTCTGCGCTGGGAATTTCACTAAGCATTTCTTTGCTGAATGCAGACACAAGTATTCTGTTTAGTTGCTGTGTTAGGGCTTGTTTTCTCTCAAACTCCTTTGCCACTCTGATCATCTGCTGATTGAACACCCTGGTCACCTGCAGAACCCTCCAGCAGGCTTTCTGCTCCAGCTGGGATAGAGAGGGCTTTTTGTCTAGTAGTAAGTTATTTCCTGAGAATCTTTTTTAGTCTGCCTCTCTGTTTCTGCTATCAATTCGACAGAGTTCATGTCCTTTTCCTCATTTGGATGGATCTATTTTGGTTCTTTCCCATGTAATTTTTATCATGCTATTAGAATGAGCTAGTAATTATCTCTCTTCTGGAATGTCTCTGATATTTCAAAACTCTTTATATAAAAATAGATGGGTTTAGACCCCTATCTTCTTTTTGAGTTGGTAGCAAATAGAAACAAGCATACATTCAGCCCAACTGCTCCAGCCTCCATTAAAAGGGGCTCTATTTGTCCAGAATGCACCTTGCTGTTTCCTGCTTATTGTGGTTATAATGAGGTCAAAATGGTACTTTTAAAGATATGCCATAAAGAAGCCCTGGCCCTCTCTTCTTCTTCACTTCCCCAGTCTCTAGCTTGAAATTCCTTTTTAAATCTTACTCTTTCTCACAGAGATTTTCTTCTCAGCTAGAGTCATGCCATAAAAAGACTGAGCATCCTACTCAGGAGCCTCAGCTTTTTGTTCCAGAAGCTTTCAATTTGCCATGAATATGTTCTAATATTTTGGGAATAACTGCATATCCCTCTCTCATTTTTCTTGCTGGGCATGGAAAATTTAAGTAGTCTAAAATATATCCTAGATACATAGTGATGCTGCCCACAAAGGGGAGTCACACTGTTCAAGTGCCTGCAAGCCAGCTCACTGACACTGACTGCTTTTAGGCTTTAGACAGCTGAAATTTTTTGAGATGAGTCCTCTCTTGCTTCAGCTGCCCAGCCTCCAGTGTCAGCCTCTGGGAACATCTCCTCCGCCATCCCTGAATTTCTGCTTCTCACCCAAGACACTGGACAGGAGCTGAAGCAGAGATGTGGCCTTTGTTATCTCTCCAGTTCCAGATGAAGCTGAGCTGGCAGCTGAAAAATTTTCAAAAGTCCGTTTTGATCTTAAATCTTTTTGTGCTACTGCATCAGCTCTATGGTTTTCATCTGGAATCACAGAACAAGTGTCAGGGAAACACTCACACATGGGAGAAGATTAACAGCGGAAGGTTCATTAAAACTCCCTGACCTCCCATGCTGATGAAAGGTGCCCTTAAAGGAAGACTTTGCTGTCACCTGTGCAAAGCATTTTATCCCTGTCCCTTATCCCTTAAGCTCATGCATGTCTGGACAAAAGTTATCAAGGCTGTACTTGGATATTTCCTTCTTATCTGTACTTTCTGATCTGCATTGAATAGGCATTCCTGGCAGATGGCAACCAATCTGTCACATTCACACAGAGCTTTAAGGTGTAATTATGGTATAGAAAGAGGACGGTTATATTTTGAGACATTTTTATCAATCTTTGTAATTGCAGACAGAAGATGGAATATGATGGATTTCAGAGTTTGAGCACAAAAGAATAGTTTCCTGCAGCAGGGAATTTTGTTGATTTTCTTCACAGAAACAATGCCGTAAAGACTTATTGCCTTGACACAGGCTTTTGCCTCTGTTTAAAACAAGTTTGCCAAATTTCTGGAAAATATAGGAATATTGGGATTCACTATTCATTATCATTCTTTTCCAATCGAAGACTATTTGAGATAAAATTCAAATTCATTAGGAATAAATTTAACAATTAGAGAGAACATCATGGCCTGGACTAAGATTTTTATTGTTTTCATGGCATTCAATAAAGTATGTTATGCTGTACGATGCTCTATTTTATCCTGCTTTATTCCCTATTTTCCACCAGAGGGAGATGTTGGATCAAACAGTTGCTGAAAGAAACCCACAGTCCACATCTCAAAGAGCAAGTGCAGTGAAAATCAAAAAATTCAATGAAAATCTGGGTGCCTGTCAGGCTTGGAGGACCTGGGTGCTACAATAGAGCTTAAAAAAACAATTGTGAATCAGTTATTCATGGAGAACACTTACAAAAAAGCATTGAGGAAATAGAAATATGAAGGTAGCAGAAGTTGATAACAAAACATAAAGAATTAAAATCCTAGGCAAAGCTGCTGCTGTAGCAGCATGTCCCAGACCTTTTCCCCCACCAAAAGGCTGGAGGGGAAAGCATTGTCTTGGGTACTCAAGTGTCCTTTATTCTTTGTGTTGTGGGGACTTGTGGTCCTCCAGCCTCTCAAACTGCACCTGGGCTGGACACTTTGTGGTGGGATCTCTGTGAGGCTGCAGCTTGACGCCTGTGCCCTGCCCAGCCTGGCTCCTGGAGAGCCCACACATTACTGTGAGTGCTCAGGTATTAAAAACTATTGCTGGATCAAGATCCAGAATGGACTTTTCCTTTCTGGGAATTCCACATCCCCCCGCCCCCCTCTCCCCTTCCCCCTCTGCCCCAACCTGGTCTGTTTTTCTTAACAAAGAAGTAAAAATCAGTATTTTGGAGAAGCAGACATGAGTCAAAACTGAGCCTTATGAAGAAAGGGAGGGTCTGGGATGAAGAGAAAGGGGGATAAAACTTTTCTGAAAGTGAACAACTTCATATAAATGGTATTGCCAAAAGTAAAAGAAGTTTCAAAGGAATATTTTTCCTGTTTTGTATTTATCCTTTGAGACTGTCTTATGCTACTGACAGGAGCCAGTACCAGGAGAGCACTGTCCCCCATCACTTCCCTCAGTTCCTATTCGTGCCCATTATCTACCACAGGGATATATCTCACACTGTAACAGTTGTGTGCCATGTGCACTATCCATCAGGTGCTGTGCTGCTGTCACTGTCACATCTCCTGCCGTTTTATCCAGCTTCTGCAACGTCCTAGTTAACCAGCTGATATGTAAGCCTTGCACTAGCCTTTTCATTTATGAGCCAAATAGAGGAGTGGAGGCTTGCTTATTTTCTGTGTCACCAGATAATTAAGCATCCCAGCCAGGCATTGGTATTTCTGAAGCATCTCCAGTCAGCATTTTGGCTAAAGTGGAGGTCTGAAAAACAACCCTTCTCTCACAGAATGCACTAGAACCGTGGAGGGAGCCTCGCTGTTGCAAAAATGAGTGGTTTAGATTGTTTAAAGAATCACCATCAAAGATGTTGGGAGAAACAAATTTGATATAAATTTGCAGAAGTGAGACTAAGTTTGATGGCAAAGCTCACTCTACTACTTAGTATATGGATAATACATACAAAGGAAAACTGAATTAGAATCAGTTTAGAATGACTTATATGGAAGCCAGGGATGTAAAAAGGGGTAAAGGAGAAAAGGACAAGTAGACTCTTCGTTGAGTCAAAGGATTCAGAGTGGACCCCCTTGCTTTCCAAACTCCTTCTCAGAGAGAAGCCTGGACATGAATCCAGTCTTAGGCTCAGATTTGGTGGATGGTTTATGTCTAAATGATTTAGCAGCACTTAATCATAACAGCTCTTAAAGATTAGATTATCAACTATGACAAATAACAATCAACTATGATATAATGATAATACCAGTTGTGGATTCAAGATAATAGCATGTATACTATATTTGCTATAGGGTGTACAAGCCAATATACGCACAGAGATATGTGTATGCAAATGTACAAAGGTAACACACAGAGACACAGATATGGAATGCAGGAGTACAAAGGTATATCTATTAAAAAATTCCTGTCAAGAATCAGTGAAATGCTCATATCTATTGCCTTCTTGGCATTTCTCAGTGGATGTGTGGTGGGGGGAGGGTTGAGCCTCGAGAAGTGGGGATATCAGCCCAGGTTCTGTTGCCAGGTGACATTTCTGCCAAATTTCACAAACTTGAGAGCTCGAGCACTCTGATAAGCATCCCACACAGAGGGAAATACTAATGCAGTCCAAAGGGTCTGTCTTAGGACCACTGTTCGTAGGATCGTGGGTTGGTTGGCTTAAGTCATTGGTAGATTTTCATCCTGGCTGCAATCTGGGTTAGTGATTACTGGAATTTTTGAAATTCCAGTGAGGATGGTTCTGTTCCACTTGAGCTGTGTTTCAGATAAGGAGAGTTCCAAGGCTGTCAGGGAATGACTGATTAGTCCTACTGTCATCTCTTATCCTGGTCAGGCAGCAAGAGTTCCTGTTACAGTCAGTGCTGCCTCCACCATAGCTTTCCAGGAGTTCCTGATATGGTCAAGAGATGTTTCACTGCCGAGCTGTTATGCAAAGGCTAAGCAGGCCAAAGGAAAGGCGGGAGGGATGAACCAACACACTCGCATTTGCATTCCTCTTTGCCAAACAAGTGCATGGTTGGACTTCAAGGAGATGAAGCTTCTAATCTGCACAGACCTGGCAGTCTGCTGAGCCAAATGATTTCCTGGTCAATAGGACAGCTAGTCTACTTTGAGCATTCAAAGAACTGGATTTGGGCTTCTCACACCCCATATTGCTGTGACAGTGGCTAAAAGAAGAGCTACCCCACTTTTGAGTGTGCTTCCAATGAAAAAATTTTCAATTTTTGAAATAAAGGGGCTAAGGCAACTGAAATCCAGGGAAAGACTCCAAGAAACAACCCACTTCTCCACAGAGGTAAAGTATAAGTTAAAGATCTTGAGAAGCACTGGCTACCCTGCTTCTGAAAATCCCTCTGTAAGCTTTGGTGGGCAAGGTCTGCACCATTTTTTCTGTGTGGTGAGTGTATCTGCACAGTGTCAGCACTCCAAGAATAATCACAGGGTGAATTGCCACAGAGATTTGCAGCAGGATAATTGCCTCAAACAGAAGGATAAATAGCTTTTTCTAGCATTTAATGGGCCTCTTAAGTGAACGGCAATAAACTCTATGCGAACAGATGTTTTCCCTCTTTTTCGTTCTTTTGCATCTCATCCATAATTATGCACTAAAATGTTCTTGTCTGGGTTGCTGAGAGCAATCTTGTTGCTGTTTGTCTTTACAGTGTATGACTGAGCTCTTCAGCATAAAGATTGAGCTAAAAGCCCTTGGTTCCTAAAGGCTCCCGTCACTATACATTAATGGTCATTTTCTTTCCTTCACATTAAGCCTGAGGGAGGAGTGAGAAATCAGAGGGAAAATTTGCCTCTTCCAGCTGCAGGTTCCAGCATTGGAGTCTTCCCCTGCCTGCGCTGGTGCTCTGAGCTCCAGCTCAAGTGAAGGAGGTTCCTTCGCTTGCCTGGCTTCCCAGGCACTGGCATTGACCCAACTACGGCTCAGGAGAAGCCATAGCTTCTTTTTTGCCTTGTGGGGAAGGTAAGTGTCCTCTGAGACACTCCCCACTCTGTGCTGCCTTTGCTACGCTGGCTGGAATGTGGGGAGGTGGAACAGCAGACTTTCCTCTGTAGCCGCTGGCTTTGCCTCCAGCCTTGCCACCAGGGGAGTGGCAGGCACAAAGCAAGCCCTGCCAAACGCCTTTTTGCTTTTGGAAGCATGTGCTTTAACTCCTAAAAGAGTACTGAGAAACTTCCTTCTTCCTGAAGTATTTCAATGCACTCTGGCAAAGGGATCTCCTCCTAACAAAGCCTGCAAGCAAGCCGAGAGCTGGGACACAACCACAAGCATTAGCCTGGCTGAGTGTCCACTGCCTGAAGCAACGCCTTCAAAGGTGCCTGCATCGTCACAAATTCACTTTGTCTTCCCAGAGCATCTTTGAAACATCCGACTGGCCTTTGCTTTCCACATACATAGCTGAAGATAGAGGCAGACATGCTGCAGGAAAACACATGCCAAAAGGATGAGCCCTGCAGTAACACCTAACCTATATACAAACTCTTGACTAAGGAAGTTATTCCACTTCAAATTGATAATAATATCTCTGCATCATTGATACTTGCTCCACATGGTACTGACGACAAACTGCCTTGAAAGGACCTTGTGGGAAGAGCACTGAGTTTTATTCTCACCGTCTGCTCCCAGACAGGCTGCTCAGCTGCAGGGGAGCTGTGGCATCTTTTCTGCCGAGGGCAAGGCCATTTCTCTCCTCCTCATTAGGATCGTGTCTAAGACAAAATGCAACCAGCTGGAGTAGAGGATTGGCTGACCACATGGTAACAGTTCAAAAAAGCCTTTCTGTTACAGGTAAAGACAACGGTGCTGAAATTAGCATCCTGAAAACATGGGATGCTTTTCAGGCACATGGGTGAGACCTTTATTAAAGGTGGATGCATACTATTATTTGGTCTGCATACTGGTCCAGGATATTTTTGCATGCCTCCTATACTATGAAAGTTGCTTTTCACCTATCAGGTCTATCAAGGATGCTGCCAGTCACTTCCAGATTTTATTGTTTCCTATTGCCTTTAATGAAGTATAAATTGTACAGACACATGCCAGTATATCAAACAACATTACGAGATAGACTGTAGAAAAAGTGCACAGTACATTAATTGCGAGTCTTAATTTGTGAGTCTTCTACCTGGAGCATTTTTCCACTGTTCTTCTCCCAAGCAGCCCCAGTGCTCTGGCTTGTGCCTCTTCTCCCCTTGGAGAGCCCTTTTTATTGAGTGCTTGCAGATGAAAGTCTCTCTCAATGACATCTGCTCGATTGCTCCAGTGCCATTGCCATCCCCTATATAAATACTTTGGCATTTGTACTATTCTATCTAAGCCCATAAAGACTGTAATAAAAAGGCTTATGTAATTTCTTAAAGCCATCATTACTACTCCAGCTGTGGTGTTTTGTCAAATTTTGACCATTGTAGATTAATCCCTATGCCAAATTACATTTTTTAATGAACTATATCCATCCTTGAGTTTAGAAGTGTAAAATGTCAGTAAAATTTATGGCATCCAAAAAACCCACAGAAAGCTGAAGCCAGAATAACACCAAAGTAATCTCTCAAACATACAAAAATAGGATTTTGCAATAGAAACTCAGGGTACTTTTTAAGCAAAGCTAGACATCTGTCTGAGATTACAGTATAAATACAGGCAACAAACTGATGTCACAAAAATCTTTGTGCAGTAGTATGTGAACTGCATATGAGCTAGAGCTGTTTAATTCCTATTCTAAAACTAGAATGTCTTTTTTTCTTTTTTTTTTCTTTTTTTTTTTAAATGGCCATGCATGTTTGCAATTTCTATACTAGTATCTGTTCAATAAAATTGCAAGAACTTATTTTAAAAAGCAGGCAGAATTTTGCTTGTTTGGAATGATTGGGCAATTTAGTAAAAGGCAGATGGTAAAATCACTGCTGTTCCCCTGCAGGATTGAAATACAGCTGCAGGAGGTTATAGTTGCGTTTGTAGATATCGCAAGGATTAGGGTTAAATAAATAAAGGTAAGGCCCAGGGATAGCAGAGAGCTGCAGAGCATCTCCTATTGAAGGGCCATCTCATTCTTCTTCTCATTCCTGCAGCAAATGTGTGTGCACAGGTACAAGTATGTATGAGTGCAAATACAAAAGAGTGTGACTCAGAGGTAAACCTTGATCTATAATCCCCTCTTCAGGCCAATAATTATCAGCTATCTCTTTCATCAAATTTGGATCACGTGGCCAGGCTGTGGTGTCTGAATCCCTCTGTAGCTGGAGGGAAAAGACAGCTTCTGCCCATGCCTCGTGCTGTGCTGCCAAACAGCAAGATCAATCTTGTGTTAAGCTGCCTAAATAGCCTATGAGGGTGAGGAGAGCTAATAGGAGAGTGCATGAACATATATTTTTTAGCTGTTATCTTCAAACTTAAGAGTGGTGAGCTGAGAAGTGGTTTTAATGATTCACAGAGCTGAGCTTTTGCCTTGACAGCTGTTCAGACACATATTTCTCAGCAGTGGTAAGTGGGTAATAGACCAAAGCAGCCAATTTACTTCTCTGTTGTTAACGTTTAAAAGATATCAGAAAGAGATTCTTTCTCTAAGTTTTCAGTGGGATTGAAGGTATGGGAAGGAGTAAGGGCTACACTTATCTGGCAGAGCTGCTGGCTGTGTGCAGGCTCCAGGGTCATCTTTCATTTGATGCTTAAAGAAATATTTGAAGGACTTTGAGCTGCACTTTTAAGGAGCAGAAACGACATCAGGTTTACACTGAAGCCATCACTGAGAAGTCACCCAGGAGCTACAAACATTTCATTCTGTGTTCCTCAGGACTATGGCACATAAACCAGGCTTGGACCAAAGCTCTGACTGAGCTCTGGGATCAGAGGCATAAGCATCTTCTGTGAGGAAGGACATACTGTGCTTCTCTTCCTGTGGCCACTTTTGAAATGCTTGTATGCAAGTTTATACTTAAAACATCTTTGTTTTCATGTACGTGGAACAACATCACTCCAATTTTCAAAGCATTAACCAGGAGAGTAGGAGGAAGGAAAGAGAAAAAAGTCTTCCTTTGCTCTGTCCTGTAGATTTTGGCAAGTGGATCATAGCAAGTCCAGCCCGATTGTTAAGCAGAATCAAAAAGAGCATTTTTACTCATTTACTCATTTTGTAGGAGAAATGTTTGACTTGTATTGACTTGACCCTTGGAGGGTCAAGGGAACTCCTAGTGGCATTTTTCCTGCCTGGGGTTTAATTTTGCGCATGGATTGGGCAAGACATTTTGATTAACCGCAAGGTAAACAGATGCCTTGACAGCGGGTGGAGGCAGAAGATGGATGGATGGTGGTAGGCAAGATGTTTGAACTGAAGATGGCTGTAAGAGAGAGCAACATTAAATAACTCCTGCAAAGGAGAGATTTCACGACCAACAATATCCCAGGCAAGAGGTAATTTACAAGCAGCAAAGACAGCACCAAAGCAATGAAGTTTCATTGATGGTCAATATTTTCTTTCTAGAAATTTATCCTATATACTTACCACAGACAAATTTGTAAATGCAAGAGCATTTCTAACAGTTTAAAGACTATTCTGGAAAAACTAAGGGAGCTGTAGCTCTGTGGCATCTACATACAAAGTAGATACAGTAAGACTGATATCTGATTTTGGTTATCGGGATATGATGCTTGCTATTCTCAGAGTCGCTGTTCCAGTTACTCCTTGCATTATGTGGCAATAGTTTGTGTTCAGTTATGGATATGGATATGGCATATGTTCCTTTATACTATCCATGTTGCTTTAGGACAGCAAGGGAGGGAGGGCTGTTTTCTGCCTGACTCAAAGAGTAAGCATGTTTTGCAGAAGCTGTGAAACTTCGCAGAAGCTGTATTTCCTGGCAATCACCTTGAAAAGGCCCATCTTGCAATTGGACTGGAGTTGCATCCATTACGCTACAATTTTAATTTTCTCTTTTTCTTAACAGGCATTGCTTGCACACATATCTTTGCAGACAATTCCTGGGGGAAGAATTGATTTATAATTCACTCTTTAAAATGGAGAAGTGAGACTGTTTAAGGTACTATCTTAATTCCCACTGATTTTCATTCTAATCCAGATAAGATTTCTCATTGTTCCGGTGATTTCCTGAGATCCTTCTCTACCATTGTTCCCTTTTTCCCTGTCTTTAGAAACCCTCTGTTGTGTTTTAAACAGGCAGGCTTACATTCATAAGGGATGGGGTGGGGGGAGCAAGGGAGGCATGAGAAATTCCAGCGTTTGTTAAAACACAAAAACAAAATTAAAACACTGAGTTAAATTTGTGAACTGTTCTTTATCAGGACCACTTCTACCATGCTCACAAATCGGGGATTGTCAGCTTTCTAAGGAAGGGAATATTTCATACAAGGTCAGCACTTTCAGCTCAGTGATGACAAGAAGAGGGGCTGGATTCAAGTTTTTGAGCTCTCTGCTGAAGCTACATAATGAGAGAAGAGCAACAAATGAACCTGTGATGTTAAAACCAAGAAACACATCATGGGTTTTATTCTGCTCATGTAGATCTCTTTTATTTGAGTATGTACTGTTCAAGCAAATTGATGGATAGGCAGGCCCATGGCAGCCATAGTGACCTTCTGCTCATGAACTCTGGGTGATGTTCATGGATGGAGCAAGGTGCTCATCTCTTAAGTTGATGTCAGTCATGACTGGTGCAGTTACACTCTCCCTCTGCCCTCGTAAATGTGTTCCTTTCTAGCACTAGCACCAGGGCTTGTATGATCCGTTTGTGAGCCACCGAAGTGGGGTGGAAACAGGAAAAACATATGGTTATCAGGAAGGTCCACAGTCAACTTGTTTGCCTTTGGCAAGCACCTGAGCCTGCCCAAGAGAAAGACAGAGACCCCTGAGCAGAGGTAGGGGGAGGACTGCTCGATCTGCACTGCATTTCCCCAGAGGCACAAACCACACAGTGGCTGGTTCCCCTTGGCTGTAGACAAACCAAAAGATAAGATGGTACTAAAAAGGGTGTCCAAGTCTATTAGGAAACTGCTCCAGATAGAGTTTTTTCTGGAGTTAGTTTTCATCTGGGTAATGGCCCTGGTTTATTTTAGGACTAAGGAGCCAGCCTCCTGCTACAGAAATGGCAGACAGGACTGCCATCTCCCCCCTTCCAATAGGGGGCCGCATTTAGGGGAGTTTAAAACAACAACGGAATTGTTTTAATCTAATTTAGAAGAATACTTTACCTAAAAAAAGAGGACTGCAATGTTTAAATGGCAGGGAACATACACCTCACTTGCCAGTGCATCTGTGCTTGGGGCCACCCTTGAAATCCCACTTCTCTAGAGAGATCATTGCTCTCTGCCTTATCTTCCTACACGCAGCTTCTCTGTGCTGCTGCCAGCAGGTCTGGTTGCTTGGCTGCTGCAGGCTCCACTTGTCCCTATGCTCTTCTCTGACTTGCTCCCCCAGCAGCCGCCAGCTCTGACTCTCTGCTTCAGGCTGTGAAGAGACAGTAGAGGTCAGAGAGGAGTAGTACAGCCTGCTGCTGAGGAAAGGGCAGCAGGAGCTTGGTGCAGCAAGTCTCTCCCTTGCCAGCAGACAAGGCAAAGGCGCAGGAAGCACAGTACTGCTCACAGAGGACAAGTCACAGACTCTCTCCCCTACCTGGCAAAGAAACGAAGAGTAATTATGCATCCATATCCACATCCCACCTGGGAACATATTTATTACTCACTGAGCTGCATGTGCCACATGCAGCTGCCATCACCCTCCTCCTGTTCCCACAGAGTTTGCCTCCTGCCATGGACACTTCTCCCCATCTGCAGCTCCTGCTTCAGAAAATCCCACCAACCTCCGCTACCTTCTTATCACTCAGGGATGGTTTGGTGTTGTGGCTTAAGACCAAAGCCAGCCTGTGCACATTATAGTTCTGTCTAATGTGTTTCCATTGTGAAACAAATGTGGGACCTCCAGTGCTCCCACAGAGATGAGTGGGACATCTATCCCCTGCACTGCCTCTCAGCCCTGCTCATGTAGATCATTTCCTTCACACGTGAAACCCAGGATGTGTCATGAAAATCAGCAGCTGGCCTATGACAACCCAGGAAAGAAGCTAGGATGCAAAGTATAGACTTAGAATAGTTACTCATGAGCACGAAGTATTTTAGCCAAATTAGGGCACCGGAGCTGATGTTTCTTTTGGGGTTCTCATACCCTTCACAAGTTCAGTTCCAACACAATTTGACTAAACACTAACAGCCGCACTACTGGTTACTAATCAGGGTAGGACTTTGCCAAGCAGGTCTATTTTTGCAGCATTCTTGCTGCTTGTCTATTGATCCAGATATTCCTGGAGACAGCCTTGCAAGGGCTACTTATCTGTATGCCAGATGATACTGAGAAGGTTTCAAACACGTGTCAGAAGAGTTAGGATGCTAATGTTATCTTGGATGTTCAGGGTTATTCTTTATCCTTCATGGAAAACTCCAGCCTTCCAAGAAGCAAAGTCCTTTGCTCTCAGGGCAGTTTTGTCCTTTTTCTTGACTTAAGCATGAACAATACTCAACTCTCCCGCAAAATTCCACTACTCATGACATTATATAATGTGTATAATCTGAACAAATACTTGCATTAACAAGTAAGCACACTTCCCTGCCATAGAGACGGGCTGATACAATAGTTGGGGCAGGAGGTTCTGTCCTCTGCCAGGCCCGGGTGCCTGCACCGGCGACTCGCACCTGCGGCTGCGGAGCGGCGCGGCCCCACGTTCGGTACCCGGGCACCGACTCCGCCGGGGCGCGCAGCATCCCACGGGCCGGCGGCGGGCGAGCTCCTCCGCGCCCCGCAGCCCCCGCCGGGCCGGGACAGGGGCACCCCGGCCCCTCCTCGGCCGGCCCCGCTCGGGGCGGGGTCTCCCAAGTT